>PVJA010000287.1:54320-192582 GCA_004027025.1 Myocastor coypus
TGGTGATCCTCTGTTTTCAGCCTCCCCAGCATTGGGATTACAGGCGTGTGACCCCACACTTGGTTTGGCTGCTGGCTCAGCGTGCCCAGGGGTGGCATGTGGAACATGTGGTGAGCATTTGCCAAAGCAGGCACTCAGTCTGCTGAGCTATCTCACCAGCTGCTTTTTGTCTTAAACTGAGAAGAACACAAATTCTCTTTTAATCATTTAATCCATCATTTTAAAAAGATAAATAATATCCAAATACACCAGAAAAGATAATTTTGGAATGGATGCCTGAGGGATAGATGTTTCTAAACTACTCAGGATATTTGGGGAAAATACTGGCACTAAACTACTAATTTAAATAATTATGAAATGCTGAATAGAAGGACAGATTTAAGAAAAAAAATCATGAGTTCATAACAAGAAAAGATCAAGATGTAAATTCTTTATGTGGAAGAAATACTAATGATGATATTTATATTATAGAAACAGCATGAATTTCAGTAGAAATATGACATTCACATTAACAAACCAGTAACTTGCAGGAAAGAATGAAACACTTCCTGAGAAGCTAAAGGCATGCTTTCTTGCTTTCCTGGGAAATTAGTTATCAAGGTATTTCTCATTGGCACTGTGGTCGTCCATATCATTGGAAATTGCTTCTTACTTAGACAACCCCAGAGCAAATGACTGTGATTAGTAAAAGCAAGATAACCAAATGCACTGTGAACCAGTTCTAGACTCTTTTTTTTTTTTTGTCTTTTTGAGACAGGGTCTCCATATGCCGTTCAGGCTGGCCTTGAGCTCACTTTTGTAGCCCAGGCTGGTCTTGAATTCACACTGATCCTCTTGCCTCCGCCTCTTGAGTGCTGGGACTACAGGTGTGCGCCACCATACCTGGTTTCAGTTATAGACTCTTGACACATACTTTACTACATGTTCTATATTGTAAATTCTTGTTCTCAAGACAAAGATGCTCACTAAATTGAAAATGTCAATGATTCAAAAGATCACTTCAAATTTTGACTTCCTTAGATTAGTAACATTTTCAATATTTATTATCTCATTATAATCAACAAATCTTTTCCAGTGTTTTCTGTAAAATTTAAGAATTTTTGATCAATGGGGCCAGTGAGATGGCTCAGCAGTCTAAAGCGCCTGCTTAGGCAAGTTTAGGCAACCTCAGAGACTGAAGTTTGATCCCCGGCACCATATGCTGGGCCAATCTCACGTGCAGGGCAGGGTGAGCTGGCCATAATTAAAAAAAAAAATTGAGCACTGTAGAATACTATTTGATATCCATTTTGATGTACAGCAATACACAGAGAGCAAAAAAAAAAAAAAAAAAAAAAACTTCAATGTTTTACTGATCATAATAACACATTTTTTGAAAATGTTTTGAAAAGGAATGATTTGAAATAATCAAATTTCCAGAGGAGAAAACTCGCAAATGTATCCCAAGTTGGGAAAACTGGAAAACCGTTGCAATAGTATTAATTTAGTAAACATATTGGATTTTTACTTCTATAAATAACTTCAGAGATTTGACATCTGGAGGAAGATTTAATTTTTAAATCCCTTATGGTATTGTGTTATTTGACTTATATGAATTTGTGACTATATGTCAATACTTTTATACATAAAATAATCTTCACACTTAATATGTTAGATTATATGCAAGTATATTAGAGATAAGGGTGACCTATATTAATTATTTGTTAAAAATAAAACTAAGGCCAGGCGTGGTGGCTCATGCCTGTAATCCCAACACTCGAGAGGCTGAGGCAGCAGGATTGTTGCAAGTTCGAGATGAGCCTGGGCTACAAAAGTGAGCTCAAGGCCAGCCTCAACTGCATAGCGAGACCCTGTCTCAAAAAGACAAAAACAAAACAAAAAATAAAAAATAAATAAAATAAAATAAAGCTAAGGGGGCCGGGAAGATCGCTCAGTAGAAGAAGCCTTTGCTTGGCAAATTCAAGGGCCTGAGTTCAACCCCTGGTTCAACAAAGTACATAAATAAATAAATGTAAAACTAAGTTTCTTATAGTAATCTGACAATATAAGGCTTCTTCATTTTAAAATAAGCTATGTATAATATCAAGTTTGCCTGTTATTATAACACCCCATTAATGATTGCTGTGCATAATGTTGGATAAATTACTGATCAGTGAATTGTTTGAGGAAACCAAACATGTGCCCAAATTGGTATGGCGGAGTCTGCCTGAGAACAGCATGTAGAACACGCAAAGTTTCCTCTGAACGCCAGAGAGGCTTATGCTTCTTTCCTACTTCTGCAAGAAATAATATCAGAAGAGAAAGAGAAAAAAAGGAAAGTGAAGGGAAGAGGAAAGGGACTGTTGGTGAGATGTCTATATAGTACCTCAGTAGAGGACCAGAGAGGGGACTGACATTTGGGCAATACACTACAAACATTGCCTATTTATGCTTTCAGTGGTGGATTTAATAAAATCTTATTTCATAGAAGAACTTATCTTTAAAAGTGAAATTATTGTGAGGAATTATTTAGTGATTTTTAAAATAAATGTAAAATATTGAATAGGAAGAGATGATAAAATTGTTTCATTGGATGCTGGTAAAAAAAATTGGCACTAAAACAAAATTTGTAGTTAATATATTTTTATATGACATATGTAGCTTATGCCTAATAAGAACGTATGCAGAGCCAGTAAGATATAACTCAGTGGCATAAGCACCTGCCTGTCACATGCAGAATTCTGAGTTCAGTAACGAACACATACAATATTTGAAATCTTTTTTTCTTTCATGATGCCTAAATACTCTTCTAATTTTGAATATCATACTCTTACCAAGAACAATTTAATAAACTAGTATTTTAACATTAGACTTAATATTACTCAATGATGTCACAAGGTACTTTGGTACAAATTATTTTTATGGGTAGCTCATATTCAATTGTGCCTGTTTCATCCTCTTAAAAGCAGGTAGAAATTCTCCATAAACTATTACAAACTCATTAAAATTTCTTTAAATGATGTAATAAATTTTGCCAGAGTTGAGAATGTATACAAAAATATACTGTGTGACTATGAAAGGGTTTGATTTTTTTTTTGTTTTTTTTTGTTTTTTTGGCTGAAAATTGCAAAAGGGGAAACTACAAAATTTTTAATAAGTTTAACAATTGATTTTTTAGTGAAATTCCCTCAGCAATAACATAACTAGAATGAAAAATAAGGTGGTTCAAATCATGCCTGCATGTTTCACCAGTTTTAATGATAAAAGAGTAGATCTCCTTTAGAGAAGACAAGCCAGACATACAAATGAAAATAAAAGTATATTGTAATTGATATATTTTAAATGACAAAAAAAATTGACAAGAATTCAATTTTTTATTTAGGTATATATTTTGAACATCAAAGAAATGAATGATGTCACTAGTTATCACCTTAGGAATCTACTTGAATGACTAATATTACTCATACTACTTATTGCTAGCATGTTTAAATATATTATTTTAATTACCAAATAAGTAGAAATACATCTTAGTCCTTTTCTGATAAAATGACTACAGGATACACGGAAGCGATGGATGCTAAGGTGTCCCTCATAAGCTAAAGTGCACGTCGTTTACGTTGCCCATGCAATTCCTTCATGGCTCAAGTTGCAGACTCACAAGTTAGCCAGTTTAGTTTGACTTTGTTTTTCTCACTGGAATGTCTCTTCTGTAAACCGTGGTATTTATACAGCAAGAAAAATGCAGGGCAAACATTATTTTTGAAATTTTGCTAATATCTAAGAAATTTTTCAACCTTTTCTTTTACATGTAATCACCGTTCCCCATTTTTTTTTTTTTCACTTCTCAGAAATAATCTGTTCTGCAAGGCATGACAGCTGATGTGGTAGACTGCCTGTTATGCAAAGATATATTTAGACAAATTTTTAAGTTCGTATTTTTAAACAAGTCCCTTATAGTCAGTGACACTGGATATTTCCAATGAGAATGATCTTGTTTTCAAAATATTAGAATTGTATTCAATTGGTGCTAGTTTGTGATGGAAGCAGTAATACAAAATTATATGTATATTTCTTTTTCATTCAGCAAAGCTTACTTTTGGAATTTTCCAGTGTTTATGAACTATATAATAATGAAAAGCTAAGAAACATTTACTTTAAGAACTGCAAAGTAATTAGGGAAAAGATGTTCATCAATATAATTCACTGAAAAAACGAAAAATTAAATATCATCACTACTTATGCTTCAAAGTGCTTATGATGATTTCCATTTTTGTCTATAGTTTGTCATACATATTACTCCAATTAGCAGTCTCTACGCATTATCATAGTGTAGCTCAGAGATTCCCCCAAAAATTGAATAAGTTTTATTGAACAAATGGTATAAATCCATCTGGTAAATACTAATTCAAATAGCTTAATTTTTTAAAATGTATAGCCAAAATGTTAGTATATATCAGAAAAATCTTGTAAATATCTAAGAAGTGGTCATGATTAGAAGATAATTTCCCTGTAACTGAAAGCAAATTTACAGGAGAAATTTGAATTTTTTCAGTAAGGTAGAGCAAGTGATTTATTCACTTATCAAGATTTTCCCTCAACATAATTTTTTAAAAGAATGAGGTATTCCAAATAGGATCCTGATTAAATGTTGTATTATTTATAATACAGATAACTGGCAAAGAGAAGAAATTTTGGTCATTTCTAAAACCTCTTATAATGTTAACATTGTTTTAACACTGTATGGCTAATCTATTCTCTGTATCCTAAAATAGAAAAGCATGTTTAATCTAATGAATTTAATAAAGAAGATGAAAAATATCTTTCAGCAAAGCCTGCCTTTAGCTCTTTGAGCTGTGAGCAGTTTCTGCCCCTGTGATGGCTCATGCATGTATTTACCACATCTCCTTGGACTTCTGCCATATCTAACCAATACATCAATAGTGCACTGAAAAAAACGGAAAGCACCTTGACAAGGCTATAGAAAGAAAAGTGCCACAGAGCAGCGGTCAAGCCGAGGAGTTCTACACATGAAGCCAGGTGCAGTGGGAAACTGAACTAGCTTATGTGACTCTCTGTGCAGCTGCCTGGCTGGTTAAAGCCCTTCTATGAACAAGATTGGTGACTGCAACTGTGGTCCAGAGAGGAGAGAAGCACAAAGGGGAAGAACAGAAAGGGTGGAGAGCCAAAACTACCCGTAACAGAGTTTTTAAAAAGGCACAGACAAGTGCCTTTGTAAAATCATGTGTACCCTGCGGTAGGGGATCAGTTACAAACTGAGAGAAGGCAGACTGCTTATCCTTCCGACATTACATTCTTGATAATGTAATGATTCCCCTAACATGCAGTTAGATTGGATTTGTTTATTTCATTTGCTAGGCATAGAAAGAAATATACTATGAATAATGCAATCTAAGTTTGCAAAGTTGGAGAACAATTATTAGCTGGCTTTACAAACAAATAAACCAGATTTACTTGAAGCAAGTGTAGTTCTTTAAAATGTCCTACCTAGTTGCTATAAGGTTCAGAATATGCAACCTCAGTGTGGAATTTTAAAAGTCAATAATTAAAGAAAGACATTTTAATTCTTTGAATTGGGGATTTATACGGAAGGAAGAAGCCACTTAAAATTGCTCTTGCAATAAAATCAAACATACCGAATCTAACACTCTAGTTCAATACCAAAGATGCAATTATTTCTTACCATAAGTGCTTTACTATAATCCTAAAACAGCTACTATTGTGCCTTATATGTTGCAGTGGCCATGTAACTACCAATGAAATACATAAATGAGGTAGTAATTCCATAACACTTTTATGCATTCAAGAAATAGAAATAGGAAATACATCTCATTCTTTGCTTAATAAAATTGAAAACAGCCATAGTTTTTGAAAATGTTGTACAAATATGCATTTGGGGGTTTTAATACCCCTTTAAATGCCCTGCCATTTCAACTAATTTGAAGGAAATCTTGTCGAAACAGCCTTAACACTAAATACTGGTGAAATAAAATCACTACAGAGAAGACCCATTGATAGGCCTATCATACCATGTAGTTTCCAAATTTAGATCTGTTTGCAATTGCTTACTCTCTTCTGTTTCTTAAGTTGGACTATTACTGCTCATTCTGTCTATGGGCTACACTAATTGAAACATTCCCTGAGATTAGAGTGCTACAGAGAAAAAAAAAAAAAGGAAGCCCTGAGAGGGGAGTAAAATGAATCCAGAGTCCAAAGATACATGTAGCAGGTTTTTCCTTTAATCAAACATTCTGTTTTAAATGTTTTAAAAGTCTAGGGGTTAAATTAGAAACTCTGCAAAAGAACTGAAATGAATAATTCTAAATGTATAAGTTCAAAAGATAACAATAAGCCATATAGCATATATAGGGCAAAAATGAAAGGGACTTTGTATTCAGATATAAACTTCTGGCAAGATCTGGTTTGTTGTCAGGTTCCCAGACACTAAATAGATGCTCTGTTCACTTAGCATGAAGGCCCGCAAGGGGCAGGGACCTCCGGGGAATCTTGGCAGTTCTCAAGTCTCATTAGGTCTGCATATTAATGACTTGTAGCAATATAAAGAGACCCTTGAGCAGCCTTTTCCTCTTCCTCCCGCCTGGGTTTCCCAAGGCTAAGGCGGCCGCAGACACAGGACACATTAGCCAAGGGAGAAGCTTGTGGTAAACACTGCTGCCTCAACACCATGGGGTGCATGCTGCCCTCTGACACAGGGCCTCAGCACTGCTACACCAAGTGTGGTCTGCAAGGAGGGACGCCTTGTAGGTAACTTCCCTGTTGCTCCATGGCAGTGTCACTACAGCAGGTAGTAAAGGTCAAGCATGGAGAGAGCTGACTAGACTCCAGAGAGGGTACTTTTTAGAACCGATATAAGTTGGCTAGACTTTTGATCTCTTCATGTGTCAAATAAATACAAAGGATAAAGACAAAGTAAAAAAAAAAAAAAAAAAAATTCAGCAGCCATGCCTTCACTGAAGAAATCTAACAAAAACTAGAAATTTCTGACATTATTTTCATTCAAAGGTACATTTCCAATTTCTTGTACAAGTGCTTACAAGCAGCAGATCTTATAAAAAGTGTAGGTTGAACTTACATAGAAAAATTAAAAGAGAGCATATATG
This sequence comes from Myocastor coypus, assembly GCA_004027025.1. Lineage (NCBI taxonomy): Eukaryota > Metazoa > Chordata > Mammalia > Rodentia > Myocastoridae > Myocastor > Myocastor coypus. Next base: position 61,439 of record PVJA010000287.1, read on the forward strand.
TATTAGCATATATACCACATATGAAATACATTAGAATTCTTATCAGTGACTGAAAGTACACTTGCAAATTCACTCAGAGTTCAATTTCTAATGGATCAGAAACACCATCAAAGTTATAAAGAAATGTAAGATGCTCCAGAAAATGCACATTAGCTCACATTTACTAGTGTCTTTAAGCCCAGACCCAAGATAGAAACCCTGCTCTCAAGGTAATCATGGTTATACTCCTCTCTCTTGCTTTCATTCAGTACATTGTTGTATGAAAAAAATGCATGCTCTGGAAACCATAGCATATGAAATCTAGTCCCCAATCATCTCCTTATGTTCTTATGGCCTTGCACAAGTCAATCAATTGTATTTATCTTCAGTTGCCTCATCCATAAATAAGTCTAACAGTACCTAATTAATGGAAGGCTTGGGGCCTGAAGCCAGGCTAAAGATCTATAGTTTTTTGTACACCATGTAATTCCACTAAAGAACATTGCCTGAGGATAATAAACTTCAAATTCCTATTACCCAATGAGTTTCTAACTTCAACTCTGCAAAGAATTCTATCCTTTTAAAAATTTTGATCATACCATCGCCAGCAATGGATGACACTTGTCTTTCTGTAGAGCTGTCAACATTAAAGTCATTAGGAAACTACCTGGGGCATCATCCTTTTTAGATTTCTTGTTTTAAGAAACTTAAAAACAGCATTTAGAATGCCTCTTGATGACACTTACCAGCAGACTGGCCGCGATTGGTGGCATCGTGGTCACTGTCTCCCTGCTCACTGTCCCCATGGCCACTATCCTTAGAGCTTACTATGTCCGCTTCCTGGAAGGCAGAACTGGAAGCACAAAAATGCGAACATTAGAATGAAAAAGATGAAGAAGCAGAGAAAACCTTCTTCTGCCACCCCATGGTCACAGATGTGTGCTGCAGACTCACAGATCTAGTTGACTGTATTTCTGCATAAAGTAGTTTTCTTAATCCAAGGCTAACTTTTTAAAAAATGAGCAATTAGTAGTCAATTTGAATACTTCTCACATGAAAAGTTGAGGCATTTTTCTGATCAAAACAAAGTATGTGTTCATATTATGTTTATAAGACAAAAATATCTACCTAGAACTGTTTTGAAAGCTATCAGAATCCATGTGGGATTAGAAACCCATAAAATTTTTGAAATTTATGTAAAAATGAAATACACCTTTTCAAATATAGAGAAAATGTATGGGTATGTTATAACCTAATTTGAAATATTTTCTATATTTTCATTTTTACTGTCAAGTATTCTAGCTAATAAAGTACCTACTTCCTACTTTTACTAGGTAATAAATTGTCCATTAACCTAGGGAAATAAAAGCGTTCATACCTGTTTACTCGACGAGGTCTGTCAACTAGATAGCTGAGCTCTGCTCGCTGATGTTTGGTCTAGGAAAAAAAATAAATATATCAAGAGCATTTGAATGCTAGGCATTTCATTTATAGTCTGTTTCTAAATCTGGAAACATATCTAGTTTTATAAGTGACTATATATGTTTGTAAATTTCCAAGCTTTCCTAAGACCTCAGCCTGGTGATTGTTATTTGGGTAAGGTCAAGGAAGATATGTAAATACTTATGAATCAATATTTTTTTCAGTAGTACTGTAAAGGTTTAAACCTATGTTTGCAAGCCGGGCGTGGTGGCGCACGCCTGTAATCCCAGCACTCGGGAGGCTGAGGCAGGAGGATTGGTGTGAGTTCGAGACCAGCCTGGGCTACAAAAGTGAGCTCAAGGCCAGCCTCAACTGCATAGCGAGACCCTGTCTCAAAAAGACAAAAAATAAATAAATAAATAAAATAAAATAAACCTATGTTTGCAAACTTTAAGTGTGCATTTGTGTGTGTGTGTGTGTGTGTGTGTGTGTGTGTGTGTGTGTTTAAGGGATACACATGATCTCGTAGTCTGAGCTCATCAACTATTGTCTCTAAAGAGTCAACCTAGTTAAATTCTTCAGTCTTTTCTTTTGGTGGCCTAAAAAAGTGTTTGGGTGCATACTGGTTGACACAAGAAAAACAGCACGCTCAATAAGCAAAAAGTTTAGATATTTTATGGAAAGATTTTGTTGTTTATTTTCAAAATGTACTTAAGATACAAATGAGCTATACAGATAGTCATGAAAGTCAATGAGTAATATCTAAGACTCAAGGAAATAAAATAAGGGCTACCAAGACAGGAGTTTATACTCCTGCCCGCAACTCTTCCACCTTCGAAGGGCCTTGCTTTTCTTCTCCCCACCTCTGCCACCCACACACACCTTTTCAGGTCAGAATTTTGTTTTACAGAAACCAACTCCGTTCCCCACCCCCATTACAACTCTGCCACTTCTCCACCTTTTAAAAATAAGTCAGAATTGACAAGCCAAACTCTTTGATGCAGAAAGCCAACAGCAAGGATGTGTCAAGAAACAGTGGCAAGGAGGTAATTATTAGCCGAAATATATACTTAAGACAATTGTTTGAGCTTTTTGTTACTCTTACAGGGGTCTGTGCCAAAGCAACTTCATTCAAATTCATACTGTGTGGCCGTTAGGCTTCAAGAGCTTCTGTAAATGCTGTCCAGAGCACAATTGAAGGCTTTTCTTTTTTTTTTTTTTTTCCTTTTTTTGCAACCGGAGTTCAGAGGACAAGAATCTGATAACTTGTTCGCTTACACATGCATTCGAGTTTAGACACTGAGGAAAGTTAAACAGTCTATAGCTTACTTGTACACGTGACTGAAAGCAGCGATCACGAAGCAAAATAGAATAAACTTTATTAACTCCCGGGACAGATGCAGAGAAAAGGATCCTGGCCAGTGCTAGTGAGCCCCTCCCCCCACCGCTCTCTCCCTCCACGCATTGCCCCTCCTTCTCTTCCACTTCTGAGCAGGAAAAGCACCCGAAGAGAGTTCAGCTTTAAAGGGAAAAACGGGAAGAGAGGAAAGAGTGGAGCTCCGAGATGCCAAAGCACCACTAGAGGAAAGAAAAATAAATATGGAGGGATGGAGTGTCAGGGATTAGACCCCACGTGAGAGCTGGGTTACACACCGAGGGTAGGAAAAAGTGTCCCCCCACATCCACGCCCCCCCCCACAACGATACAAATAAGCTACTATCTTAAAAGTAAATATACACAGTGCACCAGAGATACAAGGGCCGGGCTAGAGGAGGCTTTCGGATGGAGGAGATGAGAGATGGTGGTCCTTTTGCTTCAGCCTTACCTCGTTGGACAAAATGCTTCCGTTGGAGATGATGTCGGGCTGCTGGTCGGTGTAGCCGGTAACGATGGCCCCGCAGGGATTGTGCTCAGTGTCCGTACTCCGCGAAGGGCTGCAGGGCTTAAGGAACATCAGGTCGGTTTTTGCAGACTCTGGGGTCAGGCAGACCTGGTAGCAGTAATTCTGGTTGTGGTGGTGAGAGCCAAAGCCCCCGGACTCCTCCACAGGCACCTGGGCCGGGTTGCTCGGGACGTTGGAGCTCTGCACCAGCATAATGTCCGATTTGCTGAGTTTCTTCTTGCGCGCCCGGGCTTGGCGGCCACAGCAGGTCGGCCCCCCACCGCCACAGCAGCAACAGCAGAGGCAGCAGTCGCTGGCGAGACACGTGTAGATGTTGAGCTTTTTCTCTTTCTGGCAGCGCACAGCTAGCACGATCATGGCCAGCAGGAAGATGAAGGACACTGAGCCCAGCGCTATGATGAGGATGAGGGTGAGGTCCAAGGAGGTTTCGCCACCGCCCGAGCGGCTGGGGCGCTGGTGCTCACCCGACCCTGCGCCTCCGCCCCCGCCCCCGCCCTGGGGCTCCACTGCTCCATCCACCAGCTGGATCACCAGCGTGGCCGTGGAGGACAGGGGCGGCTGCCCGTGGTCGCGCACCTCGATCACCAGCTCATAAGGCCGCTGGGGGTCGCGCTTGGCCGGAACCCGGCGAGCGGTGCGGAGCTCGCCCGTGCGCCAGTCCATGCGGAAGAGGTTCATTTCGTTGCCCCTCACGATGCTGTAGGTGAGCCGGGCATTCTCACCGTCGTCCGCATCCATTGCGGCCACGCGAGTGAGCAAGTAGCCCGGCTCTGCAGAGCGGGGCAGCACCTCGCGGGCTGGCGTCCCGTTGCGCCCGGGGAGGGGGGCCACGATGGCAGGGGCGTTGTCGTTCTGGTCCACGATGAGGATGTTGACCGTGGCGTTGCCCGCCAGCGCCTGGGGGCTGCCGGCATCCCGGGCTTCCACCTGAAAGCTAAAGTCTTTGAGCTGCTCATAGTCGAAAGATCGCAGGGCGTACAAGTAGCCGTTCTCGGAGTTGATGGACACGTAGGTGAAAACGCTCATGCCCTGGATCTGGCACTCGAGGATGGAGTATTCTATCTTGGCATTGGCCCCCTCGTCGCGGTCGGTGGCGCTCACCGCGTAGATGTAGGCGCCCGGCACGTTGTTTTCAGTCACATACACGTCGTAGACCGGCTGGCTGAATCGCGGCGCGTTGTCGTTCACATCTGACACTTGCACCTGGATCGACTTACTGGTGGACAGTGCCGGCTCGCCCCGGTCCCGGGCCACCACCGTCAGCGTGTAGGAGTCTCCGGCCTCTCGGTCAAGGGGGGCCTCGGTCACAATGGTGTAGTAATTCTTGAAGGAAGACTTGAGGCGGAAGGGCACGTCGCCCAGAAGCTCGCACTGCACCTGCCCGTTCTCCTCCGAGTCGCGGTCGGTCACGCTGAACAGAGCCACCACGGTGCCAGGCGCCGCGCCCTCGCTCACCGCCTCCTTCACGGTGCTGAAGCTGATCTCCGGTGCGTTGTCGTTAGCATCCAGCACCCGGACTAGCACCTTGCAGTGTGCAGGTACAGCGTTGGGGCCCAGGTCCTTGGCTTGCACGTACACCTGGTACACGGGGCTCTCCTCATAGTCCAGCTCCCCGCTCACCTCTAGCCGGCCTGTGCGCGGTGAGAGTCCGAAGAGCTCACGGGCCCGGGGCGAAATGTGGCTGCTGAAGGAGTACACGATCTCTCCATTCTGACCCTCGTCTGGGTCCGTGGCGTTGAGCTGGATCACTAAGGTGCCCGGGGGTGAGTTCTCCGGGAGGGACACAGTGTAGACGGGCTGGTCGAAAGCCGGCACGTTGTCGTTGGAGTCCAACACGCGGATGGTGAGCAGGGCCGTGCCAGTACGCTGCTGCTGGGGGGGCAGGCCCGCTCCCCCGCCGCCGCCCCCGCCTTCGCCGGCGCCGCCCCCGCCGCCCCCGTCCACCGCGGTCAGCACGTAGCGGTGCACCGCTTGTTGTTCTCTGTCCAGCGGCTTTTCCAACACCAGCTCGGCGAATCGGTTGCCATCCCCCTGCGTCTGTACGTCCAGGGAGAAGTAGCTGTTGGGGGTGATCTCGTAGTCTCGCAAGGAGTTGGTGCCCACGTCTGGGTCGAAGGCGCTCTCCAGAGGGAAGCGAGTACCTGGCGTGGCGCTCTCAGAGATTTCCACGGTCAGGTCCGGCTCTGGGAAAGAGGGGGGATTGTCATTTATGTCCAGCACCTCAATCTCCACCCGGAACAGTTCCAGGGGGTTCTCTAGGAAGACTTCTAGGTGCAGTACACAGGAGGGGCTCTGTTTGCAGATTTGCTCGCGGTCGATCTTCTCGTTCACGTACAGCACCCCTGTTTCCAGGTTGAGGTCCAAGTAAGGGGTCCGTGAGTTGGGCACCGTCTGAAACCTGCGAGCTGAAAGTTTTGTAATGTCCAAGCCCAGGTCTTCAGCGATATTCCCCACGAAAGTGCCATGTTCCTGCTCCTCCTGCACCGTGTAGTGAAGCTGGGAAAAGACTCCTTCCACCATCCAGAGCAAAGCAAAGAATAATAGCACAATCATCTCCAAAAGGAAAGGAACCAGCTTCCTTCAGCCAGCCAGCCACTCAATCGTCTCCCCCAGTACCACGAAAAAGATCTCAAAAAATACAAATATAAGTGTACTGCGTGGGGCTCCTGTAGCTTTCTCTCTTTAAAAATCTTATTCCTTTCGCTTCATTTTAGAGCTTCCTCCAATCCAACCTCATTTTTCAATCTGAGCTCAGGAAGGGTGACAGACGTCCCCTTTCCTCATCTGTAATCTTCCCTCTGACCAATTAATAAAATAATGATAATACAATAGTCAGCGTCCTTTATTCCGACAGTTTTGGCGCAACGCGGCGCTGGAAAATCCCAAGGAGGAAATTTCGATATTTCAAGACTGTCCTCGGGTTGTCTTCTTGCTGATGGGAGGAGAATGAGGAGGAGGAAAAGAAGGAGGAGGAAGATGAAGAGGAAGAAGAGAAGGAAGAGGAGATGCAGCTGGCACCGCTGAACATGCCTCTTAATGTCAACGGCTGGCAAACGCGAGAGGGCTTACAAACAGCCAGAGAATATTGTGCCGGAAACACAAGGAACCGCTCTGAAGCATAAAACTTTCATTCTCTTCATTTCTCAGGTTGAATGTTCTTGACATTTTTTCTTCCTCTTCGTTTTCTTTCGCTCTATTTGTAGTTTTTGGCTTTCACAGTCTTGTTTCTCTCTGTCCTCATCTCCACCGATGGTTGCCTCCCTGGGAACGTAAAAGGCAATCTCTCTCCTGTTCTTTGCTTCCCAAGCCTCCTTCCCTCTAACCTGTCTCTTTTCCTTTCAGTCCTTCCTTCCTGCTGCTTCAGCCTCTGAGCCCGCGATCTCGGCTGGCAGTTTCTGAGCTCCGAGCGCTCGGCGCCTCTGTTTTTGCGCAGCGCCCTCATTCTGCCAACCAATCGTCGAGGAGCACCACCCACCGAACGAGTGTTCATTGGTCAAACCTGCCGTCAAGCATTAACGTCACGCGGCAACCGGGGGGGCGGGACAAAACCCGCGGCCGGCTGCCCGGGTGAGTGTGAGTGTGAGAGCGAGAATAGCCCGCAGGTCCCGAGGCGCCGGCTGGGGACTCTACTGCGGAAAGTTCCCAGTCCCCAGCCGCAGGTAATGGGGAGGGAGTTCGGAGGTTCCCTTGTTTGCATCAGTAACTGTGAAACCATAATAGCAACAGCTGCGGTATCCTCTCCTAGGAGCGGGATTTCCAGTGATGCTAACATTCTTTTTCCTTTAAGGTATTTTCCCAGCTACTGATCATGGAAAGAAATCAACAAGAAGGGGAAAAAGTTGCGCACGGGCCACTAATTGGCAGGGGTGACCTAAAGGAGGGACTCCCTGCGAGACTGACAGAAGGAAATTTTAAAAGTGGAAAGGATGTGACATGTGTCAGTCTAGGCGGCGGGGTCAGGGGCTCCGCGCGGAGAGACGAGAGGTGCTTGGCGCAGGGGTGGGGTGGGCCCTAAAAAGCGGAGGGATTCTCGCTAGGGCTGTGGCTGGCCGAGCCTGTAGACGTGCAGCGACGTTGGACGTGCCTCTTCCCCCCCTGAACGCACAGCACGCAATTCGTACGGAGCAGATGAACTTGTTCGGAGACCTGGTTTTGAGGTGTGCGTGCACGGATCAAAGCTCAGAGAGTTTCCCTTCTGTCTCATCTCGCAGCGCGGTTCTGCGCCTGGGTTCTGAGCAGAGCTTCCCGTATCCCTGCGCCTGGGCTGGCCGAGTGCCGCGCAGCGGCGGGAAGCGCGCGCTATTTTCTGCTCCTCTGTGTGTGTGTGTGTGTGTGTGTGTGTGTGTGTGTGTGTGTGTGTGTACGCGCGTGCGCGTGTTTGTGTGTGTGCGAGAGACGTTTGGTGATCCCTTCCCGCCCCACCAACTAGGGCACCGTGCCTGCCCAGCCTAGGGTCAACTGGCTGGATGTGCACGGCCCGGCGGCTGCGAAAGCGGCCGCGGCGCCGCGAGTGTGCACCGCCGCGGGTCTGTGCCGACATGCCTGCACGTTTATTGTGCCCGCGTCCCTCTCCCCCGACCCCAGTTCCCCCGGCCGGCATGGGCCCCGGCGGAGCCGCCTCAGCCCCGCAGGTTGCGCTTGGCCAGCTCGGTGCCCACGCGTGAGGTGCAGCGAAGCCAGTTCCTGTGAAGTTAAAACAGGGCGAACTCTTCGGTGCTGGAGAGCGGATTGTACGCCTATTCTCCAGGGCAAGATCCCTCAGCACATGTATTTATAGTAATTCATGGGCCACTCGCAAAGCATATGTTGTTTATTCACTAAAGCAGCCCTGGTTCGGTTTTCTTCTTACGCTAGAGGCTAGGAAGGTTCCCTAGCGGTTTTCTGGTAATGAATGACCCCAAGGGTAACACTGCCTCATCCTGCGAGGAAAGGAGAGTCGTTCCTGACACAGCGCGGTACGTGCCGCGTCCTTCCCTGCAGGCAGGGATTCCGAAGCGCCAGAGTCCACGCGCGTGATCTAGACCAAAGCGTGCTCCTGTGGGTCTGCGAGTTCGTGTCCACCGCGACCGCCCACCCCCACCCCCTGGGATCTTCGGGAGATGGGTCCTGCCTTCCAGCCGGCAAAAGGAAAGGATGCCAGCAAAAATGGCTAATCCTCTTCCAGCTGCAGTAAATTGACGACTGGCCAAAGCGCTGGAGAAGTGCTGCAGTTAGAATGATTTTAGCGTCATGTCTCTGGCTGAGAATGGAGCGGCAGTGTATGAAGCGACCTGTGGATCAATGAAAAGGAGATTATAGTGTATCCGAATATTAATACAGTACTGCGTCTCTGCTTCCCATCCCTTCCCCCTTTTCTTTTTCTTCCGCTCTGCAGGGTGGCAATAAAATGTTTTTGTCTTCAGGCTGACTCATCAGAACCGTGGAGCCGTGTGAAAACGGTAATTTTCTCATGTTCGTTTGTACGTGTGGAAACACTTGTGTGTGCGCGCGCTTGTGTGCGCGTGTTTACGCGTGAGAGACACGCGGCTGAATGACAATGCAGATGCTGAATTTGTTTGGGAAGGCGGGTTTCTGCCTGGAAACTGTCCAGAGTTTAAGCAGCTTTTAGGCCGTTTGCAGAAAGCCGGAGAGCTTGTAGAGGGCTGATGAGAATGTGGGGAGATGGCCAGATTTCCCTGTAAGTAATCACTCCATCCACTGTAACACTTGAACTGCATTTTTTTCCCCCCGCGGTGGTAGATCTGTTTGAATAGTAGCTCTCCCCTCAAACGTGGGTTACAGGCGTCTCCTAGCGGCGGAAACAGCAAAGAGCAAGCTGTATCATTTCGCTTTGGTGCCCTCCTCCAGCAAGCAGGGCTCGCCTGTTGGGGGCTCTACTGGATTTCTTGGGTCACTGAAACCTGTCTGTGATCGCGCTCGCGACGCCAGGCCGGATTTTTTCCCTAACGTCTCGCCTGTCTTGACTGTTACTCTGCGCCGCCGCCGGCCGCGGACCAGAAGGAAAACAGTGAGGTCTTTATACAACAGATCCGAGCGCAAGCCTTCTGTGCTCCCCCGGGAGGTATTCCTTCTAAGGACCAATGCAAAAGCGTTATGTTTTCATCCAACATTTATATACTGATATTAACAGCCCTCTCTTAACCTTGAGCATTAACATAACCCAACCCTGTCACCCATAAAGAAAACACTTTAAATCTGTCTTTAAAAATATGCTTTTAAAACACCTCAGTTTTACTTGACTGTGGTATCCAGCAGGTCCTGGCCACTTGCTTTTTATTTTTATATTTTTTTCCTGCTTTCCTGCCCTTTGACCTCAGAACTGTAAGCATTCCTAACGTCATATACATCATCCTGGGTCGGAGGGTGGGTCGATGAGCTGTCTGAATGAGTAGAGTATCAGGTACCTCCTGCGTTCCTTCTTGGACTCCCCAAGGAGTGGGAAGGGAGAAGTAAACATAAGCGCATAACCTTTCCCTCCCACATTCCCGTGCCAAGGACTCCAACCTCCAAGTCAAAAGACTTCCTCCCAGGACAAGGGAGAAAGCATGTCTGTATTACGTGGAGAAAGATGATAAAAATCAACTTTCATAAAGATCTTGGTGTATATGTCAGAGTGATAATGTACATTCATCTATTTCACTGGGTTCTAAATGGAGCTGAAGTAAGGAGACACTAAGATTCTTCTAGTATATTTTACAAACTTTGAAACTAGGTTACGGGATTGCTTTCTCTTCTGTACCCTTTGCTGAAAGGGGTAGAAGGGAAACAAGCATGTTAAGTATGGTGTGGATAAATGAGTGTTGGCAGTGATTTAACATGACTCTAAAGCAATTTGTTTCTAAATCCTCTTATTATTGCAGTGTGCCCAGAGCTTTGAGAGAATAAGTTTTTTTTGACATTCTTTTAAAGAATTGAATGTAAAATTTTAATTTATTAATAAGAAGCATTTCAAACTCCAGACCGAACTAGGATTGAATTAGATGATGCCTGGCACTTTCCATTTCCACCAAATGCAGCTCAAAATTCAAATGCACATGACCAAGACTGAGTTGTGTCTCTTATGGGTGACCGTGAGATAAGTTTTATGTGCAGCCATGTGACCCAGCGTGGCTGTAGAAATGGCAGGCTTTGGAGTCACTTCCATTTGAGTACGTTAGCTTTGTTATGTAAAATAAGAGTGAAAGACTAATAACTAATAATTCTAATAGCTAGAATTTTGGAAAAGACATAACGTGCTCTTCTAATTCTGGTTACTGTGCTCGGGTGGTTTAAATCCCATAGAGAACAATCTAACCTTTCCTGGAACTGAGAATATTAGGTATTGCGTTAAACATCATTGTCTTGATGTTCAAAGTAGAAATTATTCAAAGCAGAGATGTGCTTCTTTATTTTGTTTAACCTAGCTAGTATTGGTGAGGCCTCATAGTTCAGTGTCTTCTCAGTTATCAAACAGGGCCAGCATTTTGTTAAACTCTAAACAGTGAATTAAAAGTACTGAATGAGCCGAAGCAGCCCTCTAATGCAAAATGACAAATTGCACTTAAGCAATACATGAACAAGAAAATGATTTATGGATTTTTACAATGGCCTGCACAAATGAAAGCAACATGAATTATACATCCTAATGTTCACAATGTCATTTTCTAATAATACTGTTTCAGTTCAGATACCATAGTCCTTTCTACAACAAAAATTGACAATTAAAAGGTCCAGACATATTTTTAAAGCAAGCAGCGGCTTTGATTGTGGTTCTGTGTGTGCTTGCATGTGTGATATGTATGTGCATTTATATATGCAATATAGATATGCATATATATGTACATATTTTCCCTGTGTATTAGGGTAGATTAATTAATACTGCACACATCTTCTTGCCAGATCCTTTACATATTATATTTCTGTAGTAAACTGTCTTTTGGAAACGTATGTTGTTCTGCCCTATCCTTCAAAATGCAAATAGATGAATCTGAGTTAGAATGACAGTCTTTATTGGCTCTTGACCTCTTTTTCTGAAAACCACAATGCATTACCTCATCTTTCTCTTTTCTTTCATTGCTTTGGATATTGAAATGTCTTATTTTTCAAAAATGCCTCTTAAACTCTTCCTATTTGTTTTATCCTATCCTTTTCAGAACATCCTTTTATTCCTTAGTGGATATAAATGCACTGGGGTTAAGGAAAAGAATAGACACTTTAACTTCTCTCCTCTTTCTTGTTTATTTTCTTTTACCTTCCTTCTTTATCTTTAGCAGACAAAAAATATCCTATAGGGTGTCTTGGACTAAAAACAATCAGTCAGATGAAACTTATGTGATGCCTGTATTTTAAATAAGAAAGCCACAAAAATTTAATGATCTCTGAATTCTGAAGGCACTTCTGACATTTTTATGTAACTATTTGTAACTTGTCCAGTGAGTGTCTTTCAGAGCCGTACACATTCCTAAGTAAAGGCAATGCCTTTGCTGAGTTGCATATGCAACCCCAGGAACCTGCTAATCACCCAGAGGTCTCAAGAGTCACATTATTAGGCTTACTGTTAATTATCAGGCTGTATATAAAAAAAGCGAATCTCAGTTTGAACTTCTACAGCATTAATAACCACTCTTACTGAAAGATTACTGAAATCAATGATGTGATCAGGATTGTGACTAGGAGCTCCACAACTTATTCTGAAAGCCAGATGCTTGTTAAGAGGGAGATGTGTGGGTTTTACTGATGGAGCCCAGAGGTAGAAAATGAAGCTTAAACACTGAGGTCGATATAGAACAATTTCAAAAATTAATTGCAAGTCCTGATTAACTTTGAGTAAAGAGAAGTTGTCCAGAAAGAACTTCTTTGCTTCCCCTGTGGTTTAACTTCTTATCATACAGTTCTTCTCCAAAGCTCGTATAGTACTAGTTTTTGTCTGGTGAGTGGAAAGTTTTCCTTAAGGGAAGGACCTTGACTTATAAGCACAGAATGAGATGAACCAAATTAGGACCAAGGTTACAAGCCATATAAGTTGTAATCTACAGAGTTGTGAAATATTATTGATTATAAGCTCTATGGAAAGAGTATCTAACATAACTTGAGAACTGCATTAATACTTAGAATTATGATAAAAAATGACAATAAAATTAAATATACCTTCCAACCTAGAAGGACTTAGAAAACTCATTTTCATTTTCGTTGCCCAGATATCTAAGTCTTTGTATAAGAAACTTTATTTTCTTGATACATTACATTAATGAGTTTATAATACCATAGCATAAATGTATTGTTTTATTCTATTTTTTAAGTGAAAGTAACTGGTAGCTTTAAACTAGTGCATGTCAACAATTCTTTGATGCTATAATATTTGATCTTTCTCATCTCTATAACTATTATTTTCACCTTATAGGTAAACCCACAATGGTGTTTGGAAGGCAAGTAACTCATTAGATTCATGCAGAATTCCATTCCAGGTCTTTTGCTATCCTGTCCAGATTATTTTAGTACTCTGTGATGTTTCTGGTGTCTTTCTGAATGGGCAGTGGATTAATTATTTTTGGAAGGGGGTTGCTGGGGATCAAACTCAGTACCTTGTGCTTGACAGGCAGGCCTTAATATTGCTGAACTATCACCACAGCCCGACAGTGAGTTAGCTTAGACAAAGGATTCCTCCGTATTGTTGGACTGGTAGAAGTACTGATTTTGTAATCATGAAAATTGGCTAATATTTCACTGAGTTGTGTCACAGAGGACATCACGAACATGTTTTGTGTTTGAAAGTTTTCTCATTTTTTGAGGTTATTGTCCCGGGACTGAAGCTGGAGTGTGTTTTCTCACAAGAGGGTGAGGCTGTGAGAGTCAACTCTTCTTGTGCTGAAGCGCCTGACAGTGGGACTCATAACTTTAATGAAGGGACAAAGAAGCTGATAAAACCAACAGGAGTGCCAGGAAGGCCGCTCTGTCCCATCCATCGCTGAGAGTCGCCATGCTGATCAGGGTCTCCAAAGGATTCCTTTGCTCTCTTAGTTCATGGGCGTAAAAGCAAGAGAAAGCTGGGAGCGTTGCTGCCGCCAGCACTGCCAGCACCAGGGTTTTACCGTCTGTACATTTCTAAACTGGTCTTTGAAAGGTGAATGTATTTTGTTAAGGACAACTCAGGTATAATTTTATATTCATTTCTTTTTCAATCTTAATTTAAAAAAATATTTTAAAGCTTTGAGATAGAAACCCATTTATTTAACATTTTTGAAAACTTAATTTAAATTTATCTGTCACGGGGCGAAGGGGACTACAACTGAGAAATAATTTGAGAAAAAATAATCACATGAACATGATAATGGCATCATAATTACTCATCGTAAGGAAAATTTGTATTAATGTGTTGATGGCAAAACCTCATGGAAAAAAATTTCATTGAGAGATGTATTCAGAAATTCAGAATACATCTAATGTGGGCTCCGTAGGTGAGGTACAGGTCTTTCTCATTTCCGAAAGCACTCGGCTGTGGCAGGAGATGATATCGTAAATTACCAAGACCATAAACTCGAGAATTAAACAAAATTGGGCTTATTTTTTGCTTCTCCAAACATTTGAACGTGGACAAGTTATTTAACTTCTTTGGAACGCTGCTAAAGTGTATCAGACATTCTAAACATCTGTTCGCTCATGGTATACTGAATTTGTTAAGTCAGTGTTAGGCTTAAACTGAAATGATGTCTGTGAAATACTTTTTGTATAGTATCATCTCAGTAACTTTAACTGTTAGCTTATAATTTTTTTATGTACTTCTTTCAGTGTCTACAGGGTCTCACTACACAGATCAGACTCATAGTGATCCTCCAGCGCCACCATGTCCAGTCTCATTCACCATCTCAGTGTGCTCCAGCGACAGAGCTTACCTGACACATCAGAAATTGAACCTCAGTTCCTGTGTCTGCCTAAGCAGGCATTTTAATCCCCTGAGCTGTCTGGCTGGCCCACAAATGATTTAAATGAGATATTTAAATGGACTTTATTGAGAACAAGTAACCATAATTTTCCTGTCTTTTCCAATATGAAGTATTTAATAGGACATATAAGAGCAATCTAAAAGTTTCTCTACCTTGCAGGACTTACAATATTAACTGGAACACTAAATGCACATAATAAATGAAAAAGACTAATCAAGTGTAGATGTAAAGCTATGAAAGCCAATTTGGAACTTTTCCTATAATCATATTATTATATTGTAACTCTTTCATTTGCTTTAAATTTAAATTTTCCAAAGTCAACATTTGTATAATAAACCAATAAGCAGATAAACTTTAAAAATTATCATGACAACAAGACAGTTCTTTAACTTTCAAAAACTATATTATTATTTCTGCATTTGTTAAAACTTTAGAGTTAACGGACTTTTGCTCGATATTCATTTAGTTTTCTTCCAGTTCCTTAAGGTCTATATTTCTTGTGATGAGAACTAAATTCTCAAATTTAAAAGCAGACTGGAAAAAATCAGTCACTTCAAAGCAGAATGAGTTCATGGGTGCATCCAGGGCTGGTGTTGAAGCCCCAGCTCCATCTGACTTTCCCTGTAACTCTAACCTTGCAATATTCATCAGTGTGCTACTATTCTCTGCGCTCTCTACCAGCGTTTTACAGCTGAGAAGGGAGAACTTTCCAGAGCATGCTTTGTTGCTGTAGCAACAGGGACCCAGCCATAGGAACACTGAGAGAATGGAAAACAGGGACAGATCACCAAGATATTTCTCAAAGATTTCATACCAGTTTCATAAAGAATATATTGACAGCCCTGGCTTCAGTAACAGTAAGAAAAAGTATTTTAGGAAGCACAATGAATGAGTACAAACTCTAAATTCATGAGGAAGAAAGACCTGAAAGAAAAAAATTAAGGAAATATTTATAGAGCACTGCTAGTTTTGTTGTGGTTTTAAAGGCAACACAGGACCAGTGAGCTAGCTCAACAGCCTAAAGCACCCGCTTAGGCAAGCTTAGGCAGACACAAGCAACCGCGATTCAATCTCCAGCACCACATGCCACACCAGCCCAACCTCAGGAAAGATTTGAGCTGGCCTGAATAAATAAATAGATAAATAAATAAATAAATAAATAAATAAACAAACAATCAAAGGCAACACAGATATTGGTGGGAAGAAATATCTAGAAATATCTTGAGCCATGAAAATGTAAAAGTGAGGCTAGTTAGCTACAAATCTTCCACATATATCATCAGAACAGCAACTAAATATTCACATGTAGGCCCAATATACTGCCCTGACTCAACACTTGAAATCCATCAGCCATTCTCAGTATTGTGTCTTTTCATTTCCGTCTCTTTCACCTTCACCCTCAGCATAGCCAAGCCTAAGGTCAAGGGGGGAAATGAGATTCCCCCTCAGATCTTCATTCAGCTGTCAGACCAGAAGAATGGTTTTGGTGTGCGATAGGCCTGCTGCCAGGGTCGTCTTAGAACTGTGAGCACACTTAGTGTTGTCATTTCTTCACTAGTACACTGCAGCCAGTGACCCACTGCTGCTGCTGAGCTGGCAGCTTGCTTTCTCAAGTCCTTTGTTTTGTCCTTGTGGCCACCTTTCCCAGCCAAGTATCTAATTTAACTAGAACACACTTTTATTCTTCTGGATAGGACAAAAAAATAATGAAAGTATTGTTTCTCTACAAAAAGAAAATGAAAGTATTATTTTAAACTCACGGAATCTACCTGGCATTCAGTTGCACAGTTCCTTTGTTTTGCTAAATTTTCGACCATGTCACCAACTGAATGAAGATTGGCTGAGTGCATAGATATGTAACATCTTCATTGTCTACCACTATGAATCCTAAAAGACATTTCAGGGATACTATGCCAGTTCCCCAAACTGTGTTTTAATAATATATATTTGGGAAATATCTTTTTAACTTGGTTATTTCAAAGTAACCTTACATGGGTTGTAATTCTCTGTACATTCTGAAAAGTGGCAAAGCGCTTTACCTGTGACTGTGACTGCTGTGTACTTCAAATATATCTCACTTCACTATGGTTACTCAAAAATGATACATCATCTTGCAATTTTCCTTTATTTTTTTTCTTCACGTATACTATGCTGAATGTTAAATGTAAATAAAACAAGTACCAGGATCAATATTCCAAGTTGTTTTGCTCTTTTAATAAGGTCATGATAGTATTTTAAAAATAATATCATGTTAAGAAAACATTTTGTCAGAGTAAAATATCAGGTATTAAGAAAAAAAAGTGGTAGTAAGTTGACAGAGTCAGATTGGAGTGTTTGCTGCCTAAGGAGAGTCGGGAGGCATTATAATTTTGAAACATGTTGAAGGACTATGTAAAAAGGAGAGGTTTATTGATTTTGTAGATTAGAAGAAGTATCTAGAAGTTAAAGCCAGAAGGTGATCTCTCACTTTAGCTTCTCTGTTCCTCATTCTGCTGAATTAGAGATACTTTTGCTTGAAAAGCTGCTGTTGGTTGCCTTGGTCTATCTTCACTTTACTTATTTAGGTTTTTTGGTTTTTTTTTTTTTTTTTGCTTTTTAGTTGATGGACAGCCATAGCCTCTTTATTATATAACCAAAGGACATGGTTTGTGGTACTGATGTTGTGACATTTATACATACCAGGTAATATGTCTAGTGATCACTTTATATATAGGATTAAAAGTTGTCCTGTGAAGCTTTTTATAGGCAATAGAATTGAGGGTGTTAGGCAAGAATGAAAAAGTTTGGGCCTGGGGAGACAGCTTCGCCAGGGAAATAGCTCAGTAGAATAAGTGCTTGCCTGGCAAGCCAAGGGTCCTGAGTTCAATTCCTGGTACTTAAAAAAAAAAGAAAAAAGAAAAGGTGTGGGGCTGGGGAGATAGCTTGGCCATCTCGGCACCTGCCTGGTAAGCACAAGGACCCAGGTTCAATCCCTGCATACCACATGCTATGCAGGTACCAGAACTGCAGGTGCCCAGGTGCTGGCTACTGAAACTCAGCATGGTGGCACATGCCTGTAATCCCAACACTGGGAAGGTGGAGACAGGAAGGACACTGTGAGTCCAAGCTGTATAGAAAACACCCTGTATGTACTAAATAAGTAAATAAATAAATAAATAAATATAAAAAATAAGAATGAAAAGTTTTAAGTAGAATAGCAAATATCTATGCTTTCACACATTAACATATGTCATGTAAGTAAGCTATGCTTTTGATGTAAGAAAATCCGAACAGTTCGGGAAACAATAAATCACACAAAGTGAGATGCCACTCAGCTGATTAAAGTGCCTACAAGCAGGTGCAGGAGTACAGAGTTCAGTCCGTCACTTGGGCACCCTGAGACAGCAATTGAGACTGGGGATGGTGACCCGCACCTGTAATGCCAGCTCTTGGGAGGCTGCAAACAGGCAGGTCACTATGAGTCTGATCTAGTTGTGAGAACCTGAACACCCTCTAGACCATTCCCTAAAAATACAATAAATAAATAAACAAACAAACAAAGAAATAAATAAGTAAATAGAAAATGAGCCAGGCGTGGTGGTGCACGCCTATAATCCTAGCACTTGGGAGGCTGAAACATGAGCATCAGTGCGAGTTTGAGACCAGCTTGGGCTACAAAAGTGAGCTCAAGGCCAGCCAGAACTGCATAAAGAGACTCTGTTTCAAAAAGGCCTAAATAAATAAATAAATAAATAAATAAAATAGGAACAAAAGCAGATGCCAATAAATGCAAAAGTTTACTTGGTTTACTTTAGAAGATTTGTACATTGGTTGTAACAGGAAACATTTTAGTTTATTTGTTATTTTACATAATACAGAAAAATTAAATCCAAGTCAAAATTCACATGGCTCCTCTCATACAAAAAACCCGAGTCTAAAGAGTGAAAAGAAAGACAGACAGTAAGATGCAGCGAGATGCTTTGCAAGGAGGAAGGGGATCAGGAGAAGGGCGCAGGGGGTAGGGAGAGGAAGGAGAGGGAATGGAGAAAGGGACTGAGACGCGCTGTGGGTGTGTAGCCACTCTCCACGCAAGTAACATAAGCATTGGGTGGGCGGTGCAAGAGTGTACAAACGGAACAGCAGCTGTAGGCTACGAACTTACAGCACTGAATATTTACATCATTCTGGGTGGTTCTAAAAATAGTGCCTAACCTTGTGCCTTTTTAGGATACTCCTCAGGTAGGAGTAAAACACACACACACACACACACACACACACACACACACACACACACACACACACATCTAAAGGACAAAGGACAGCAGAAGTAGGCAGATGTTCCAGGAATGCATGACACTAAATAGACCCTTGTCTTGGGAGCTCCTCCAGATGTCCCTGTCTCTGCTGATGATGGTGACCCTGGAGGATCTGCATAGGGGGGTTGGTGCGTGGCCTTTTGACCTTGGTGCCCCCAAAGGGAGGGTTATTGGCTTTGGCTTATACAGTTTGCTTTTGATTTAGGGAGACTTTTGAAGTCCTTGTTTATGGTATTAAAATCTCAGAAAATCTAAGAAGTCTTATTTCAGATGAAGAGATACTTAATACTAAGTTGATTTATAAGTTTGAAATAGAATTTTTCTTTCTTTCTTTTGCTATCTTGAGAGAATTTGGTTTGACATACAAAGAGATAGAAAACTAAGTTGTCAACTTCTTAATGCTTATTTCTCACTGAAATTCATAGTGGAATTAAAAAAAAAGTTTTTGTTCCTTTTTTGTGTGCTAATATTAGAATTAATATATGTAGGAACATTTATCTTAGAAAGTCAAAGAATGGATATCCAACCTAGAATATATGAGTTATTTAGAAAATAAATTGATCTGTATTATTTTTCTCAGTCATATATCAGAGCAAAGCTATGTTGAGATAGAAAAAAAAACTATAATCCCTACCAAAAGACTTTCTTGTTTATTGTGACTAGTGCTTTCAGATTGGGTGATATATTGTCATAATTTGTGCAATAAAATAATAATTTTATCTTTAAGGACATGCTTGGAAACATGGAATTTGATAATTAGTATCTAAATAACTATTCCTTTACTCTTAAAATTGATCCACGTATAAGAAGAAGTGCTGTACATGAAAAAGCAAGCATGTAGCGTATCACAGTTTTAAGTGTAACAGTCATGAATACAGTGTGGGAAGGAAACATAAAGCGTATGACATTTAAGGAAATTTAACAAAGTGGTGTGGTTGTCTTAAACTGTCAATACTGACCCAGTCCCTGTGGGATTTTTATCATGTAGGGGAACATTTGCTAATTTCTTCTTCTTAGCTGAGAGTAGGTTGCTATATTTCAGTGAATTGTAGGTGGCAGTGTACACAGCTGAATTCTATGTGTTACAGCATGGAAATGAAGTTTTCTCAATTGTTTAACTTATTTTACTTCATTTATTCTTTCTTGATGCCGGGGATTGAAGCTGGGCCTTTATGTATGGTAAACATATGCTCTAATACTGAACCACAGCGCCAACCATTTGTGAACAATCTGATATTTAGATTTATTCTCTTTCTAGCCCTTTTCTCAACCCTTCCCAGTTTTTCTCTTAATCTATGAGAACAGCAAAAGGAATTTGTCCGATAAAAGAATGCTCTTAAAATGAAGTTTGTTCTGAAAGATAAGTATTATTTTATGATATTTTTATGAACTAGAGATGTATTAGAAGTTGCATAATATTCACTGTCCGGTTGATAATATTAAAATGAGAATTTAAAGCAAAAGAACCTTTAGAACTACACATGAATGCAGGGACAAAGAATTTTTTTATTCTGTCCTATTTTCTGATTTAAAAGTAACACACAAGTGTGATTCGACTGCTAATTTATAATAAACAGAACTGTCCTGAGGTGTAATGTCTAAGTTTGCAAAAGTGAAGCATTAACTTGCTGTTCTTTTTTGCCTGATGTATATACCCTGAAAGTACTATATTTGTGGGAGTAATAATACAATTATGTAGGATGTAAAGAAATAGAATACAGTTTAAGCTCATAGTTGATAGCTTACTGGTCTCTCCTGTAAAATAAGAATAGCAGACTTTTGACACCGTGCCTTTCCAAGAGTAAACATGTGTCCAGAGCTTTCATAAAGATTACCAGAGTTACAGAGCCTGGACACACGGTGCGAGACCAGGGGCGATGAGTCACAGGAACAGGTCCAGCTGTGTGTGCTCCAAAACAGTGTTCCTGCCTGTTTTCCCTACAAAGAAACTTATGTGAAATGTCTCACACTCTTTGCTTTTAATTTTTTGCTTTTAATTTGCAATCCAGATTCCTCAAGTTTGGATGAGGTCTTGCCTCACTGCAGGCGGAATATTCTCTCTAACAAGTAAGCAATCCTTAACTTTGTTTTGTCTGTGTGTACTTGAATATGGACCTCTATTTATTGGCTGTGTTTATCTCTTTGCAGATCATAATTTAATAACTGTAACACAGTGTTTTAAATTCATTGCTGATATCAGCTTTGAGTTTCAAATAGATGTTCTTGTAGTTTTATATTTAAATTTATTTTTTACCTGATGCATAAAAACATGAAAATTACATGTACTTTCAATAAATACATGACATATTTGTGGGCTTTTTTTCCCCCTTCCTTTTTTTGTGGTGTGGTACTTGGATCAAACTCAAGACTTTGAGCTTGCCAGGCAAGCGCTTATGCTGCTGAGCTATATACTCAGCCCCCTTTTTAAAAAATAAAAATAACTTTAAAAATATATTATTAGAAATTGAGCCCAGGAATACCAAGCTACATCACCAGTATATATATATATATATATATATATATATATATATATATATATATCTTCCATCTTATAAAAAAAAGAAAGAAAGAAAGAAAAAAAACCCAGCAGATGAACAAGGAAGCAAGCAAATAGTAAAATTCACTGAAAAAATACTTAAATATACAAGTATATATAATCTTTATTTTTAATCAAGGCCTCACTAAGTTGCCTGGGGTTGAGCTTAATCTTGAGATCTTCCTGCTCAGCCTCCTAAGTAGCTTCTGTGCATCCGTGCATCCAGCTTAGTCTATGATGCTTAAATCTGGTTAGCCCATCTATCACATTTCATGGTGATAAAAACATCCAAAGTTCTTCTACACCTTTGAAATATGTTATGTCTTATCAATATTCATGTTTATACATGGTCATATTCCTACTGCCTAATTGTTTTGTATCATCTGATCATTAACACAACCAGATAAATTTAAGGTTATTAATTCTCCTGTGAAACAGTCAGACTTAAAATGATCAAGATTGAAGTTATTTCTTCAGACCTTTTTCTGGTTATTTTTCAATTCTCTAAATTCTCAACGTTTGTATGTTTAAATATTTTTCAATGAGGTTTACTGTTTGTTTGCTGGCTTGCTTGTCTGTTTCTTTTTCTTTTATATATATATATATATATATATATATATATATATATATATCCACACGTATATGATAATATTCTGTAGCATTTGGAAATCTGGCTGTTCTTCAGCATGCAAACCTAAGAGATAGAGATTCAAGGTGACTGTGGTTAAATATATTGAGCTGAAGTAATTTTCAAAATAGAGCAAAGCCATGAAAACCTTGTAAATAGGAGAGGTCAGATCAGAATCCTGTATCTGTGATGGAGACGTGCACATCTGGTTTAGTCGTCCCCATCACTGACTGACCTGTATTCTTGGATGGCCGGGACTCCATGAGTTGCGAATGAACATCATTTTAGCTGAAATAAATGTTAACTTTATAAAATTACCACATTCTTAATGGTTCTATCAGCATAAAAGATGTGTTTAAATATACTAATTGAGAGTTTAATCTTTCTCACTACTCATGCTTAGGTTTTAATTAAAAATCATATCCCAACAGGGGTGGATAGGGGTAGATAAATGCATCTGACTTCTTTAGAGTATTGCACTCTGGCTTAGGAGAAAATGTATTTAGGTTATGCCTTCATGGACCTATATAATAAGCTAGATATCAGACACTTTACTCTTCAGAACTCATTCTTATGTAACATAAAAAGAAGCTATTAACTTATGACTTCAATTTGAAATAATAACAAGAAATGTTAACTATCTGATTATTTACTCTCCCTAACTACATGTAGCAAGGTGTAGCAAGACGCTTATACTACATTAACGAACAGTACTCTTGCCTCATTCATGTGCACGAGTATGAGCATAGACAGTAATAAGAAAAAGTACATTAATTAAATAAATAACAACATATTAAAAAGTAAAAATACTATAAAAATAGGTTAATTTAAATGGATTTAAAAGGATACCAACAATTATTTTCTTTCTCAAATTTGTGAGGATTATAGACCACTGGCCTGAAGTTGAATGAGAGTATTAGTCAGTAAATTGTAGTTCTTATACCTTGGGAAGATAAATACTCAAATGACAAAAATGACGCTCTGTTCTTTTTTAAGGATTCCTTCAGGAGAAGCTCTAAAGTTAATTTCTCATTAACCACTAAATAGAACACTTTCCCACTTGGCGGTTTGCCCCAAACACCAAATTAGTGGGACAGCCACTAAAATAACTCTGTCAATTTGATGGCAAGCATGCTTTTAAAGTAAAGGAACGTCTGGATGGAGAGTAGGTTTCTGTTTCTTTGATAGTCACCTTTTATTTTTGCAGAAACATGAGGTAGTATTTAAGAATTTTCCAGTGGAGCCAAAACATTTGTTTAAGATGTTGAGTACCCAGCAGGAGGTTTTTGAGGAATTTCTTGTTTACCCTAACAAAATCCTTCCCATCAAGGGAGTGACTAAACAAAAGGAAAAGAAAGAAATTGAAAGCAAAGAAAAGAATCTAGTTATTTCCATTGCCACAAGTCCATTTCACACAGAAACTGAGGAGAGTGAACTGCTTTGTACCTGAGTGCTCTGAGCATGCTTTCATTCACTGGCCTTTGTAAAACGTCGTCATCCAGTGACACTGGAAATTAAAATATTGAATATCAATTTTGTGGGCGCTTCTGGAAGGCAGTATGTATATGGATGTGCTCCCTACCCATGTTTGCAAGGTTTTTCCCATGCATTCAGTTATGTAATTGGATAAGTAGTGGCCTTAGAACAAGTCCAAGTCTCTGTGCATGCAAAATCTCTAATTACAAAACGATCACTTCTTGGAGTGCTCTGGAAAAATGTTCTGATGGAATTCATTATTTTACTAGTACGCCTATCCTCTAAGGTTAGCTGTTTTCTTCTTCACTCTCTTTGTGCACAAATTGACCCATTTATTTACAAGTACACTGAGTAAACAGACATATACTTGGGACATCATGCTACAAGCTTGGAGACAGTTTTCTTTGGTAAAAATGTTCTTAGAAAAGAAGTACGGTGAGAGAGGGAGACTGAGTACCTCCTCTCGGAACTGCCATTCACTTCTTTCTAGAATACAGCTGCTCGTAGATGAGAAAAGGAAAGATGGTTGACAATGAAGATACACAAAGAAATACGTGGTATCATGCAGAAATCAGGACAAATTCAGTTTGGTGCTTTGTGGTATTCACAATTACGATAGTGAGAAAAACCTAGGTCTGTAGGTTTTTTCAAACATTTCAGACTGATTTCAGTACAATGATTCACATGTATATAGTAAGTAAAAAATTGCATTAATGATCGTTTGAGTAGTTTGTGAAGTCCTTGATTAATTGGTTTTAAAGTTATTTTCACAGGGCCTGGCAGGATTGCTCAGTGGTCTAAAGCGCCTGCTTGGAAAAGCTTGGGCAGCTGCAGGGACTGTGGTTCGATCCCCAGCACCACATGCTGCACTAGCCCTGCTCTCAGGGCAGGCTGAGCCGGCCATAAAAATAAATAAAAGAACAAACAAACAAGTTCTGAAACAAACAAAAAATAAATAAAAAAAATTTTAAAGTTATTTTTGCAAAGAAAATTACTTTGTATGCATTAGCTTAATTTTAGAATTTTCATCGTGTTTTGGTTTGTGTCTAGGTCCCCCCGCCCCAAAACTTCATATGGTCATGCTGCAGCTTCTGGAATTAGTGATTGGTTCATGACCCCAGATTGGAATGATGGGTCTGAGTACTGCTAGGACTACGGTTTGCCTGCTACGCACAGCCTGAGGCGGGCCTCCAGAGCGCATCCTCAGGGAGGCCTTGCTCCTCGCGGCCATTGTTGCTGCGGCTCTTCCCATTCTGCTCTTGCTCTTTGCTGCTGCCATCCGCTGCTGCCCTCTGCCATGTGGCGCCCTGGCTTGGAGCCAGCTGAGTACAGACTGAAACCTCCACTGACTGTGAGCTAAATAAATCTTTTCCTTCTTAATTTTGTGTGTCAGGTATTTGTTCCAGCCACAAGAGAAGAGGAGCTGAGACGCATGAGTATATTACGTCATGATAGATTCTCTTCAATATATTCTTGAAACTTACTCTGCATATAGTTAACTTAGATATTTGCCATGCTTGTTGCAGTAAATCTGATTTTTCAAGGAAATATTTAGAATTTTCAGTGCAATGCATAGGTATGTTTGCAGTTACTGTCTTTTTATCCTATATTTCATCAATCACCGTTGAATCTTTTGCCCCTCTAGATGAGCTCTAGTTAAGCAGGATATACCTGTAATTTATGCATGTACTTGTGTTGTATTATTTCTTTGTTTCTCATTAAACTGGGATGTGTACTCCTTTATGTAGAAAGATGTGCAAATGTCATTTCATGTCTTTCTCCAAGAAATGAGAGTGAAGTAATTAAAATATAGTGCGACTTAATTACCTACTTGTATCCTCCGAAGAAGCCTTAGCTGTGAAAAGTATAAGGTAGCTTGTTTCAAGCTAACTGAAATAGAGGACATTTTTACTCATTTCTATTTCCCTTTACTCTCGTGGGTTAGTTTTGTTGACTCCCAAGTTACCAAGGAAATCCCAGACTGCGCTTTGGTCTAAGGAACACTTTTGTGGCACCTGTAAATATGCAGGCATATCTGAGGCTAAGCATCAATCCCAGTTTGTTACTAAATAAACAAAATCAAAATCCTGCTGCACACATTGTTACAATTAAAGAATTTTTAGAAACGAAAAGACATCACATTGATCTGTAAAAATAAAAGGTTTAACACGGTGACACTGCCTAAAGGACTCAACATTGAGATTGAGATCAGCTTCATCTTTTTTTTCACCGTACATATTGCTAATCCGCGGCTCTGGGAGCTTGTTTTACATTCAGATCCTTGCTTCCCCAGTTAATTGCAGAATTTACTGAGAAGAAATTTACCTGTTTCCGTTTAGCATTTCTTTGAAAGGCAAGTCCCTATTTAAAAGCCAGCAAATAAAAGGCCTCATGCTTTTAATTACTTTTAAAAAGAACCTAATCTTTCTTCTTTGAATACTCCAAATTAGATTAAACTTTTTGGGGGAGAAACAAAGCAGAAGGGAGTAGCCAGAGGAAAAGTGTTTTGATGCCAAATGCAAGTTACCAAGCCTTTTACGGAGTAAAAGAAAACCAAGAAAAACAGCAGCTGCACGTCTGCTCAATAACTCCGGTACCTCCTAGTGAAGTCGTTTTGAGACTGCTGAGTAGAAATAGTTTAAAGGTCTATTGTAAAAGAAACAGGAATTTTATTCATTAATTAGACTCCTCAGAGAATGCTTTGAATTTGCAAAACTGAATAACCTTTTACTCTGTGGTTATAGTTAAATCCTTAAGCTTATTTGATTCCCTGCGTCCCATGTGATTCCCTTTAAGGTTGCACCTTTGTGAGCGCATTACAACAGACTAAGGCTGTAATGTTTTTGTTTCCTTCTCATTTTAGTAAAAAAGCAGGGTAGCTTTCCATAAAATTAACACAAGACAGTGGGTGTATACAGATTGTGGAGTTCAAGACTCTTGATAACACCCAAGGAGCCTAACAGAGAAAACACTTCTGTTTATGTATTTTCTATCTCCCCGCTACCACCACCACCACCAGGGATTGAACTCAGAACCTTGTGCTTGCCAGGCAAGCACTTATTCTACTGAGCTATCCCCCAGCCCCTTGTTTGTGTATTTTCTATTGCCACCTAACTCGGGTCATAGAGACTCTTTTCCCTTTCTATCAAAAAAATCTTCATAGTGGCACTGTTTTCTTACGCTGCTTGAGATGAGACCCAAAGCCATTCACGTGCTGTGTCTGTGCTCTGTCCCTGAGCTATAGAATCACCTTTCAATAATGACATTTTTTATTGTTGTAAAATATTCGACTTTTAGGGAGATTATTTGTAGGTTTGATACCTTCAATTTGATGCTGATTCAAAGACAAATGTAAGTAGCATTTGGGAGTAGCCGTGTAGCACTTTGTGTCCTGCGGTAGCTTACAGCGACCCCCAATTTGAATCCCCTACCGAACTTTTCTGACAGTGAAAAAGAGCAAAAAGGCAAGGATATGGGACGTCATGAGCTATTTCTTTGATATTTAGCACATTCTTATACCTTTTTTCTTCATTTTCTATTTATATATGTGTTAATGTCCAAGAATAGAAACTGTTAGAACTGCTGATACCTATGGAATGGTGTCATTTCCACCTTCATTATGATGATACAGATTAGTTTTGAGATTTAGTAAAATGTTAGTGTTCATATTATTACTAGTATGTCGGTTTTCTGGAATCTAAACTAAACATTACACTTTTAATATAATTGCTTTCTCATGCAAATGTTTTTCTCTGCAGGAAGTAATTTGTTTTATTAAGTGTTTAATTTCTATATACCTATCAGTCCGGTGCTCCCAAAACATTAGGAAACCCCTTCTGTATGAACACATCAGGTAATCAAGACTCTTCCTTCCTTCCTTTCTTCCTTCCTTCCTTCCTTCCTTCCTTTCTTTCTTTCTTTCTTTCTTTCTTTCTCCTTCCTTCCTTCCTCCATCCCTCCGTGTCTCCCTCTCTCCTCTCTCTTTCTTTCTTTATCCTTCCTTCCTACCTGCCTGACTACCTCCCTCCCTCCCTGCCTGCCTGCCTGCCTGCCTGCCTGCCTGTCAGCATTTTACTCTATTCTGTGGCAATCAGCTTTGATGTCACATAGCTACCAATCCAAGTGTACTGTCACTGTCATCATGGCTTCCTTTCATGGCTCTCCCATGTTCATTCATTTTTAAATCTTCCTTTAAAGTTACTCCATAATGTTAAGTACATAATGTGATAAAAATATGATGAATGTTTAAATGAAAATATAGTAAAGAATGCACGGACATTAATTCCTTTAGAACACTGACATCATCGCCATCACTTTAAACATATTTATCCCATCATTCCACACTGGAGTTTTTGGCTATTGCTTAAATATTCATCATAATATTTTAAAAATTTTTAAAAAGCTTCTTACTTATTTATTAATTGGCACAAAGTCTTGCTACATAACTCAGACCTGTAGTTCTCTTGTCTCCTGTCTCAGCTTCCTAGCACAGGGATGCCAAGCATGAGCCATCACACCCAGTTTTGGGGGCCAGCATAAGGTACTGGGGATTGAACCCCAGTCCTTGTGCTTGCCAGCCAGGCTCTTAGACAGATAAGCTATCTCCCCAGCACCACCATATCTTTTTGTTTGTTTTTATTTTCACACAGGGTCTTGCTATATAGTTCAGGCTGGCCTTGAATCTCACCTGGTAGTCTGTGCTGGCCTTAAACATGTGGCGATCCTCTTGCCTCTGCCTCCAAAGTTCCGGCATTGCACCTTGCTACCAGCCCACCATGTGTTTCACTCGTCCCTTGTAAATACATTCCCTGTACCCTCAAGAATGTGACTGCGATGTTCTGATGGGGAAATTCTGCAATCCTAAATCAAATTACTGAGTATCATATTTGGCTGAAGATATATAGTTTAGAAAGTGATTTTACTCTGAATATTGAAGCATACTGTTTTTCCTAGCTTGCAGTGTATTTCTTCAAAATTTTTATGACTATCTGATTTTTAATTAATTAATTAATTAATTTATTTATTTTGGCAGGATTGGGATTAGAGCTTGCAACCTTGTACTTGGCAGACAAGCACTTGCTCCTTTGAGCTATCTCCCTGGCCACAACATTCTGATTTTAAATCCAGAAACAATTATATTCATTTCTATAAGAGTTTCAGAGCATTTCTTTGTCATGTTTTTCTGAAATTTCAAGATGATACATGAGCCACTCCCAATGAAAGGAAGCAACAACAACAATAAAATTTTCACTCTACTGAGTAGTCAGAAGAAATTTTACCATTCTGAAAATTATATATTCCTCATTCTTTAGAAATATGGTTACTTTTTAATTCTAATTCCATTCTTTTTTATTTTCTTTTTTGTTACATTTTCTTGAAATTTTTTCTTCAAATATTTGTAGTGAAAGAAATACACTAATTTTATTACTTTTGTATATCTATTTCACACCTGCTTTTGATCTTCCTGATTTCTAAAATTTTTCTATCGGTGATCTTCTAAATTTTCTATTGAATATTTGGATGTGTGCCATATGCTTAAATTCTGAGTCTTTTTTTTCTTTTTTTGACAGTCTTTTTATTACACTAGATTTATATTTATACTATCTCACTGTGATTTCCTGCATCACCTTTATCACCCTGAAGAAAAATGTAATATTTTCTTTAAAATTATCCTACTACTTTTCTTCACTTCCTTTAAAGATCTTATTTTATGTTCATTATATTTACTGCTTTCCATTTAGAAGACTGCTTTATGTGTGATACTCATGATCCATTTAGTTTCATAAATGTAAATTTAATGTTCAGAAACTAAACTGCACTACACTACACTACACTACACTACCCTACCCTACACTACACTCACACTACAGTACACTAAACTAAAAAAAAAAATTGATGGATGCTCAGTGTACATAGCTCTGCTTTGTAAGTAACTGGTGTCTTGGGAAAGGCACATAGTGTCTCCTGGGCTAATGCTCATTGAGAGAATCTACTAATCTGCAAATCCATATGTAAATGAGCTGGGGAATCCTGCTGTTGACTAGTCAGACTTTCATGTGGAACCTTCTGCGTTTGTTGGGCTCTTTTACTTTCCTCTTCCCCTGTGTTTAGGTTTTCAAAATTAAAAGGCTCTTTGTATGACATCACCACAAAATTAGGGTATTTTTGAGAAAGAAACATCGTTTCAGGATTGATGGGGAAGTGAAACACAAAGCTGTCAGAAAAAGATCAGCCCCCCCCCCCAAAAAAAAAAGAAAAGCCGGGCGTGGTGGCTCACGCCTGTAATCCCAGCACTCGGGAGGCTGAGGCAGGAGGATTGGTGCGAGTTCGAGACCAGCCTGGGCTACAAAAGTGAGTGCAGGACCAGCCTCAACTGCATAGCGAGACCCTGTCTCAAAAAGACAAAAAAAAAAAAAAGAAAAAGATCAGCCCCGTCTGTCTTCAGATTTCTTCAATCTTATCCTTTGTGTTCTTTATGAATAACCATGCCTCCAATTTCTGAGCAGTTTGGCGATCCCCAAAGTGTTACTGGGGCTTCTTCTCATTGTTTTTCTCTTGAGGGCTCTTTACCATTTGCTTTCTTAACTATACTATGTTAATGGCCATGAGTCTTCTGATTTTCCTTTTAAAAATCCTTGATGTTTCTCATCTATTTCAGTTGCCTTTTCTTTTCTGTGCTTATGTGTGTGTATTCTATATTCATTCACTTATTCCTTACATGTAGTTTTCAAAAAAACAAAAAACAAACAAAAAAACCCCCAGAAATATGTTTAACCCGAGCTCATATAATGTCATTTCATTTTGTAAAATGATCCTCATTGTTCTGTGTTAAGTGGTTTATACTAGTGATGGTCTGCCTTAGTGAAACTAGAAAAACATTCTTGTGAGGAAATGATTATTTGCTTGTTTTGGAATTCAAAATGGATCTTTCCTTCACTAATACAAGAGTGATTTAAAAATGAGTATACCTATATCTAATTGAATTCCTAAGCCAACAGAGATGTATCATGAGCATAGCATCATGTTTTCTGTAATGCTCAGATGAGATATTTTGCCTGTAGTCTTTCCCTCTGTGTTTGACTACTTGGCAGAGTTGTTCTACTGTCATTATCTAGATTTAGGCATTGCTAATGCCTACCAAAATCTTGGTATCATTGACAAATCTCATAACGTGTTCTACTTGGATGTGTAGTCTTTGGTAAACATATTGATATAGAATGGTAGACTGGACTGCTGTCAGTGAGGAAGGATTAGAAAGAGCATACTCTTGGAATGGAAGTAAACTCAAAAAGATAAACGTTATTTACTGGTAGTATTATTGGATAAGTTTACATTTCAAAGTAGGATCTGGTTAGGATAAAATAGTTTTGTAGTAAGAGGGCAGATGTAGGCATTATTATTTCATATAAGGACATAGGAAAAAGAAGTCTGGCAGGGGCAAATTTTTAATTTGGTTTTTGATAATTTAATCTTGGGGTTTATCTGAAATATTAAATAGTAGCCTATAATACAGAATTAGAGCTCATCAGAGATGTCTGTGTCAAATATATAGAAATTATTTGATCAGCTTAACTTTGGAAAGCAAAATACCTCCTTATCCGAAGTGCTTAATTAATTAAGATAGATAGTTATTTTCCTCTAAAAGAATCCTGGTAGAGATGGCACAGGCTAATGTGAGCTCTACAGTCAATTTTCTTATAGATGCCCTCAATTTCTTGTTGCCGGGACAAAATACACAACACCCCAAGTTAGAGGAGGAAAGGTTTATTTCAGCTCACAGTTTGTAGAAGTTCCAGCTTACAGCTGGCTGGTTCCAAAAATGGAAAGACATGGCAGAGGAGAAACAGTTCATGGTGTGCCAGGCACAAGGCAGCTGGCAGCAAGCAGCGGCAGGAAATCTGCCTTGTGCTTTTGGCACTTGCTGGCTATTAGCCTTTGGGTGTTGCCACCCAGAACTATGCTAATTCTGCCAATGGACTAATTTAGACCCACACATCTTTAATCTTAGTGTCTCATGCCCTAGATGCAGCCAGTTATGAAGCCCCCTTCCCCCCAAGAGCACAGGGCCTTTGGGGACACACCTAGATACAAGCCTTAACCTGTTCTCATCCAAGGTATAGGAGGCCTCCCACAAGGCACAAAGTGGCTGAGGTAAGTGCACTGGCACATCTGTGCCCTCTGGAGTAAAACGGCGAAGACAGAAAGAAATCATAGCTCGTACTTAACTTTTAAACTGACCTCACTTACCCCTGTATTATCTGCTTATTTCTCTTTTGAGAACCAAGAATTGTAAATTAACATAGTATTTGCCCCAGGCTGTCTTTCCCTTCGCCTTCCTGTCCTGTCCTGTGGGCCAGGCAGCATCTCCCTCTAGGTCAATGAGATTAGAGCACAGGTGTAGAGATGGGTCTTGGCTTGTTTCCTTTAGGATGCTGACCTTTGCCTGTTATATCAGCTTCTGCGCTGTTCCAGGAAAAGCACTGTAACCTTCCCTACACTGGCTGATGAAATGGTAGCTAGCTGGAGATTTGGGCCCTTTGTCCCTAGAGAGCCACTGATGGTCCCAGATCCCTGCTCTTCACCCTGCTGCTTTGTCACTTTCTCTTTCTTTCCAGCTATGTGCTACCATCCAGGCAGGAGACTGAAGCCCGTTTCATGGTCTCTAATGTGTCTCCTTCTCAAGATTTTTGCTTTATCCCAGTTACAAAGAAAGCCTGGCAAGGAAGACTTTGATTTTATCTGGGCAGCAGGAATGGTGAGCTGAATGAAGAATTTCTCCACTTTGGCCCAAGAGGTGCTCTCTGGAAGCGCTTCACCTGCGCCCCTTAGGAGAGGACAATGGCTGCCTCGCCCAGGTCACGGCAGCGCTTTTCCCTTGCCTTGGTTTCCCCGTTTGAATTCATTCTGTTCTTTTGCAGTGTGTGGGTTAAGGAGTCTAGGAGCAAGCAAGGACAGATAGACAGATTGCACTAGTGTGGCAGGTGATAGAAAGAGGTGACAGCATCCATGGCACCGTGCTGAGGTCCCCTGCTGGGAAAGTACAGGAGAGCAATTAGAGCCCTGAGCCCCTTGTGGGCGTCGCTGAGCCTACTGATAAGAGAGTGATGGACACGGAGCAAGAGGCGGGCGAGGGGTGCTGCTCACTTGCGTGACATTGTGGGCTTCTCTCAGGATTGTGGGCATCTTCAGGCTTCTGCCCCTTTGAGTCTGTACTGTGGTAGTACAACTACATCGATCCCTGGATAGGTAGAAGTGCAGGAAGAGAACTGAGGTGTGTTAGGGATGTTTAGATGCATGGCCTTCACTTTTGGTTCAGAAAAGATAAGCTTCCAAGTATCCCTGCGCAACCTGGTTTGGACTGCAGCAAGAGCAAACCTGGGTCATCTCGTACTGCTGCAGGACAGGAGGTTACAGTTACCCTCCAGAGGGTCTCCTCCCGCAGGGCCCCTCAGTAGTATAGTGATACAACACTCCTCGCAAAACAGGCTTGGAGAGTTCACCACCGGGTGCTACAAAGCCAGCTGAGCTGAATCTGTGAGTCATTATCTTCAGGGAAATGGTGAGGAGGCAGGAAGGCTGCTAACCCACGGGGTTTCGCATCAGTAACTCTGGGCTATTTGTCCGGGTGCCAAGTGGATCTGCTTCTGGCTCTGCTCTCCACAAGTCCAGCCTGGGTAATCTGTCTGCTCCGCGTTAGTCACTGTATTATCAGGGAACCATGCCATTGGAATTACTGGCCCAGGTAGACAAGAAGAGACGGGGATGGGGGAGGGGAAGAGTAGGAGGGCGTGTGACACTGTTAGGTGGAGTTAGGCTACTTTTCATGGGAACAGCAAGAAGGCTGGAATTGTTGAGGGGGCCCTGGGAGGGTGGGGCTTGCTGGTTAGGCTAAAAGTAGAAAGCGACCGAAACGGGTAGGGACTATATGATGGGAAAGGCCACACTATGGTACAGCTTCTTTGTCGAAGTTGTTGGCAATAACACGTGAACTACACGAGCAGGGTGGAGGGGCGCGGAGGAATGTCGGTGCCTAAAACTCATTGTTTCCAAGTGGGTTGATAGAATCCATCTGCCCATGAGATCTTTGAATCCAGAGGTGGCTGCTGCCAGGCCTGCATGGGAGTGCGGGGAGTCAGTGCTACTGCTGTTACTGCCGGACAATGCAAAGATGGCCCTGGACATGCCGTGCTGAGCTAGTCTGCTTTCCTGGTTCAGGAACACATAGAGCCACGCGTGGCCTAGGGAACCTTGCTTCACTGCCACCTTTATAACACTCACGACTATCTTCAAGTGAAGCAAAATATGAGTTGACGCTGCTGGCTTTGGTGAGCCTGGGCCGTATACCTCAGGCATTTGGGTTCTCCATGCTGCACTGGTGACTCCATGGCTACTATGGAGCACCTTGAAGTTGTCACCAATGTCATATAGAGATCTGCATGGGCTGATCTGGGTATGATCTTGCTTCCTGCTGACACTGTCTCTTGAGGATGAATCTATTGAGATCTGTATATTCATCACTTTATCTCTTATGTTACTGGTTCTGATGATTATGACGCCCTGGCCAGTTTAGTCAACACAATGCTCCAACCTAAAAAAGGGAAGTGACTTTTGCAATATCTACTCAAATCAAGCCAAGTTTGCTGGTTAGGCTAAAGGTAGAAAATGACAGAAATGGGTAGGGGCTATACTGTGGGAAGGCCACACTGATACAGCTTATCTGCTGAGGGCGCTTGCAATAACTGGATCTCATTAATGCTATTAATAACTGCACAGAATTTCTGTGATAAGTTTGGCAATGCCACTATATCCCTTGAGTCTTATAATGTTTGGTTAAGGTAGTCCCTCTGCACCTAATTGGTGGCTCTCTATCCATACTTGTAGTTAGCAAAGATCAATCATAGTCTGAAAATATTCAACGAAAGACTCCACAGAAAAGTTGATTAATTTAAAACTATACATCGTTCCTATCACACCACCCTGCCCAGTACATAAGCCAGCCCGTAGTCTAATGTATCCACACCATGCATGCTACGCATGCTCATACTTCGTAGCTTGTGTGGCCATCAGTAGACTCTCGAGATGTGTGGTGCTTGGGTTGAGTAGCCCTTATGTACCGGTCTAAAGCTACATGTGGTACTTCAGTCTCTCACATCACTTCGCCTCATCGTGTAGGCATTGTCTTGTCTCAGATCATCACCAGAGAGGCGAGTGGAGCACAATAAAATATTGTACGAAACGGGAGCTGCATCCACAAAGCTTTCACTACAAAGTATTGTTACAACTGTCCTGTTTTATTCTTTGTTATTGTTAACCTCTTACTGTGCCTAATTTATAAATGAAGCTTAATCATCTTTTTTTTTTTTTTTTTTTTTAATGACTGGCTCAGCCTGCTCCGGGGGTGGGACTGGCACAGCATGTGGTGTTGGGGATCATACCTCAGTCCCTGCAGTTGCCTAAGCTTTCCTAAGCAGGTGCTTTAGACCGCTGAACCATTCTGCAGGTCCTGGAGCTTTATTTTAAGCGTGTACACATCAGACAAAAGATAAGCCTTATAGGATTTTGGTCAGAGGCATTCACTCGGGGTCAGGGGCAATGTATTTGGGGAAATTCTTACATCTCTTTCCAGTGGCATCCATAATCTTGGCTAGAACATCTGGCCCCATTTTGGAGGAGGGCTTTTTTGTTTTTTGATCCTTGTCCTTTTTTGGAAACATCTGAAAGAATCTCCTCTGTGAGCTTCCTTCCTCTTTGTTAGAGTGGCGAATGCCGCGCAACTGAATTGCACACTGGTTTTCTGAAACCGACAAGTACTCAGGATGGAGGACTCTCCCATCACTGCCAGCCTGGGCACTGACTTCAGTTCGGGGTTACACTTGGCTTTCCTCCTGCTGTGACCATTGTTCCTTGGTCACCTCCTTTTGCTAATGTTGACTGGTATCTTTACTGTCTTCCTCAATCCATTTTTATATAGTATTTAATGTAATCTAATCTTTGTTTATAGATTTTTCCATTGGATTTCTCAGTGTTCTGTCAATATTGATTTTCTTGATTAATGTTCATATGGAATGTTTTCTCCATAGAATACACTTGCCCCACTGGTTATTCGTGGGGACAATGGTAGGGAGTCTGCCCAGTCTCTACCCTGTGCTGCAGCCCAAGGGTCTGTACCTGTTGTTCTCAGGAAAATGCTGTTCTCAAAGTGGGCCTTATGGGTCATAGCCAGATGTGCCCCTCCGACCTTATGCCCTCACACACAACCTTTGCAAGGTGATTAGACTCTCAGAGCCTGTGGCTGGCTTGCTGTGTGAAGCAGAGCCTGGTTAGATGAGGCAGGCCACTGAGCCTGACCTGGAAGTCTGTAAGTCTTTTCCTTGCTCCTCTGTTGAAGCTTTTTATTTTGTCGATACCAAGAAATGAGCAGCTGTATTTCTCTGCTATGCTGTCTATAAAAACTATAAATTTTTCCCCCAAAAGAGTCACTGCTTACCCTAACTATGCTTATATCTGTGAAATAACCAACTACACTGAGGATTGTATTGTGCAATACTAAAACCATGCTTGGTATGCCAGTCATTATGGGCTTCTAGATGGGTGCTTGTCTTAGTTACTTTTTACTTGTTGCTGAGACAAATACCTGACACTCAAACTGAAGGAAGGAAAGATTTATTAGCTTACAGTTTCTGGAGGTTTTATTCCATATTTGGCTGGCCCAAGGCTGAGTGAAAAGGACAGAGAGCATCCAGTTCATGGTGGTGGAAGAGCAACAAAATGGCGACAGAAGCAGCCAACCAAACAGGGCAGCAGAGCAACAGCTACAGCTCTAGTCTGTCTCTCTGTCTCTTTATATTCCTATCAGGCTCTCTGCCTTAGGATATCCGCCCTAGACCACACCCCTAGTCTCAGCCCTACTCAGACTGATAATCCCATGGGTACTAAAACACATAATCCCTGTGACTCATCAGTCAAGTCTCAATCTATAGAAGTCCCCTCTCAATGACTACATGAAGCTTTGTGGGGACAACTGGACATAAACCATAACAGTGATGCTTCTAGTGTCTTTTTTTTTTTTGTTTGTTTGTTTGTCTTTTTGAGACAAGGTCTCGCTATGCAGTTGAGACTGGCCTTGAGCTCACTTTTGTAGCCCAGGCTGGTCTCGAACTCGCACCAATCCTCCTGCCTCAGCCTCCCGAGTGCTGGGATTACAGGCATGCGCCACCATGCCCAGCTGCTTCTAGTGTCTTCTCAGTGATCACTATGTGTTTTCCAAGTATATGTTTGCCTAAAAATAGTAACAATAGTCCAAGACAATAAGAGACAAGAAAAGCAAAAAAAGAGAGAACCACTGCTTAGGGTCAGCAAGATAGCTCAATGGTCTATGGTGCCTGCTTAGGCAAGCTTCGGTAAAAGTTCAGAGACCACAGTTTGATCCCTGGCACCAGCTGCCATGCCAGCCCTATCCCCAGGGCTGGTTAAGCTGGCCCCCCCCCAAAAAAAAAGGAAAAGAAAAGATTTGGTGATAAAAATAAATAATACAGCAACCATTGTTAATCAGTTATTCTTGCTTTGCAAATCTATAACATGTATTGTTCTATGTTACTGTTTTTGTCTTTGTTTCTGATCTTTGTTCTTGCTTTTATTTTTACTCTTCAGATTAAAATAAAATTATAATTAAAAGAAGAGGGGGACATCCACTCAGGACCTTCCTCCTGTCTATCAGATAGAAGCATTCTATCCCTCGATAAATATGTTTGGCTCATTAAAAAAAAGAATTATTGCTTAGATTTTATATTTTTCTTTTTACTTTAGTTGGCTCTTTCAGCACATATAATTTATTGTAGTGCAAAATTGTAATAGCTATGATAACGTTTTCATTAGAATTAATTTTGTTTTTATGTAAAGGTGTGAAGGCATTCCACGCAGTCGGGTGTGTTCTTGTGCTACTTTCTGCTGTAAACAGTGCTCTGAGAGCAGGGGATCAGCTAGGTGCACAGAGTAAAAGACTGGTTTCTTCCTGGAGAAGAGCTAATAGTTTATTTATCAAAAGGTCGTTATTTAAGTGGATGTGTTATGGTCAACAGCTTCATTTTATTTTACCTTATTTATTTATTCGTTCATTCATTTATTTGTTTATTTATTAGTACAGGGTCTTGCTACACAGCTTAGAGTCGTAATGATCCTCCTACCTCAGCCTCTCCAGTGTTGAGATTAGAGGCCTGCACTCCCACGCCTGGTTGTCGTGATGGGTTCAGTGCTAGACAGTATCAATCCCATGTCTGGACACGTGCTGAGACCACTGAGCTATCTTCTGTCTCAGTTTCATTTTACAACGTGATCATTTCTATTGACAATCAGTACAAAACTGATCTATACCAGCAGGGTGTTTTAAGTAGATGATAGATAATGACTAAAGGCTGGAATACTAAAATCTTGTATGACTAGAAAAGTCTCTTGGCTAAGTACGGTAAACCCCTGCGAGATCCTGTTGCTTGGTATTTTCTAAATGAAACTAAAGCAAGTTAATTTATTTTAATATTTTACAGGATAAGCTAAAGTTGTCCGATGCATTTATAGTCCATTATTTGTGGCTCATTGTGGGAAGAAAGTATAAATGTACATAATTATTTCAGCCATAAATATTTATTGAGGTCTTTTAATGTCCTTATTTACTGTTTGGTGCAACATTTTGAAGTTGATACTAAATTCTCATTTCCCTGAGGTTAAAAAGATTATGATTTGTTAAAACCTTGTAAATGAATTGTAACCAAGCCCAGCTCCACAGCCCAAAGTCTAAAAGACTTATTGTAAATACTGTTCGTTGGAATTGCACTTCTCTCCCAGGTCTAGTTTCATAAATCAACCACAAACCTTGAGACTTCAGGCAGTGAGCTCGTTTTCTCACATGTGGAAGTGCGGGGTCCCAGAGAGTTCTAGGGAAGAATCCTGTCTAAACTGTCAGGATTGCTGGTGGCTCAGGAATGTCCTTGTCCACAGCAGCCTGCTCGTCTCTGCTTGTTGCTTCATAGACTTTGACTTTTTGTCTCCTGTAGAGAAATTGCTCATTAGCTATAGCATGTTCCCTAGTCCAGCATGATCTCATCTGGTGATGCCTACTTTGTTAGATGGGAAGGTAGTATTTCTTAGCTTTTATCTAAAATTACACAGCTCCTAGGGCCAGCCAGATAGCTCAGCAGACTAAAGCACCTGCTTAGGCAGGGCACAGCAACCAGGGTTTCATCCTCTGCCTGCCACTACCCCTGGGGTGTGCTGAGATAGTGAATCAGATTGGTGTGGTGGTGCATGCCTATAGTCCCAGCACTTTAGAGACTGAAAACAGGAGGATCACTATGAGTCCAATCTACACAGTGAAACGCTGTAGACACAGTAGACCCTGTCCTACAATACAAAAATTACATAAATAAATACATTTATTTAAAAAAAATAAAATTATACACTTCCTTTAGTAAAATGGTGCATTTTATATAGCTTTGCATTTTATATCAATGGAACAATACCATATATATGATTTTGCGTTGTGTAACTTTTATTTAATATTCTAGGAAACTTTTATAATTGAAGGTGGCTGTGATTAATTCATTTTCTTTATAATGTAGCTATACTTTTTACATTGTTGCATGGAGTTATATTGTATCTTTGGCTATACTGAACACAATTTCTACAGACTATATATATAATATATAAATATATATAGCCATATATATACATATATTTACACGCAAATATATATTATACATATATATATAATCAACTATTCAGTTTTATATGAGATGTGTAGTGCCTAGATGAAGACAAATTGTTTTTCAAGGCAATAGTAGGACTGTACCTCTTATTAGTAGTTTTATGAGCATTCTAATTTTTCTCACATATTTACATAGCAAATGGCATTGACTGAAATTTAAGTTATCAACTGTTTCTACACTACACAGTTATATATTTTTTACATAGTTATATGTGATGGTCATTTAAATTTAAATTTCCACAACTGTCAATGAAATTGAATATACGTTCATGGATATTGGATTTATACAAGTATGAACTTTTAGTTGAACTATAGTTTTTGATTTTTGATTTGATTGTGTTTTTTCTGTCTTTCTTCTTACGTGCGGTATAACTATGCTTGGGAATCCGTTCTTCATTATGCATGTGGCAAATATTCTCTCTCGTGATGTTCATCTTTGTTGTATTTTTAATTTATGTTTTGATCAGCAGAAGTTCTTTTATTAGCATAATTAATTTTATCCATCATTATTTTCCTTGTGATTAATACATAGTGCTTTAAAACATACATTTCTACTCTTTGCTACCAATGCTTTTTGTAATTCTTATTGTGAGCCCCTGTCACCAGCTAAACCCTTTTCTGATTAACGTATTTTTTTTTTTTTTTTCGAGAAGTACAATGTGTAGCCTGAAACCAGGCCTTACTTATTAGGAACAATTCTGTCCATTTAAGACACCTTGTGTAATTACTGTACATTTTTTATAGGTTAACGTGGTGGCCTGTCTTAATTTGTTTCTTTTTGTGTGGTGGCCTGTCTTAATTTGCTTCTTTTTGTGTCCTTAGGAGACCTGCTATGGTGAGCCATAGCTATCCAATAAGTATGGCTGAGAGTTTGCCTTGAAATTAGTTTGCTGTGACAGTGCTGTGGAAAAGAGAATCTCCCTAATAGATCTCCCTGTTGACCACGACACGTCATATTAGTCAGGTAACTGACTACAGGGAAAATTTAGCCATTACCGCATATTTTATATATGCCACTTCAATAATTTATCTGATGAAAGCTATAAATATGGTATAACTATGGAAATTTTATTGTAGAAGACTATGAGAATCAGAGATTTTGAATAACATATTCCAGGGCAAGCTAGGAAATGAAGGGGTGAAATACGAAGTGAAATGTGACTGTATTTGCTTCCTTGTAAGGTCTTTCTTTCAAAGCAAGACCTTGTAAGGTCTTTCTTTCAATTTCAAAAATTATAGTGACAAATTCGTTTATTTTAAATATCATCAATTTCAGTAAATGAAATAGCCCTGTTAAAACTTAAACTATTCTAGATTTTTTTTTTTTTCCCCCGTGAGCACTAACGCCTCATCCACATTCAGGCAGAATCACTTACTTCTGACAATCGTCTGCAACTTTTCCCTGTTACTTTACATGGATATAAAGTACAGAGTAATCTCTTTTCCTCTGGTGAATTTTGGGGTGAGGCATAAGGAGATATTAAACAACAACTGGTGCGTACAGTTGGACTCTTAAAGGTTTAGGACTTAGCTCACCAAAGGTTCGTATATTGAAAGCTAAACTTGCAGCTGTGCCATCTTGGAAGGTGGCACAACTTTTAGGAGTAGGACACATGGGGAGACCGTGATGCTATTGTGCACATGCGTGTGAATGCTGCAGTGGGACTCTGGGCCCTTCTTCTCTCTCTCTGCTCTGTGGCCCTCATGAGGTATGTCTTAGTTACTCTTTCTCATTGCTAGGGTAAATATCCAAAATATCTTCACCCAAAGTGAAGAAAGGAAGATTTATTCAGCTCATAGTTACTGGAGGTTTTAATCCATGCTCTGCTGGCTCCAAGGCATAGTGGCATGTGGCAGAGATCAGCAGTTCATGGAGGTGGCACAGCAACAATGGTAACAGAGAGAGAGAGAGAGAGAGAAAGAGAGAGAGAGAGAGAGAGAGAGAGTCACTCTGTCTCTCTTATACTGCTTTCAAGCTCTCCACCTCTGGCTGAGTGTAGCACGCACACCCATAATCCCAGAAGTACTCAGATCCCAGCCTTGGATCACCCATAATCCCAGTGGATCATGAGTTAATCTCAAAGCCTAGAAGTCCCCACAAGATGACTACATGAGGCTTTGTGGGGACAATTAGACACAGCCATAACAAGGTAACTGCTCCCACATATGCTCTCCATCAGAATGTTCTGCCTCACCACAAACCCAAGGTCTTGGAACCAAACGACTATGGACCAAAATGTTCAATCCCATGAACCAAATCAATCTTTTGTCCTTGTAGCTTACTCCAGGACCTTGACCACAACAATGAAAAGTGAATTAACAATGGACTTTAATGTTTGCATTATTTAATTTTTGGCATACATGTTAAATCAATGAATTAGAGAAAATAATGGGTAAGTGAAAAGATAAAAGATCTAATTTGGAGGCTTTCATTTAACATTTTACTGCAATATCATTTGACTCTATGGTTGGCTTTTTGAAAGCTCATTTCCAGGAAGATACTTATTTCCAATTAAGCCATACTGTCCTAGAGAATATAAATTTCACTGGTTTAAAGCACTGAAAATCATATTTATATGCTGATAAAGATCATATTGCAAATTTTTGTCTCAGAAATTATTTTTTAAAGGTAGACTCATTGTTCCCAAAAGCTTCTAGTAGCTTTAAACTGATGACAGAGAAGAATAGTCTGGATGGGAAAGAGAAATGCGTAAAAGTGGGCATCCTGGTCTTCTGACTCTAGGTACAGCAGAAAACGAGAACGTCTTAGTAGATAGATAAGACTGTGAGGAAAAAACAAAACGCGTTGTCAGTATTAGTATAATACTTTCATATAAATACATTCATACTTTGAGATGTTGAGATTTTTCTAATCCCTAACTATCTTCTAGCATGGGATAATGGACAGCTTACTCTTTTGTTAATTCTTAGGAATTATTATATTTATATAGTGATAAATTTTTGTGAAAGTTTGGATATTCAAATGAAGACCTAACTTCTCAGGCTAGCATTAAGTACTAGGTAGAAATTAGGACATCTTTTCATGTTCTACCTCTGCTCCTTTTTCAGTAATAGTTCTCACTTTAAAGATACTCATTTATTATTAGATTTGAAATCTTAGTAAAGTTATACTGCTTAAAACACTTGTCATGCTTTCTCGTAATAATATTTCAGATGAGAAGCACTAAACTATGATTGTTTTATGCCTCTCTCTCTCAAATGAGTCATATACCTGTCACAGTTTCACGACATGCAGCTGTTGTCCAAATGTGTGCTCTAGCAGTTGACATCAAGGAAAATCTGAGTAAATCTGGATTACTCCACTGAGTGCTAAGGAAGAAGAATTCCTTTAAAATCATACTTTTAAACTTCCTTTGAGTCTTTTTGATTCTTCTGCTATTGAGAGAAGTCCAGACAGAGTGGAATTTCCCAAAATGTAGACAGTTTTATTCAGGACTCGAGTCCTGCAAATATTTTTTTCTATTACTTTGAGATACATAGCTGCACCCTTGCCTTTAACATGTTTATTATGAAGCTTGAATACAGTGCATGATTTGCCTGCTTT
Organism: Myocastor coypus; assembly: GCA_004027025.1. Taxonomy (NCBI): domain Eukaryota; kingdom Metazoa; phylum Chordata; class Mammalia; order Rodentia; family Myocastoridae; genus Myocastor; species Myocastor coypus. Next base: position 103,919 of record PVJA010000287.1, read on the forward strand.
GAGATACAGATGGTAAAAGTCTTTAGTCTGCCAAGAAATTTTATTTGCTTCTGAATTCTAAGTGTCCCATTATAAGACTGTGTTATATTAAGGTTTTAATAGTGCAAATAAGGGTCAAGGCTTCTTTGTTGATGATATATTAAATCACCCTTTGGCTTTTTTACACCTGACAGTTACTTGCAACTTAATCTTTGAAAACGGAAGTTCATGGGTTTTTCATTTAGTAGAGTAGTTGGATTTTGTTCATGTTCAAACTCATTGAAACCTGCCAACCGTATAAAAGCAGTTGCCAGTATTGGAGAACTCTCCCTTGTGTTGTGTTTAAAAGGCTTTCACTGTTTAAAAGTGAACTTAGAATAAATATATGTATCCCGCTCTTGATAAAGGAGCACTTGCCTGTTTGCCACAGGTGGCATTCTCGAAGAGTGAGCAACAGAATAGACTTGTGTCATATTTCCCATTATTTTTTCAAATTGTGTTTGCGTGCACGTGTTCAGAATAGCACTTGCTGGTGGCGGCTATTTTAGCAGAATCCTTAATGAAATGAGGAGGAGACCCAGGAAGCTTTGTAGGGGAAAGGGAAGCTTGCCACACTTGCCTTCTGCATCTAGTGTTAACATCCTCAGTGAAGGTTACAGGATAGCCCATTATCTTGCTCCCAGGGCATGGGGTCTCAGTCCAGAGAGCAAGCAGAAGCTCATGCTATTAAGGCTGGAGACTCCCACAGACAGCACGCAGAGAGGCTGAGTTCAGACCCTCCTAGATGATCCAGGAGCTAAATATCTTACCAGAGGAGCACAGCAGGTTCACTTCCATGGGCAGCAGCAAAAGCCGACCCAGACAGCAGAAGTGGACAAGTTCCAACTTGGTTGATCCGGACCCGAATTTCAGAAAGTGCTAACAACATAACTGCACCAAAGCCATTTCCTGATTTCAAAGAGGAAGTACCTAAGGTGTAGATAAGTTAGCTGACTTGTGTTAAATGCCGATATAAAACGGAATTTAGAATCCTATTGTCTTCTATACTGGACTGCACTTTCTTTTCTTTATTTTTATTTTTTATTACTTTTTAATAAGAAATAACAATATATTAGATTCAAAACACGTTAGTAGTACATTTGCAATAATTGATGCATTGCATATTATTGTCCTCATAGTAGTTATACAGAGCACAGGGTATAGGCACGATAACTTTTCTAATCAATATTGGTAAGGAAAGAAAAAAAGAAAAAATTTCTTCTCTTTGAACTGAGAGGAAGTAGTTGTATACATAGCCCAGTGTTCCATAATTGCAGTGGGTTACTGGTGAAACTGGCAATGTTGGAGGCTGTTGATTTAAGCCTCTTATAGCTCATCATATTAATCTAGCTCTGTGTTTTATGCCCTGTAATTAAGCGTTTCTGCTTGGTGATCAAGGGCAAGTTAAAGCAAGACCTGTATAACAAAACATTCATCTTTTGTATCTTCCAAGGTCAAATCCCTCAGGATTCAATTTGGAAACATGTACAGTGCTTTGTAGAACTTTGTCAGTGTCAGCTTTTGAGACGAGTCACGGCCATTGCTTGACCAGTTTGCTTTTTGTAAAAGCCTGAGAGAATGTTTTCTCTCTAGGTGACTCTCCTTAGACTCACTATACTTCATTTATCCCTTTCTTCTGAGGTTCCATAATCTCCTTAACGAGAAAATGTGGGACACCATTGAGTTATAGGACGTTACAGCACAGGTTCTTTTATGTGCTGAGTTCTCACTGACCTTGATGGACTACATTTTCTGAGTATCCAAATAAAGATAAGGAGGATCTCTTAACTCTTTTAAGAATTTTAAGCATGTAGTATTTCCTTGTTTTTCAATTGTATAATCGTTACTACTGAAGGCTCAAATAAACCTTTATTTTTGCCTAGCAGAGTCTGTCATTATTTAGAAACCTGTTTGTATGTTTTCTCAACTTTACTCATTCTAAGGGGTGAAAATGTTTTAAACATTAGAAACAGTAATCATGAGTACCTAAAGGTGCAAATAAATTTATAACTGAACAAAAATGTCCATGTGTAGAGTCCCCAAAAGCATGAAATCATGTATTTTCATGGAATTACGGCTGCATTTCCCCAGTGGAGTCTTGAGTAATGAGTCTAACAACTGAGCAAAGGATAGCTCAATTAGACATTCTTCTACAGTGTATGTAAGTCATAAACTCATTTGCTTTATGTCAGGGCAGTTGCTGATGGGGATCCAAGTTCATGGCATTACTCACAATTTATAGTGTAGTAGTATAATTTTATTGCAGGTACTATATTGTTATTCCATAATGAGTTTGTAAGATGAATCACTATTTAAAAACAGAATTTGAATATTTAAATTACAGATATTCAAAACAACCTCATAATTGTGTATATTTATAGAGAATTTTGGAAAAGAAATTGGTTCTCTGCTACATTAATACTTCTGTTTTCCAGCTATTTTTTGGGTGTAATAGTCACTCCTCTTTAATATCTCCATGATTAAATGGTTTAAATGAATATAATACTGTATTTGTTTTTAAATATACAAAAGGATTTGCCAAAATATTTAAAAGGGGCTGGGGAGATAGCTCTGCAGTCTGAGTGCCTGTCTTGCAAGTGAAAAGACTCAGGTTTGGTCTCCGGTGCTATGCACCCTGCTAGGGCCTGGCAGCAAGTTGGCGGCTGAAACTGGGCTTGGTGGTGCAGGCCTGTAGTCCCAGCTCTTGGGAGGCTGAGACAGGAGAATCACTACAAGTTCAAGCTGCATAGCAAGACTCTGTGACAAATAAAGGAATAAATAAAACATTTAAAAATATATTTAAAAGGCATTACGTGGCTCTAAAAATCTGCTTTTATGGTTCCTTTGGAGGTAGTCCTAGGCAGATTAGTTTGATCTACAAGTCTTAATCATAATTTACCCTTCAGCAAACTAAGTGCTTGCTAACTATTTTTTTTTAAATTTTTATTTATTTATTTCTTGTTTCAGAACCTTTGTTTATTCACTCATTTTTATGGCTGGCTCAGCCTGTCCTAAGGGCAGGGCTGGCGCAGCATGTGGAGCTGGGGATCAAACCGTGGTCCCTACAGCTGCCCAAGCTTTCCCAAGCAGGGGCTTTAGACCACTGAGCCATCCTGTCGGGCCCCGGTGCTTGCTAACTACTTATTACAATTGAAGATGCAGCATAATAAATCACCTTTTCAGTATCGACAGGTGAATATATATACAAGTGAGTAACAGCACATTATCAGAGTAAAACAGTTGTTCACTGAAGAAAATATATGGCATTTCTATCACAAAAAAAAAAAAAAAAAAAAAAAATCAGCAGCAGTCTTTGCCACAAGTGAAATGCATTTAGAGTGTCCTAAATTTTCGTGTTGTGGATTCTTTCTGCTGTTCTCAGGCTATTGGTTAATGGCACACTTAGAGGTAAACCTGAGTGTACTATTAAGTGCAAGAAAATGTGGCTGAATAATATATTAAAATACACATGATTGAAATGAAAATGTTTACTTTTTTAAAGCACAAGATTACAAATAGAACGCCAGAATGAAAGGTCAGTTTTGGAATAAGCTCTCACATCATGAATTTTATGAACAAGCCTCAGAAAGTATGAGGAAAGAAAAATCAACAGTGTATCACAGTCGTCCTCTTAACGAAATATTTTAGTTTCCTTATAAAAATAAAAAATGATATTTATTGAGTGTGAATGCATAGCTATTGATATTTTATTTTAAATGACCTCCATGTAAATGAAGGACAATAGAAATGAAGAATGTTCTAACAAGGAAAATGAAATGGAAAAACTATACGAAAAATAGAACCCTGATGAGGTGCACATTACAAATGTAATTAGATAAAATGGCACAAGAGAAAATGGTGCAGAGCCGCCTATTCTTTTGTTTCTGAGATCAAAGCTCTTATTCCTGTATATCAGTGAAGTCCTTTTAGCCACCAAGCTCCCTTGACCAGTACCTAAAATAAAGTTAAGTCATATTTTATATGACTTTTATATAAGCCATCGATTATAAGCCATCTCTTGTTTGAATATGACTCTAATATTTATTTTTTAAATATCAAAGAAATTACACAGAGTAAGTAATTGTCAAAGCACTGCTTAAACTTTCACAGTTTTCCTTCACAAGCACCACAAGAAGCGGTGTCTAGGCTCCTATTTACTTTCATGAATTCTTTTATTATAAAACTTGACAGAAGAAACCAGGGAAAGAGAGAAGGAAAACCCTCAGAGAGTTACATTTTCTTAGCTGACAGAAAAGCATATGAGGTTCAGTAATTTTTTCTTTCTTTCTATATTTATTGTGTATGAAATCTGACAGAAGCCAGACAATACACGAAATGTGCATTTAGAGTTTTTGTTGTTTTCCTTGTTGTTGTTTTTCTTCCCTAGGGAAAGAAAGGTTTGAGGCGCCTTTGCAGGTGATTGCGAGGTATTTTTTTTTAAGTAGTAAATTTTCTGAGATTTAAAATCAACACCATCCAGTTCGTGTGTTACTAAATATAAGCTTCCTAAAGGTGAAGAATGCACACCAAGATCTTAACTCACAGTGGCTGATAAAGGAAAGATAAAGAGTTTGGAGTATGAAGGCTCCAGACTGATGTTTGTGGATCTGAGCTCTGTGGACTAGGAACTACAGATGCAGCGGCATCAGCTATGTCCCTGCTGAGAGCACCCAGCCTTTCCTTGCTATTGCTTCGACTGAAGTCTAGTGGGCAGCTTGTGGGATTTATGGAAAAGGAGGAGGACAGCAAGACATTGCCTGACATAATCCATCTCATGGCTGTCACAGCAAAACATGTGTTAGCAAACTAGTGGCTTAAGGGTGACAAGTTCATGTTTAACGGTGACATACTACAGATGTTATTACTCTCCGGAGAAATTTAGGTAGTTAGCATGGAGAGGGCAGAATTTTAAGATTTCGGTTCTACTGCTGTTGTCCTAGGGAATGCATAAAGCTGTGTTTAAATGATAGATGCTCAAATTAAGGTGTGTGATAAGTACAAAGAAAGAATTTCAGGTAACCGTGACCTTGAAACTTCAAACAATTGATCATTCACAGCTCAAATCTCTAGGGCTACCGATGATATAATTCTTTGTGGTTATTTCCAAATGACTTTTTTTTTTTGTTTGTTTGTTTTACATTTCTTCAGTGACTGAATAACTTTATCTTAGCACAAACAAAACTAAATTTTGTATCACTGGAAGGAAGTTTGGGAACCTTTTGAACTGGAGATGACTGGTTCTGTAAAATATAGTCATGTGAGTTCATTTCACAGCTGAAATATGGGTTATCACGCCACTGCCTAGAGGAAGCATGGCATGTCGTCCTCATGTTGGTGGAACAAATCCAGTATGCATTCGTGTGTGTCTCAGTGTGCTAGAGGCTGCCATCCCCCTGCCTGTCTTCCAGTCTACGTCTGCAAACACTTCATTGCGTGTATGTAGAAGTGGGAATTGTTAGATCAAATGCAGGCAATCAAAAATGCTTGGAGCCATGTGGCCTTCTTTCTCATCAGCATCTATGGCTCTTATGGTCTCTCTCTACCATCAGAACCGAGGGATGTTTTCAGGCATTCTGGTGGGTGCACAACTGCTGGCCGCTGTGGCTCTGGCATTTGAATTTGGAATTCCTTACTTAGACGTCAGCTTGAACACCATCTTGTGTTTTTCAGCTGTGTAGGTTTTGTCCTCTGTGATGTGCCTGTTCAGATCTTTCATCTCATTAAAAAAAAATTGTGTAGCCTATGGATTTTAATTGATGATGTTCATGTTCACTGTATATTCTTAATAGAAAGCCTTTATCAGTATTACATACTGCAAATACTGTGTTTTTCTTTTCTATTGTACCCCTTTCCTTTAGGTTGACTTTGATGACTACATTAAAGAGAGAAAGTCACTCATTTTAAAGTCATTCCTTTTGTCTTTGTTTAAAAGTCTTTTCCAAGATTACAAAGATGTTCTCTTGTTTTCCTGTCATCATTTTAATGCTTTGCAAGACTGTGTTTTCTTCTCTAGGTGGTATTTCATTCGGTTCCAAGACCTATGCAATGATAAGTAGTGTTGAATTCCTAAGATTTACCTCACGATTACATTCACAGTTAGCTTGCCTTAGTTCATCTAAGACTGCGTGCAGATTAACTTTGACAAGTAATTTCAAAAGTTTGTGAGATATGACACGAAGGCTTCTGTGATCATGGACTTTCCACTCTATTAATACTGACACCTGGATGTTTTTCTGACATTCTAAAATGAATGTGAACCCTATTTAGTATTATTCAAGAAAGATCACTGCTCCTCAACATGAAAATACTTCACTAACTAGGGAGACTTTTCTACACATAAATATTACATTGAGAAAATTTGATAGGATAATTATTAAAATTTCATCAATTTTATGTAAATGGACACACTTCTTTTGAGTATATTTAAATTTAGCAAATGTTTCTCTATAGGCTTCATTGTAAATGCAGAATGGGAGATAAGCTTTCCCCTTCATTGCTTCTTGGAGAGGGGATGCTCTTGAGTAAAGAGTCTTCAAATTAAGTGAAGCCCTCTTCTGAAATGCAAGATATTTGTCAAAATATTTCCAGGAAGGTAAATTGGTTCACAGGAAAGTTGGAGGAATGGAGTACGAGTCAGTATACTGGTTGCTGTACACAGATCCTTTCGGAGGTAGATGATCTCTCTCTGCAGCATTACCTTGACCATGTCAGTTTACCTCCTTACACATCCTCGAGGGTAAGGGATGGATAAGAAGGACAAGTGAGTGTGATTTTATTCTTAAAATACTAGGAACTATGTCCTATACATGTTAAATACTATCCAAGACATAATTATGTATGAATGCATAAAAATACTTTTTGGTTAGATTTTTGTTGAGGGGACAAACAGAAAGGGTCGTTTTGGCTTACAGTCTTTATAGAGGCTTAAGTCCACATTCAGCTGACTCTAAGGCCAGGCAGCATGACAGAGAGACATGGTAAAGGGGAAGTAGTTCATGGCATGGTAGGCAGAAGGCAGAGTTTTCCTTCTGTCTCTTTTCTTCCATTCACATCTCAAGCCTATTGGTCAGTGGCACCCACATCTGGGGGAAGGAGGCTTCTCTGTTCAGTGAATCCATCTTTCATACCCACACCTGTGCTAATCCAGTCAATGGACTAGGCCAGTATCACATACCCATGACCAGCCACCTCCCCAAAGCCCCATCTGAGGCCCAAGATGTATATATAGATATAGATCATAAGAAACATTTATTACCAAACTTTTTTTAAGTTTTGAGTGTCATGTGTTTTGTCCAGCAATTGGAAAGCTGTCTCACATAACCCATAATTCATTTCACCACAATGAAAAGAGTATAATTTCATTCCATTATTTCTCTCAGGACAGTGGTATGTGTCTTCATACATCATTCCCCACTCATAAATATGTTTATTAATGCTTCAGTAGATGGAAACTCTTACTCATACATTTTCTTTCCTGACCTTACTGCGACGGTGTTTGTTGAGTTGTTATCATTCCTGTCCTTCTATTATGTAAACCTTCTAAGATATGAAGGCAGCTATTTCTGTATTTCATTCTGTGGTTATTCTGCAGAACCTGGGATGAGTTCTAGGATATACATGTAGACTCTTAAAATGCATGTAACCTCTCAGTAAATAAATGAATAAATATAGTTGGGTGCTTGCTCCTTTGTGAATGTTAGTAGTGACTAGATTGCCAGAAATTTGAATTTTTCATCTAAAATCAGAGATATTCTAAGGGGTTTTCTGTTTTTTTTTCAGGATTGGGGATTGAACTCAGAACCTTGTGCTTGCCAGGCAGGCACTTATTCTACTGAGCTATTTGCCTGGCCCAGATATTTTAGTTTTCTTATGTCCTATTTAATTATCCTTCAAATGGACTTTACTAATGGCCATTCTCATTAAATAAGAATGAGATTTCATTTCTTCAAATTCTTCTCCGTATATGATCTTAGTTGTATTGTCAGTCAGTATGTGACAAAAACAACATCACTGATCATTTCTCAATTTCATAAGGACTGGTAAATTTAGGCATCATGTCTTTCAGTGTGTTCAACCCTTCATATTCATTTTTCTATAAGACGGTATTCACAGTTTGTTAATTGATTTCATTTTTAAAAGTTATTAACTTTCATTTTTTTCTTTTGGTGCTACTGATGTATGAATCATACTCAACACACTCAAAAACATTTATGACTTCTGCTTTCGCTTGTACTTTTGATGTACTCTGTCTAGTCATGTGGGCATATCAAGTCATTTCACTACTTCCGGTTCTCCAGCGTTCTGCATATGGTTCCTACCGATCACCTTAGTTTGCATTCTCAGATGCTTCTGAGTGGGGCAGGCCATCCCAAGCTTGCAGCTTGTCTTAATCTCAGAGGAAGGATCTTATTTCTGCAGTCAATGTGTAAACTACTTCCAAGCTCTTCTGTCAGGTTTCCGAAGTTAATATTTTGCTAACTTGCCAGCAATTTTCCTTTTTTTAAAAATCATAAAGAGGGAGTTTTGAATTTTTTAAGGATGGATGTTTAATTTTATAACCATTTATAGTAACAAAAACACTTTGAAGATAACTTTATTCGAAGATATGTAGGTGTGATATTTTACGTGAGATGATTTCTTAAAATATAAAACTATAAATGCATACCTACAGTATGCCTAAAATTGATGTGGCTATTTTATGATTATCATTTAAAATTTTGATTGATTTATGTTGTCTGTACATGCTAAAACATTTGCACTTATATTTAAGCAATGTTTTTTCTTTAAATGTTCTTATACTTTTTGTCACATTTTTACATTGAACTTCTTGTAATTCAATATGCAAAATTTTTATTTTATCTTTAAGTTTACTTTCCATATGTTACTACTGATTAGTACAAATGAGTGTATATTTGTATATTTGTATATATATGTATATATATATACATATATATATATGTTGAATGTATTTTTGAATATGTATGTGACTTCAACAATTATTAAATTACCACCAAAATCACAAGGTAAACAACTGCTTTATCCTGCTTTATAAAACAGAACCAAATTTTGCACAGATATATTAATACACCTAAGTATATATTAATACAGTTAATATATTAATACAGCTAATATATTAATACAGTTAAGACTATGTTTCTGTGTTTTCTTTTGTTTCATTTTGTTCAGTAATATACTATTTTAATAACTGCAGTTTTGCCAGGCACAGTGGTGCACACCTATAATTCCAGCACCTGGGAGGTTGAAACAGTAGGATCGCTGTGAGATCAAGACTAACCTGGGCTACACTGTGAGTTCAAGGCCTGCTTGTATTACATAGCAAGATCTGGTCTCAAAATAAATAAATAAATAGCAATTTCAGGTTAATAAATTCTCTTCTTAATTGAAAGACAAAGATCACATTCCTATCATGCTGTGCTTTTCTAGGTGTTCTTGACCAGGTTGTTTTTGCTAGTGTCATGCTAACACAAAATTTAGAAAGGATTCCTAGTTGTACAGAGTAAGAAACTTCCTGGAATTTGAATTTTGTTAAATCTATACATGTCTCTGCAGGGTAAGGATCAACAATATTCATTAAGAATCACCCACTTTAGTTTTTGAACTGAGGGAGAACAGCACTGCAGAGGTAATTATCTCTTAGAAACTGGATGCAGACCCTTTCTTAGGAAGGGCTGCTCTGATTTCCTTATGAACTTATAAATATGTATATACCTCTATGTCCCATATTTGTATTGTAATTTTCTTCTATAATACTTCATATACATATTCTATTTACGTATTTTTCCTTCTCCCACTAGAATATATGTTCTAAGAAAGTGAGAATTTTGATCTATTATTTCTATAAATATATTGTTTATAGAGTATTACCTGAAGCAATTTGAGGACTGTATTTAATTAATGCTTTATAAATATTAAATGAATAAATCTCACTCTCTATCATTTGAAAAAAAGAATCATTTACTTTACTGAGAACATAAGACATGTTATTTATGAATTCTTAAAATACTTTCAATATTAACTTATTGTGTATTTTGATTGTTTATCCATTAATTTTACTTTTTAGACATTTTGTAATAGGCACTGTTATTTATAAAGCCATTTAAAATAAATTACCTAGCTGTTTATTCTTTGTAATGCAGTTAATTTTTATTTAGCTGTTTTAGTGAATGAGATCCACTTTTAGTAATTTATTGGAGTATTCTTTAGTTTTCAAAGGAGATAATTATATGACTTTTGAATAATTATGATACTGTTTACTTTTCTTTTCAATTACTTCTTTACCCCTCCTTTCTGATACACTTGTATAAAACTTTGAATAAAAGGGTTGATAATAGGTATGCTCTCATTTCATGGCACATCAAAGTTAATGATACTCATTCATCCTCAGCAAGAGCAATGTTTTCAGGGGTTGGAGCTGTATTTCAGTAGAGAAGCCTTGTGTAGCATGTGTGAGGAGCTGTGTTTGATACTGAGAACCTCAAAAAAGGCAGAAGTAAATAAATATGTAAAAAGACTAAGTTTTTCTATTGGAGTTTGCCTGAATATCAGTTTTATCTGGTAGAATGAACGCTCGTCTGTTCCTAGTATGCTAAGCTTTTCTTTGATGACAGTGTGAACTTGCATTCAACTTCACAAAGCGTTTTTCTATGTTTGTTGAAATGAAGGATTTTCTTTTAATGTGTTTGTCTAATGATTATCACTTGTACAAAATTCTGGGCAGCCTTCTTCCTCAGATATATACAATGGGATCATTTTGGATTTGGGTAGACTTCTGATTTGCTAGTCATCATGTAGAGGACTGACAACTGCAGGTGTGTTCTTCAATAAGACAGAAGTTTTTGTTTTGCATTGTTTGCTGTTAGATTAAAAGTAGGCTGATATTAATTTTCTCCCCCTGAATTCTCCTACAATTGCAAACAATGTTATTCTTTTTTTTAAACAATGTTATTCTTAAAGACTATTCAAATGTCCTTTGAAAAGAACAAGGCTTTGTTCTGTGGTACTGTTTATAATTATTATGTTGCTTTCATTTATAGACATAGGACAAATTAGTTTTGTTTTTTCCCCCCTGCACAATCATTTTAGTAATGGTTTGAAGGGATTAGACCATTTCCTTTAGTTTTACAAAATTCTGACTTAAACTTTTTTTTTATTATACAGCCTTCATATATCGTTTATCTCTTTCTTACCCCTACTACAGTTAGCTGGTTTTACTTTCTTTTCTTCTGCATCACTCCAGCAAATACTCATTTCCTTCCCTGTATAACTTTACTATTTTTTTTTCCTGTGCTTTTTAAAGAGCCACAGAAAAAGCAATGTTTCAAGAAATTGTTGCTGTTTTAAGAAGAAATAAAGTGGGGAAATTCTGAATTTTGTTGTGATTGGAAACATAGATATGAAATTGAATATAATTGAAAAAATAAGTAAAAAATGGAGACGCAGAAAGTAGTAAAGTTGCATCTTACTTCCACAAAGACAGGCTTTTGTCAAATATTAAAATAATGTTGGTAAAGATGGATGGGGAAAAGGACCTCTTCTACATTATAGGGAGGGATATAAACTAGTGTAGCCCCTATGGAAATCGGGACACAGATTCCAGAAGATGATAAGTAGGGATTCTGCTTGACTCATCTGAACTTCAACTCAGTATTTCCTAAATGAAGGAATTAAAATCATCATGGTACAGTGACACACACAATCTCATATTTATAGCAGCTCAATTCATAATTTCTATAACTTAGAAACACTCTGTTTATGGCCATACACAGATGAGTACATAAAGTGTGGACCACATGTACGATGCAGAACTACTAGGCCATGAAGAAGGATACATGTGAGTAGGAAAATGAGTGCATGTTAAGACCATATTATCAGGACAATAAATCAGACAGAGAAGGTTAAATATTGCATGATTTCTCTTATATGTATGAAAAACTCAAAGGGTGTCACAGACTGACCATCCCAACACTGAGGAGGCTGAGTAAGTTTGACACTGCACTCTGAGCTCCAGGCCAGCCTGATTTGTGTAGCAAGACCCTATCTTAAAAGAAAATCTCAAAGGAAAAATGAGTGAAAAAGCAAACAAAAGAAAAAGCATATGATAGGATAGAGCGTGATAGAGTATGTCAAGATAAAATCAGGACCTGGGTTTAGGGAGAGAAGGTAGACAGGAGGAAGGAAGGAGAGGTAGAAATAATAACGATATAGTGTATCCTGATATCAGTTACCCATGATAAATATATTCGTATGTATCACAAGCATAGATTAATAAAAAAGACATCTTGAGATCTCTTAGGGAATATGATAGAGCTTGTCATAATCATTAGATTTGGTGTGAAATTCTCACTCATTGTACTTACCACAGTTGAAAAGAATAGTTCTATAATTTTAACAGAGTACAAGAAGTTGAAAAACAGAGAATGGGCATGGTGGCACACACCTGTAATCCCAGCTCTTGGGAGGCTATACACAGGAAGATCGCTATGTGTCCAATCTAGTAATGAGACTTTCAACATCCTGTAGACCCTATCCTAAATACAGAAAAAAAAAGAAGTTGAAAAATATACACACGAAGTCATAATATTATACTCTCATTACCTCCTCTACCTCTCTAGAATGAGAATATTTCAACAGGAAATTTTTTTTTTTCTCAGACTTTGAGCTATTAGAAGCCGACTTCATTTACACAGTGTCCTATCTCTTAGCACTGCTGTCCAGTAGTCCTTGCATGAAGAAAGTTGTCCTTGTGGTGTGACATAGAGGACTAATATATTTAGTCTTATCACAAAATAATAATTATTAATAATTGTAACTAAAATGACAATTATAATTATATTAGTATAATATTATATAACATGATATATTATATTACATGTTATAACCATATTATATATTAATATTATTTAATTTTAAATTGTAAGATAGTCTCCTATGTTTCATTATAAAAACCTTGCCGTACCTTTAATATTTTCATTTTGTTTATCGAGTGTGGTAATAGTCAAACTTCAGTTTTACATTTAGATTAATAGTTAATTCAGCATCATGTATAAAATAGTTTATTCTTTTGAAATGTATTATATTACGTTGTATTGTTATGAAAACATCCTTATATCCATTTCTTGACTGTATTAACGCACTTACAATGGTAAAACTCAAGAGCTCATATTTGAAATTACTCCAGAAACCTATATCTATGCATTTGTTTCTGACTGTAATAGAGTACTTTAATGATAATAATAAATCATAAATATTGATACTTAGTAATACAGGTTCTAAAGTTTTAAGATTTATGTTATTACTTGGGTATAGCATAGCATAGCATAGCATACCATGCATAGCATAAAACAACTTCTACAAACATTGACAATATGCACAAAAGTATGCACTTTGATCCTGATTTGGAAAGTACTAGTTCTATAAATGAATTTAAATAAATTTATAGGATTAAATCCATTAACGTTCTAGACTTTTTATTATACTGGTTTGTACATATGGCATTACATAAATTTTATATATTTTATAATTTTTCTATTGAAATTTTTATTATATTCTGAAGTTATATTTTCTAGATACCCTTTTTACTGTACCTACAACTGTGCTGTGGTTGGTAGCAGGTTAATTTTACAGTCAGGATCCCGGTCCATCTATCGTCTTCCCATCACAAAAAAAAAAAAAAGAAAAAAAAAAAATCGTGAGATAATCAGCTTTAAAAGAGCAGGGTTTACTTCTGCCCACAGTGATAGAGATTTCAGTCCATGTTGGGTGGCCCTGTGGGCCTCTGTGGAGGCCGAACATCTTAGTGGGGACACATGAAGCTGGCTGCACACCCGTGGTATGCAGAAAGCAACGAAACAGATAAAGAAGGGCTCAGCATAGCCGGCTCCTTCGAGAGCTCACTGCCTGGGCTACTTTCCTCCTGCTGGGCTTTGCCATCTAAAGAGTCCAAGCTGCCCCTTAGAACCATGTAGCGGGGACTAAACTTTCAAAATATACACCTTAGAACACACTTATCTAAAGCATGGTGTCTGCCTTAACTTCATTTATTCATTGTCACTTAATTATAATTTTGTAAGTGCTTCTGGTATGACACTTAGGTCACATATGAATACTGAAAAATGTGTCAAGCTTCCTTCATTCTCATGGAACACAACTTTTCCTGGATGATTGTGACTAGCACCTTAGGCGCAGTAGAATAACATTTGGATGGTGAGTATCATTGTTTAACTTCTTACCTCAGAATTAAATCTGTTCATAATTTGTCACTTGAGTTTTATTTGTTTTACTTTGTACCTGTGTCATATTTTGGAAATCCATACCTTCTCTAGTTCTACATTGACTTGTGAATTTTTTGTTAATGTATGTAATACCTAATGACTAGATTCAGCTTGATGGTTGATATTTATACATTGCAATTTGATACATAGTGCTCCCTTTACCGTCTGCTCATCCTCCTTCCAACCTTTTTTGATGGAGAGAAGTGGGGACAGCCCTGAGTAGGCTCTAGCATTAATCAGTTGACTTTTCTATGTTAATGTATGACTCTTCCTCAGGTCTATGAGACTTCCCTTGAAGAGTCAGAAACTGGTAGGCAGAAATAGAACTCTGCATCAGCGTGCATGTGGTGACGGGATTATTTCCACGGAAGACTGTATCATGGGAATAACAAGGTATTCACTTGTCGACATTCTGTACACACTCTCCATACTGGGAGAGCCCATGTCTTTGTTCCCCTTTTCCTTAGATAGGTTACCCCATTGCTGTGGCCACTGTGCTGGAATGTCGTGCCCACCAGTGATACTTGGCAGACCATCACGGAAGCAAGGTCATGGCTCAGGCATAGAGATTCTCAGCTCCGTATGGCCATATGGTTCGATTCTTCTCCCTTCAATTGGTCCTGCTTCCTCCCTTATCTCTTTCATGGTTGTGAAGTTTTAACACGGCAGGGGAAGGCGTGAAGGATGGGGCAACTCAGGCAGGCTCAGATAGCCTGGCCCAGCCCAGGTGTCCCCTATCACTAAAACACTTCAGACAGGGGTCAAACTGAGTAGATTTCTACCTCAGTTCTATTTCTAAGGTGAGCTGGAAACAGCATTAGAGCTTCTTTGGCTGAGGACACCATCTTCTAGAGTCACAGTAGAAAACTGTAGTGGTCTGCGACACTGTGGCATTTCTGAAGGCAAGATATACAGCAGCTACAGGTGCTAGTTCTCTGTCACATTTTCAAGGGCAATACTGCAAACTTTAGAGAAGCCAGTTCTCTCATTAAGTGAAGACTTACTGTGTGGAATGTCCTTGTCTTATTTCATCAAGGCTTTGCTCATTGTTATACCCTTTTTTTCCCCCCAGCTACTCTCTGAACTTTTCTGCACCCCCTGACATGCTAATGACCCAGGAAATACTTGCTAGTCTGGAGAAATTTTTATCTCAACTGTAAGAATCGGCCTGGAAGATGGCTCAGCAGGCATGAGTTCAGGCTTGGCAAGCAGAAGGTATCAAGTTCAATCCCTGTTACCACACACACAAAAAAAGAACAACCCAAAAAAACTTAATGTCGAAATCTCTGACCCCCTTGAACCTCAACAAACCATATTACATTGTTTTTTTTGTTTGTTTTGTTTTGTATTTTTCTTTGCCAAATGTTCATCCATATAATTGGGAAGAAGTCTAGTTCCTGATATTCTTCCCAATTTCTAAAGTCTGCCTTTCTGTTTCTTTAATATGGCTTTTTAAAAAATGCACTCTTTAAATTATTTGTAGTTTGGGTTTATAATGTTTGAGAAGCTATGCAATATTTAACCTGTTGCAACATGCAACCTTTTATTTCACTTAGAATTAATTAAAGTCTCATGATCTAGCAATTTTCCCACACATGACTCACACTTTTCTAAGTTTGAAAAGTGCTTCTGTTATGGTTTATGTCCACTTGTCCCCTCAAAGCCTCATGCAGTCATGGGGCGGGGACTGCTTTAGAGTGAGATTTGACTCGTGAGTCACTGTGATTGTGCGATTTAGCTCAAACTGATCTAGAGTTTGAGACTTGATCCATGGTCCCTGGGAATGCTTTAAGTACTTCTGCGATTGTGGGTGTAGCCTAAGGCAGATAGGCTGAGGTGGAGAGCCTGAATGTAATATAAGGAGAGACAGAGAGACAGACTGAAGCTGTTACTCTGCTGCCCTGTTTGGTTGGCTGCCTCTGCCACCATTTTGTTGCTGTTCTGCCACCATGAACTGGATCCTCTCTGCTCTGTTCCACTCAGCCTTGGGCCAGCCAAATATGGACTGAAACTTCCACAAACTGTAAGCTAAATAAGCCTTTCCTTCTTTCATTTTGAGTGTTGAGTATTTGTCACAGCAAAGAGTAAAAAGTAACTGAGACAGCGTAATTGCATCTGTATACCACATTTTATTTGTTCATTCAGCTACAGATGAGGGTGTAAGCCGTTCTTTAACCCCTGTGTGTTGTGCTGCCTCGAGATGGGTTTGCTTTTATTGCTGCAGAGCGATGACTATCATCCTTCCAGGAAGAAACCCGAGGAGGTATAAGCAGATGAAAAGCAACTTTTGTTTGTACTGTTTTAGGAAATCTCTATATTGATTTCCAAAGTACTTGCACTAATTTATAATCCCACTAATAGTATAGAAGTGCTTCTTTTTCTTCAAAGCCCCACCAAAGTATTTTTAAAAAGTTGTCTATAGTCTTTTTTTTGTTTTGGTGCTGGGGATTGAATTCAGGACTTTGCACTTGCCATGCAGGTGCTTATGCAGTTGAGCTATGACCCAGCCTTTTAAAATCTTTTGAGTCCTTAATAATGCCCAGTATTGATGGAGTAAGATGAACTTTCAGTTTTTTGTACTATATTTCTTATTTTCTATGTATGTTTTTTATTATATTTTGTGCTATATTTCAGATCTCCAAGGAGATGAAAATGTTTTCCATATATGCATGGATCATTTGTTTTCCTTCTTCTGAGAATATCTAGTTATTATAACTGCCTTTCTTGGGATTCTTTTACATTTGAGGTCTCACTTTTTGAGCTTATCGTGTATTGTATTCCAGGTATTAATCTGAAGTATAGGTAGTACAAAATTCTTCCCATTCTTCATGTTGTCTCTTTGCTGTGTTGGTGATTTCCTTTGCTGTGCAGAAATATTTAGTTTGTATAGTCTCATCTGTTGACTTGATATAATTTCCTGAGCACCTGGTGTTTTGTTCAGGATTTTTCGGCCTATGACTGTCTTCAAGAGTGATATTAAATTTTTCTTCCAGAACATTTAGTGTTTGGGTTTTATGTGACCTTGGTCCATTTAGATTTGATTTCAGTACATGGCAAATAGTGTGTTTCAAGATTCAAGCCTCTCCATATGAATAACCAGTTTTCTAAGCACCATCTTTTTTTATGCAAACAATAGAAGAATCAGAACTGGTTACTCTGTTGCAAGGAGAAACCCTTACTGGTAATATCTCTATCTATAGAGCGAGGTATGTATCAGTCACATGGATTAAAACTTGTTTTAACAATATCACCCTCTTTTCAGTGACCCATAATGTCTTGTACTTATCACAAGTGATAGCCTGAAAAGTGGAAAATGAGGGAACAAAAAAAAGGAAGAGGAAAGGAAAGAAGTAGATAAAAAAATATCAAGGAGTAGAAAGAGATTAAAGGAGAGAGACTGAACTTCGTTTACATTGCTTTCATAAATGTATTGAATGGGGTGCTGTTGGCTGTTGGGTGGCAAAGGGAGGGAGAGAGAGGGAAGAGAAATAAGGCTGAGAACACCAGCAAGAAGTCTGAAAGTTAATGTGCTGACGTAAGTTTGTGTCTGAATCCTCCGCATGTTTTGGTGAGCAGCATCCTGACTTGTACCATGAAAGGTACTGTTCATGTTAACTGCCTTGTTTGATTTTTCTTTTTATTTGCACGCATACAAATATTTGTGAAAGGAGAGAAGGAAGGGAGAGGGAAAAAATTAAAACTAAAAACCAGAAAAGGGAAAGAAGAAGAAGAAGAAGAAGAAGAAGAAGAAGAAGAAGAAGAAGAAGAAGAAGAAGAAGAAGAAGAAGAAGAAGAAGAAGAAGAAGAAGAAGAAAGAGGAGGAGGAGGAGGAGGAGGAGGAGAAGGAGAAGAAGGAGAAGGAGAAGAAGAAGGAGAAGGCAAAGGAAAAGAGGAAGATGAAGACGAAGAAGAAGAAGAAGAAGAAGAAGAAGAAGAAGAAGAAGAAGAAGAAGAAGAAGAAGAAGAAGAAGAAGCAAACCAACAAAAACAAAACCCGAAGTCCATGCAGTTACAAGACATGAAATTAAAGCATCCTCGCTGCTCTAGTCACACTGCAGTCTGAATACTGTGCTCTTTCCTTTCTGTCAAGAATGAAGGAGATTTCACTTGCTCATGGGGTTTGGGTGACTGCTGCCCTGGCTCTTTCCTGCACATCCTGATTTCATAGAACCTGAGTCCACAAACTGCCTTTTCTCTTTGCCCTTGTCAGTCCACAGCTCTCATTCGTGAGGCAGTCTCTTCTACCCATTTGTGCTCCCACTGCCAGGATGAAGGCCTTAGGATATAAAGCCAGAGCCCCGGTCCTTCCTCCCTTGTGTAGTCAGGCTCTGGCTGGTTGCATTTTCACTTCTGTCACCAGCCAGAAGATTTGGCTTTATCTTTGTCTTTCAGTTGAATAGGGGAGAGGTGCAGTATGGTTGACACTCTTATCTTTTGCTGATTTCCACAAAGCTTTCTTTCAATTTCTGCTCTTTTCCCTCCGTGATAACCCACAGCACCCTTTGCTCACTTTCAAGAGCTCTGTGCTTCAGGGCCGGAGGGACTTAGGCACTTCTGGTGGGGTTGGTGTATCTCTTTTGCACAGTGACTGGATAGCACAAGGTCACAGAACTCCCCGGTGTGTGGGAGAATCATGGGAAAGGGCCTGCTCAGCGCTCCTTAGACTTCAAGAGCTGCTCAACCCACAGGTTGTTCTCGGCCTCTAGAGCAGTGAAGGAATTTTGCTGTGACCCTAATCAGCCAATAACTCATTCACTTCATTACCCCTCCCAGACAGGAACAAAACTAGGTCAGGACCTTGTTTTGGTAATGGCTGCAACATTCCAGTCGCTTCCCTTAGAGTGTTAGGTCCTGTGCCAAGATGACCTGTTCTCTGGACCTTAGGTGTAAGGTGCTCTACAGCCTAGAAGTGATCCTGCCTCCCTCTCTATGCCTTTCCATCTTGGTCTCGGGATCCCGATTTTCTTCTCCTTTACATTAACTGTCTCTGTCTGGCTTTGTTTGCCCTGCACATCCTGAAAATCTATGCTTCCTTCCTCTAAGCCACCCTCAGGCACATATGCCTCTTGTTGGCTGTGATGCTGAAATCGCAAATCTGATGGTGTCCAGCAGTAGCCAGTCCTTCATGGGCTTTTAACACGATGTGCTGTATTATGGTCAGCATGGCTCATCCTCAGTGTTGGATGAGTCAGTGAGAGAGGCTGATCTGTACTATTTCTGTGTTGTAATGCCCCCCCCCCCCTGCTTTGTACTACATAGATCGGACTCATAGTGATGCGCCTATATTCAGCCTCCCAAGCACTGGAATTACAGGTGCCTGCCACCACTTCTAGTCTCAACGCTATCTTAGCGAGACCTGGGGTTGGGGCAGGCAGCCTTTTTCAGCTTTTGTGTCAGATAGTTGCACATGCTGGCCATCACTGTTATTGTTTTCTGGAAGAAAGGATATGATTTATCTTAAATAGTTGAATAAGTTTACCAGTGGAGCCTTTGACCATGGTCTTCTGTTTGTACAGTGTTTTAGGGCTAACTTCAGTTTTTTCAAACCTGGCAAAATACTCAATTTTTAAATAAATGTTTTCCAGGGTTTATGATCATGTAATTTATATCTTCAAATATATTTTTACAAAATTGCTTATCATAGTCTAGTATTATCTTTTAGTTGATTGAGGACCTATATTATTCTTTCTTTTTAAGTTCATGAAATGTCATACTTTTTTAATAAATTAAGCCAAATGAATTTTAAAAACCATATTTTAAAGAAAAAACCCTCAGAATGTTTGATTTTTCTTTATTGTACATCAATTTCTTCTTTCAGTAATTTCACTCATGCTTATTAATTCCTTCCTTTCATTTATTTAAAACTGAGAGTTTCTTTCATTAGTGCGTAGCTTTAGGCTACAGAATTTAACGTGTTATATTTTAATTAAATTTCAATTGAAATAGTTTTTAAAATTTCCCTAGCAATTCTTTATTTGACCATCCATTACTTTCAACTTATTGTCTAATTTATATCCAGTTGAGAATTTTCCAGTCAGTACTTTGCTGTTGTTTGTTGGTTTATGTTCATTCGTTGTAGTCTAATTATGTACTCAAATGATAAAAGGTCCCCAGCCTTGCTATACAACACTTCCATATTCAACACAATATTTTTCTTGCTTTCTTTCAAGTTCTATTTTCTCATTATTTTAAGTTCTGTGTGCTACCTTTTGAATGATAGAGTTTATTACATTAGACTTAGAAAAAAGTTTTTCATCATTGTTTCTTCAAATGGCACTTCTAACTTTTCGGCTGTCTCCTTGTTTTTTGTTTTCATTAAAAATAATTCTTCATGGAAAAAAAAGTGGCCAGTCATCTTGCATCTACACATATTATTTTTCATATTTGTATTACATTTTCTGTTATTTGCTTATTTACATATTTAGTACGTGGTGTACAGGATCTCACTATACAGCTTGGACTTGTGGTAATCTTCCCGTTTTCAGCCTCCCAAGCACTGGTATTACAGGTGTGTGCCACCATGCCCAGTGTCAAACCCTGGTTTTAGGATGCCCTGGAAAGGGGGTGGTGGGGGTGGGGAAGTGGGAGGTGGAGGTATTGTATTTTTAGTAGCACAGAATTGCTGTAGACAGTGCTACACTACCATAAAAATATATATCTTAAATGTGGAATCAAATAAAAACATTTTGTGCTAATGTTTCCTAAATGGAAATGGCATTTATCAGCTGAGTCAAGAAGCTGGGGGTACAGCTTCACAATGCAGCAGGGCTTGCCAAGCAAATGCACGGGCCTGGGCTCAGTGCCTATCACGGCAAAAGTAAATAAATTAGACAGGAAGTGGATCTTTTAATTTTCATTTTAGGTGCAACCTGTGAAGATAGCAGCGACTATAACAGGATGAACACTTTTAGAGCTATTCTCTAATTCTCTAATTTGTGCCGCAGCACCGGTCATCATCCAACACTGATTTCCCACCATGGCTGCAAAGACTTACAAGCTGGAAAAGGGCAATAGCATCTCAGTATTAAGATGAATTGCTCGTCTTTCAGGGAGACTAAATTTTAGAAACATTGCTTTAATTTAATTAAGGACTGAATTTCTTGTAAGGATGTAATATTTGTGAGGATTATTTTGTTCGTATTCAGTTATTTATCTTTGGTGTAGCTAACCAGAAACCACAATGAAAAACAAATTTGGAAAATTGTCTGGGACCTTTTCTTGGCTGAGATAAATCTTTACCCCAACATCGCTGACTCCTAATAGACAGCATCCTTATTCCAAGACACTTTCAGCTTAGCTTTGAAACTCTATATCTCGTCACTTCAAAATATAAGAAATGAAGATAAATTTACAATCTCTTTTATGTTGCCAGAAATTTTACTTCTCAGCACAGGTTCAGTATGGGAGACCATATCAAGTTCTTTTGATGACTTTCTGTTCCACAGCAGTAATCTTCTCTCTGTGTCAGATAATTCTGGTCCTTCTATCTAATGTTTAAATACATCTTAGAGAAGCGTGGATGTAGCTTCTGGCTCAGTTTTCTGTCATGGCTCTTACCCAGTAGCTGCGCTTTTCTAGCCATTCAGGCATCAGATGATTTCTCATTCTCTTAAACATAATCTCCCTGAGTTCATTAGCCTATCCCCATTAACCTATAATAGTTCTAATGCAAGGTATTCCATTTTATCCTGAAATTAAATCCAGTGCTGTGAATGTGTTTCTTTTTTCTTTACTAACCCCTTTGTTTGATCTTTCTTCTTCTGCATGTTTACGTATTTGAACTTTTAAAATTTCGTATGATAGTATTTGCACATTCTAGGTCACTGCTTCTTTAAAATATTAGGAAGAGATTTCACTGAGTTACAGTCTTAATATCAAATCCATTTTCCTATTTTTGAAGTTGTACTTGATCCTTTTAAAAAAACTTTTTTGTGGTGTAATTTTTCCCTGAGGAATCATTTGTACCTTACTTTCTACTCACTTAATATACTTTCTACATAATCTTACTTTTTTATCATTTATAGTTATGGGATTTTTAAGTAAACTGTTGGCAATTTCTAATAATGCTTAAGCACTGGTA
Organism: Myocastor coypus; assembly: GCA_004027025.1. Classification (NCBI taxonomy): domain Eukaryota; kingdom Metazoa; phylum Chordata; class Mammalia; order Rodentia; family Myocastoridae; genus Myocastor; species Myocastor coypus. Next base: position 126,308 of record PVJA010000287.1, read on the forward strand.
ATTTTCTAAGGAGAGTACTGTTATTTTTCTCTGTATCCTTTCCTTTATTTTTTTTATTTTATTTTCCAAGATATTTTTTTTAAATTTTGTGGGTATGTGTTTGCAGTACATGATGGTTGTATTCTACTAGTAGATTATAGATTCTTCAATTTATTTGAGTATAGGTTCTCAAACCTGTTACTAAAAATTTGAGTGCAGTGATGTGTACTCTAATTTTATCTTTTCCATTCCTAATTGCAATGAACTGAGTATTTTCTTTTTCTTTTTTGTTAAGGTTGGCTAAGCCGTCAGAGTTTAAGGAACTAAACCCTCAGTTTACTTTATTTTTTAGTATCAGTTTCTTTAAATTCTGATCTTATCTCTCTAGTTCTTTTCCTTGTACTAAGGCTGGATGTTGATTATTCTTGTTTTTCTAGGACTGTGAAATGCATCCTCAGATTACTTTTTTTGGACTCCTTTGTTGTTCTGATGTGAGCATCCATAGCTACAATGCACCCTTTGAAACTGCTTTCATTTTGTTCTGGCTTTCAGTATCATTTCCTGGTATGTTTTCTGGCATGTTGTTGTAGTATCATCATCATGTGAGTCTGTGAGCTGTTTAATTTCTTTTTTAAAAAAATTTCAGCTGCAACTCATTGATTATTCAAGAGCGTATTGCTCACTTTCCATACTTTTGCCCAATTTTTGCGTGGGTTTTGCTACTATCTTTTGCATTGCGATATGATCTGATAAGATTGAGACATTTTTAATTGTATTTGCTTTCAAATGCTTTGTGAGTTGTCATGTGATCTCCTGGAGGATGTTCCAGGTGCTACTGAACAGAATGTGTGCCCTGTTTTTAGCTGGGGAACTTTGCACATGTCTGCTGCCTCCATCCAGTGAAGCTTTGTTTCATCTCTGATGATTCTTCGTTGATTTTTGGTTGAATTGACTGTATACTTGTGACAACACATTATTAAATTCCTTACTGTGATTACATTGATTATCTGATCTTTTATATCCAGCAGTTTTTGTTTTATCCAGTTGGGTATAATAGTTTTTGCTACATATGTGTACATAATTGTTATGTGTAGAGAAAAGAAACTAGCATCGTAAGAAGTGGAGAGCAATAAACAAAGCGCGGGGCCAGTTGCAGTCTGTTACTTAGGGATTCCAGAAAGCGGGGATTTAGGGAGACAGATAACAGCTTATCCTGATGGCACTTTGATTGTTGCCTCCTCCCTTGCTTGGGATGTTAATGGTTATCTCCTCCTGTCCTTGTAATCTTTTTATTTAACATTTGTGTGAGCCTAGCGTTAGACAAATAGTGACAGTAAACAGAGTTTATAGTCTTTCTTAACTAAAGTAATTGTACACGAGAGCACATTCCTTAGCCTGTCTTTGAGTACTCCATAAAAGTAAGATGCTTCTTTGGGTCAGGGCTCACTTTGAGAAAGACAGATCTCAGTGAGAACTCTGAGCTAAATTCATTGGGTCTTCTTATTGTTTCTTTTGGCACCGACACATAACAACATACCACAGTTATCTCATAATGTTAAACTCTTACCCTGGATAATATGAAGTGACCTTTTTGCCTTTTTCTCTCACTTTAATGTAAAGTCCATGTTTTTTGAAAATACAATAGCTAATCTTACTTTTTTTTTTTCATGTTTCCATTGTCTGGATTTTCTTTTCATTCTCTATTAATTTCTTTCTTGGTTTAAATGTGTTTCTTATATACTGAATACAGTTGGAGCATATTATTTGATCCAGTCTATCTTTTCATTAGAGAATTGAGATAATTCACGTTGAAAATTGTTACTGAAAGGTATTATTTTTGTCACTGCTTTATGTTTCCATGCTAATTTCCTCTTTATCATCTTTTATTTGACTGATCATTCAGCTTGGTATACTCAGACTTTTTTCAGGCTTTTTTGCTCCATTGTCTCTCTGAAGAACATATTAAGAAATTTTGGAGTGTTGATTTGGTGGTCATGAATTTTTAAGGTGCTCTTTGTCATGGAAATAAATTATTTCTCCATCAGTTTCAAAGTATGATTTTATAGGACATATTGTTCTGGTTGGAAGTTGCTTCCTTTTATTGTTTAATATACTTCATTGCAAGTTTTCCTGGCCTGTAGGGTTTGTGTGGATATCTGTTGTAATTTTAGTGAATATACCTTTGTGATTCATTGTTTTTCTGTAACAGTTTTAAAGATCTGTTCTTAAGGGTAAGCCAAATAGATCAGTGGATTAAAGCACCTGCAACCCAATGCAAGGGTCAGGGGTTTGATTACCAGTCCTGCTGTGCTGGCCCCTCCCCTGGGGCATGCTAAAACAGCATGATGCATGCCTGCAATCCCAGCACATGGGAGGCTGTAAACAGGCAGATGACTGCAAGTCTGATCTAGTAGTGAGACCCTGAACACCCTGTAGATCTTTCCCATAAATACAAATAAATAAATAAATAAATAAATAAATGTCTTGTATTGAACTCATGAGATTTTGGATATGATGTATTATGAAGTTCTCTTCCCATTATAGCTACCTGAATATATGCTTCATATTCCTCTATGTTTTACTGTTTCTTGTGCTTGGAAAATTTTCTGCTCTTATCTTTGCAGTTTTTAACCCAATTATTGTTTTAATCTATGTATGGTGTCTTCTGACTTTTCCTCAAAAAATTCTAGTTATTCTGAGAAAAGTTTTGAGTCTTCTAACAGTTATGAGCTCTGTATTTCATGGCATTTCTTCTCAGTATATCTCTGACTCAGCACTAGCATCAGCCATAGTTTCTAGTTCTGACACTCTTTCTTCTCACCCACCCCTCATGCTGTCATGTTTTCAATACAGCTTTAAGTGATTTTTTATTTAGTTTATTTTCATGAATTTAGTTCTTTGGTAAGCTAATCACTTATGTATCATTTTTCTTAGCTCATCTAGATTTTTATTAGTATCTTCTATGATACGCTGATTGTTTTACTTGTTCATACATCATTTACTTAGTTTAATCTTATTTGAGTTTGGCCATCACCCTATTGATGTGATTTTAAAGGCTTTTTCTTCTATTGTTTTAAATAAATCAGCTGTATACTTTTTGATTTCCCTCTTGATACATAGAGATCTGCTTCAAAGGAATTTGGAACGTTTGGAGATATTTTGTTGCCTTGTCTTCTTAGATTTCTAATCTTTGTCTGTTTGTTTGCACTGAAATTTGGAGGCATTGATAGCAGAAAGACTTGTTGCTGATAAGTGGATTTCTTCGGTTACTATATTCGGTCCCCTGATGCACTCTTGGCAAGGCTAACCATGGATGTTTGCCTCTGTCCCACTATGTGACCCCTTCCATTAACTTTGGAAAGGAAATTGCAGTGTGATAACCCAAGCTCCTAGCTGAATTGGAATGGATCCTGGTGTTGTTGATGATGCAAAGAAAATCTAGGCATTGGCAGGTAGATAAATCCAAAGAATTGCCTCAACTCTGAAACTCTGGCAATAGCAGCTCAGTCGGCCACAATCACAGTGTCCAAGACATCCTGATTCCGGATACCAACTTACCCTAGAAATCATTACAGTACCACCCTGAAACAACAAAAAAAAAAATTGTCCATGACTGTAGAAGAAACACTAAGCAAAATAGACCCTAAGATGTGCTAAATATTACTAAATGCAATAAGTATAACTGAACAAAAGTGGAGTATTCAATTGTAATAGCATAGAATTAGCCATGTAAAGATTGATAAAGCTTACTGGTTATACACTGAAAATAGAGGCGATGGGTCATTGAAAAAATACAAGAAGAAATACTTGAAAAACTAAGCAACAGAAAATACAAGAAAAGTGAGATAAATGGTTGAAGAATAAAATGAAACTGGTAGAATTTACTAAAGACAATTCAAAGAAACAAGAAAGAAAAGGATGAATAATTACAAAAAAGGCAAAAATGAAAATATAGAGGTCTGGGGAGATAGCACCTGCCTGGCAAGCACAAGGACGTGAGTTCCATCTGCCCCCAGTACCACAAAAAAAAAAAAAAAAGAACGAAGGAAGAAAGAAAGAATGAAAGAAAAACCTTAAACATAAACAGATAAATGAAACTAAAGTAAAAAGAAATGAGCTGCAGAACATTCTCTGTATCTGTTGTAACAGGCTACCTAGGTTTCAGTTTCAGACTCACCAAGGTAACTTCCTTGTGAATTAGTAATAGGACACTCTATTCAGTAGTTTAAAAATTATAACTTCAAGCTCTCATGTCTGGAAAGTTTTTCCCAAGGCTGATGAATTCTTTCTATAACTGTTCTTAACAAATAGAGCATTATACTTGTGAAGACCAAAATTGAATGACCTTAGGTAGGAATGCACCGATTGTAATAGCCTAAACGAGAGTGATTCATGCTGATGTGTACGTACTTTAGATAATCAGCCCCCAGAGGTGATAATTTTGTTTAGGCCTGACTTTTTTATGATTCATGTGGGAATGTAGTCAAAGATTTTGTTTTGTTAAAACTCAAAGTTCATTCAGACCTTGTACTCAATCTACTGTCTAGTAAATTGTGTCTGTGTGACAAATGATTAATTAAAAAAATTAATATGTGCTAAGTGGAAAACAGTTTCTGCATAAAAACCTTGTTCGCTGTTACTCAGGGTGTTTCTCTGTCTTCTCTCCTGTGTGAGTTGAAGTCAAGAAGGCCCCGAGCTCGGCATTAAAGGCTTAAATTTAAATTCTAATTTGGACTCTTGTCTGGCCTGTTTGAGAACCCATAACATTGTGAATGCAGGTTTTTCTTTTTTCCTTTTTTTGTCTAGGTGCTACTATTTTGGAATCTAGGAAGTCACCATTTTCTCTACCTAGCTTTCTGCCTTGTGGTATTTTTAGGGTTCAGCCATTCCAGAGACCCTTCTAGGTGTGCCCTAAGATGTAGCCACGGTCCAAGCCAAACATTGCCCTTCTTCACTTTGGAGGATGGGCATATTATGCTTTGTGTCTAGTTGTCCCCTCAAAGCCTCACGTAGTCACAGGGAAGCCTATGGAGTTTGTGATGGATTGCTGTGGGTGTGGGTGCTGGTAATTTGCATTACGATGTAAGGAGGGATGAGAGGCTGGCTCGCGGTGGGAGCTGCTTCTTCTTCTTTTCATCTCTGGTTTTTCATGGCTCCATGAATGGCTGTTCTCTGCCATGAGCCACTCAGCCTTGGAGCTAACTGAGTATGGACTGAAACCTCTATGGGTTGAACTAAATAAACCATTTCTTCCTTTATTTTGGGTGTTGGACGTTTTGTCTCAGCAACAAAAGAAAAGTAACCAAGACAGGGAAAGTAACATGATCTCCGATTTTTGCTGGAGGGAGAAGGAAAGGCTGGGTTTCTTGAAGATCACTGGACTTCATGCCAGCATTTCTAAACAGACCCATTTCTGATAGTGACTCACACTGGGCCTCAGTTCTCCCCATGTACGATGACATCCATGTCTTCCTAGATTGCAATGATACATCTCAAAGGCTGCATGTCCATCCCTCTTTCTTCCTGTCTGTGGCTGCCTCTCACCTAATCAATGAGAAGGTAAAACCAGAACCTTTGCAGTAAAGTGTGTACTGGTGCAGTGGGTCAGACTTAAAAACAATCAGCCCCAATTGGCCTGGTTAAACATTGTAATTACTATATTTTTCCTCTTCACTAGATTGTTACTTTCCTGTTGTGTTCTCTCCATGGTCTGCACAAACTATATTGTGCTACCACTTGCTACACTGACATTTTTTCTGAAATATTTTCGGGATGCTCTTAATATAGATGTTTTATTTTTAGTAGTCCTTTGCTCTTTGAGTGTTAAAATTTTTAATAAAATGTACTGCATATGTATATATATTTTTTTTAAAAAAATATTATTTATTTATTTTTTATTGCTGAAGTCCTTGTTCTCTTATCTTTCCTTCCCAACCTGATTTTATATTAATTTCATGGAATGCTATTTCAGCACATAATGCATCTCCATTTCATTCTTTACACTTACACATGGGGGACAGCTAGTGTTATTTTATCCCGAGGATACTGTTAAAGTTTACCTGTCTAGCCAAAGGTAAGAGGCAGCATTTGTTTTTATTTTTTCCACATTTTTGTTTGTTTGTTTTGTTTTTTAATAAGGACAAAAGGAAACACCACACCTGGGTTCAGCGAGTCCCATAGCCCATCTCCGACCATGTGCTGATTCATGGCATTGCACTCCATCAACTGAACCCTGTTGAGTCCTTGGGTTGTACCTGCGGTCACCTATTCATTAGCTGTGATGTTGTCAGCTTTCTTTCCTTGCAAGGCTCTGACTTTCCCTTCTCCTTTTGGCCCTTGTTAATTTCTTTGTTTGCTTTTCCTGCATTTCTCTTTCTTTATCATGGTAGAGGTATGTAGGTGCTTACTTTGTGGTACCCAGAAAGAGGAGAAGGTACAAGAGCCCCAGAGGAAGGGCCAGGGACCAGAGTAGCACCCAAGTCACAGCCCTGGGGTCCGCAACTGTTAGGGAGGCTCCATCTGTGTTTATGTTACCTCACAGTACTGTCCTCAGATTATGATCTCATAATCTGACTAATCTCGGACCAGTCTCGAAAGTTATACTCATTGTGGAGCCATCACTTCCCCAAAACCCATCGAAAATCAACCCTTTAAGAGAATTGGTCTTTTGGCTGGACATTTTAGATTCCAGTCATAAAGACCACACTTGTGTAGCTACTGAGGTTCAAACTCAGGACCTTGCACTTGCCAGGCAGGTTCTTAAGCCACTGAGCTCCATCCCCGGCCCATGGAAATCTTATTTATAGCTTTGCATCAGTATCTATTTGTTATATATGTCATGTGTCTTCACTGGACTGACACAGGTTCGTGTGTTCTTATTAATATTACTTCTATATACATCACTGAAGTACATTGTTGTTCTTCAGAATTTCTTTTCCACAGAATTTTAGTTTATGTCCATTATGCACTTTTGAAAAGTAGTTTCCAGGATCTAGATAGATAGATAGATAGATAGATAGATAGATAGATAGACGGATAGATGGGTAGATAGACAGATAGGCCAAAGTGTCAAAGAAAAAAAAAAAAGAGAAACATTATTTTACCTTGAGTCAATTTAAGTTTTTGATCCAGATGTGAGTAAATTGAAGTAGTAATCATGCATACATTTCTCATTATTAAAACAAAATAAATGTTGTTATTTCTTTATAATTATGCATGTAAATTTTATTTTATTGCTTTCTGATTATTTCCCGGTGTTGTCACATTAGTAAACTTAAATTGTTTGTCATGTTAAAGCCAATTAAATTGAGTTAATTAAATATTAATTTCCACTGTATTTCAATTGCAGTAATTTTCTTACAAATCTTTCTATTTCCCTTAAGATAATCTCATATACCAACTAGTTAATATATTAATTATTTCAGTACTTCAGAAATTTTCTACTCACATACTAATTTTTTCACATTGTATTATTAGCAATGATATGCAAATAATTTGTTAATGCATTTCAATTTATGGAAATTTGTTATTAACTATGACTCACTTGCTCACAAAACAAAATCACAGAATGTCAATCCAGCTGTAAAAACAAAGCATACTACATAAATGATGAAATGTTGAAAGCGTTTTTCTTTTGGGGTAGACTTGGGATTAAATTCAAAAAGCATATTTTTATGTCAAAGAAAAGCTAACATGCTTGTGTTTTTTCCTTCATCGTCTGGGAAGTCTCTTGTTAAATAAGGTAAGATAGACTTCATTCAAGGAGTTTGTGTAAGGCTACTACCATATATCTAAGGAACACTGGTATGAAATTTAGCAGTAGTGGAGAGAGAGAAAGGTCATGTCTGAATCTGGTGTTTTAGAGGAAACATTAGGCCAATAAGAAGGGTAAGGGTCTGCAGTGGGTGGGTAAGTATCACTTAGATGTCCCTGGGGTAAATACTTGATCTCTACCAGGGCACTGCTCTGAGGTATTAGAACCTTGAGGAGATTAGGACTACAAGAAGGCTCTAGGGACACTGGTGGTATTGCCTCCGTTATGGTTTGTGTCTAGTTGTCACCGCAAAGCACCATGCAGTCATGGGGCGAGGACTTCTAGTTTTGAGATTAACTCATGAACCATTGGTATTATGAGTCACAAGGCTGCTAGGATTATGGGTGTGAGTGGTACACCCAGCCTGGGGTGGATAACCAGCATGTAACAAGAGAGACAAAGAGATAGACTTCTTCTCTGTAGCCATTGTTGCTGTTACTCCTCCATTTTGCTTTCTTTCTCTTTGCTGCCACCATGAAAAGTGCTCTCTGCCATAAACAGTTCTGTCTTGATGACCGCTGAGTATGAACTGAAACCTCCAATAACTGTGAGCTAAATAAACCGTTCCTTGCTTCATTTTGGGTGTCAGGTATTCATCCCAGCAACGAGAGAAGAGTAACTGAGACAGCCTCTGGCAGTGCTTGTGAGACCCTGCGCTCCTTTTCATTCTTTCTGTTTCTTGGTTTGCCAAGTAAGCAGTGTGCTTGACCCTGTACTCATCACCATTGCTGTCTGACATGTCCAGAACAGACTCTAAGCAATAGATTTGTCTCATCTTGAGCTGGAACCTCAAAGACCATGAGACCAAGAAGCATTTCCCTTTCCACCATAGTTGTTTCTGATGTCTCATTATAGCCATGGAGATGGCTAAAAAATGCCAAATGAATGGAAGGCGAGGAGGCAGAAACATCACGCATAAGGAAAGACTGTCTAAACCTACTTGCCAGGGTCCTTGTTGGGGCAAACCAGAGTGTGAGCAGGATCCTTATGCAATTTAGCTATGCCTTCTGGACTTCCTTGGTTCCATTCTTTACACACAGCTTTCATTTGGTGCCGGAGTACTTGAGATGCACTAAAGGCAAAACAAAACAAAACAAAACAAAACAAAAAAAACATTTCTTCCACTCATGTTAGGTTCATTGTCTGGGGACTTGGTAACCAAAAAGAAAAAAAAATAGAAGAAGAAAACACACACATATATATCTAATATGTTTTGTGTGTCTTCAGAGTATTCAGGAACTGAAGATCCAAAGGAATGGTCAACTTGAGTTTTTTGGGGTATTTAAAATTAATTTATTTCAAAATAATAGTTTTGGGGCCAAGGAAATAGGTCAGTAGAATAAGCATTTACTTGGCAAGTATGGGGTCCTGAGTTCAATCCCCGGTGTTGAAAAATAATATCTATGTATCTATCTATGTATCTATGTATGTATCTATCTATGTATCTATGTATCTATGTATCTATGTATCTATGTATCTATGTATCTATGTATCTATCTATCTATCTATCTATCTAAATACAATAAGGTTAAAAAATAAAATAAAATAATAGGTTTGTTGAAGCACTGAAAGTTTTAGGGGCAGACCATGAGACAACTAGAGTGTGAGTATATAACCTAAATACAATAACCTAGGGTAAATGTTAGCTAGGCCTGTTTATTAATAGTCCTCTCTGTGGGCCTAGGATTTGATTTCAGATAGAGAACCCCTCAGGTGAGGGTCATATGTCCTCCTTCCAGGGAAAAAAGTGCATGAATATCTTGGTTTCATGGTTTTAGAGGTTCCAGCTCAAGGTGAGACAGCTCCATTGCTTAGAGTCTGTTCTGGACATGTCAGATAGCGATGCAGTCTTGCATGCGTCATTCCTTGTATCTCATTCACATGAGATTTCAATGTCACTGTGTCATAGTTTGAGTACTCTACTCAGGCTTGTGTTTATAATTAGTGCATCTGAAGACACAAATTTGATCATAGACATCTTAGCCCTGGCTTAATCCTTGGTTTAATCTCCTAACCAAGGAAGCAGAAATTATTAAGTCAAATGTGTCTGTCTTGGGGATGTGGCTTTATTCTGATGTCGAAGTTACACTCACTGTGATTTTTTTCTTGTATGTAGAGCTTTTTATTTCACCACAAGGAGTCCTAGTGGAATTACCTGTAGATGACAAAGAGGGAGTTGTGGGTTATGTTTCCATCATAGCTTGGACCATGTGAAGAAGATTTTCTAGATCTCATGGCTGCATGACACTTGCCCAATGGCATTGCCTGTGCTAGATCATTAAGATTAAAAGTAATCATATTGAGCAGCCTTAACACAAATGTGACAATTGAAAACATAAAGCCATACATATTTCTTTAAATATTAATTTTGTATCTGACAGTGGCCAATTAACTTACCTCTGTATCTTCATTATTGAAGTAGGTTTTCTTATCATGTTTTTGATGATGTCAGGATTTCCAATTCAGTCACTTAAAATTCTGTGAAATTTAGTGCTATTTTTTTCTATTGCTTCACATAACTAGAGAAAATAGAACTTCAGAAGTAGCTTTTATACAGTTGAAGATATTTCCAAATAGGTAAACTCTGAATAAGAGAACAAAAAGACCAAATGGGGCTGACACAGTTTGAGTAGCTGCCTTTAATTCACACTAAACATACTGCTGCCTTTGGTAACTACGAGATGACTGAAACTGCTTTTTCTTTAGGTGCCTTCTTGAATAGTAAAATTATATTCTCTTGAGAAATATAATTTTCCCTCATTCCCTTTTGTATTTCTCTGGTGATGTATTGGAGCCAGGCTAAAATGATGTTAATATTCATGGATCCTCTAAAATAGTTAAGCATAAGAGCTCTGCAGTCCAGAGAGATGCAATGAAGAGAGATCTCCGTTGGCTTTTATGGACAGATCAATCGGGAGTATAGTCTTTGATAACCGTATGTCAGAATGAGTGGCCATCTCTGTTAGATAAAGCAAGTCTGTGATGGAGGCTTGCAGGAAGACACACAGCCTGCTGAGCTAGAAAGGGTAGATGCAGAGAAAATTAAGAGTTTTACTTTTTGCAAGTGCAATTAGAGGTTTACAATATGCAATTGGTCAAATATAAAGATAAAAATACTTGTTTTTTGGGTAACACAAATAGATACTAGCTATTAGTATCAACCCAGTGCTAATTTTCCCCTAAGGACAAAGAAAAGCCATTCTAAATGTGAAGTCAAAATTTAGAGCTAATTAGAGAATACCATCGGGAAATTTGTAAAATATAATTAAAAGGGGAAAGGGTTTTATGACTGTCTAGCACAAATGAGAATTCTTGTCAGAAGCTAAAACCTAATCTACAAAATCAAGGACAAAATAGGGCATGTAATGAAATATCATTGAAGTGTGTGTGTGATTTTTATGATTTGTGACATATTTTCTGGATGAAATAACTTCAGTTTTAGCTTAAGTAGCCAAATCAATTATTTTTATTAGGTGAGAAGAACATCAGTTCTACTCTCATTCTAAACTATAGGCCTTTAGCTACAGACTTCCGGGTCTAAAAACAACACTGATAAATGCCTTCATTTGACTATTTCTGGAAAACGGGTAAAGTACTGGTAGCTCTTACTGAAGAGGTATCTTTGACCTATGTTTATTGAACTTACACTGTTTCTCCACTGAAGCTTTTTATTTCACCACTTTTCTGCTCAGCACCACAGGATCTCTGTACACTGAAGCTGCTTATGGAATATTTTGCTCTCAGCCAGGTTAGCATCAACATCAGTAGCAGCAACACAGCCAGGACAACACTTACTGAGCTTTTGACTAGGTTCCAGTCACTGTATCAGTGCTTTCATAAACTCTACTCCTCACTGTTCTCAACAACCCTGTGAAGTTATTTCTCCTGAAGTGAGATTCATAGAAAGGGTGTAAGTGGTGAATAGATGAAGTTCATGCAGCTGTTGTCCTTCTGCAGATCAAAAGGACTCTGACTCCAAAGACATGGGATGTTAAAAATCAGGGCTGAGCACTTACCTTCTCCTTTTGTGTAGAGAAAGACTCCCAAATGTAGTCATTCTAGATAGCAGTAGCATTCATCTTTCCCTTATACCTTTGTGCATTGGCTCCTTTGAGCTCATCTGCTTCACATGGTCCCAGGTGGAGCTGTAATCAGGCAGAGGTTTAACTGGACTGGAAAACATCAGGCAGTATGTATCAAGTGGTATATCTACCATGGCTGGTATTTGGGGCTCTAGCCATTTGCTGGACGCTTAGATGAATCTGTCCATTGAACAGCTCTGCTTGTGTCCCGATTCCCTCTGTACTTGTTTTGGAATTCTCTGTGAATTGTAACTGGTTTGCAAGAGCAAGCTTTTTAAAAGTATGAAAATAAACATTGCAGATTGCTTAAGACTTGCCCCTGTCAGTTACACGGCATCAAGTCTGTTGTCTTCTCATGGGCAAAGAAGCTGACGCCACTGCCCACTCAGTGGAGAGGGAAACAGATTCCAATTGTTTTGGGAGATATGGGTAAGAATATTGCAGGCATCATAATTTACCATGCTCCTAATTGACTGGGGCTATAGGTTATGTTGACGTCATTTTAATATAATGAAGTAAGCTAGGGAGATTGGTCAGTGACGTAAGCACCTGCTTGCCAGGTGTAAGGTCGTAAGTTCGATGCCCGGTACCAAAACAACAAGAATGTAAAGAAATGAAAATTTTCTTATAACTATAATTAAAATAATTAACATCTTTGTTTTCAGTCTTTAAAATATAAGCTAGAATGCATATAATATTATTGCATTAACTAAAATTTCTACTATGACATTTTTAATACCACACTTTGTTTTTGAAAATAATAGGAAGGCTGAAACATCATTTTTATCATTGTATTTTGTATTGTATTATTTTATAATCTAGTAGGTTATTTTTGTTAAAATATATCTTTCTGTTTTTGATATATTTTGGATACCTTAAAATTAAAAATTAATGCAGTTTTCTCTATAAGGTCATAATTACTATTTTTTTCTGAAGAAGAAAAGATTGATCATATTTTATTTCACATACATTTGATTACATTAGTGAAGATAATATATAATGGCTTAAAATATACCTCACTAGTTATTTAAGATGTGTAAAATTGATGAGACTATATATTTATATTTAATTTTTTATATTTCATGAAATTGTTCTTAAATCATTGAAAGCAGGAAAATAAAACAGAACTAATAAAATGATTATGCTGTGCATGATGTGATATAGTAGACTTAAATCAGTAACACTATGAAACTCTGAGCAGTATGAACAAACTCATTCATTAGATATTAGTGCTACTGATAAAAAGTACCTGGGAGTAAAAATGCTAGTGAGTAGGGCTGAAGTAACTTTTAAACAAGTATGCTGTTGAAACATGGGCTCGCCATTTCCTCAATTGGGCTTACAGTACTCGAATTGTTCAATTATGCCAAGACATAACCAGTGATTGTTTAACTGTTCCTGAAATTTATGAAACAACTGACTTATAGCAACTCACTTAAGAATATGTGAAATATTAATATACTTAATAATATTTAAAGCATTTTTCATGCAGACTTAAAAGTTCTTTACTGAGATTTTATACTCATGATTGAAATTAAGGTGCCCTGAAATCTAAAGTGAGAACCATACTATTTTTCATATAGAGATGAGGAAATATATACCCAGAAAGTTGAATACATTATTGAAATTCACACACAGAAGTAGCAGAGACTAAACTTGATGTTATAATATCCTGTTTTTAAGCCTGTGCTATTTATACTATTAAATAGCATGTAAAGGACTAGGGCGATGGCTCAGCAGAATAAGCATTTGCCTGACAAGTGCAAGGTCCTGAGTTCAATCCCTGGTCCTGCAAAACAAAACAAAACAAAACAAAACAAAAACATATAAATTCTTTAAAAAGCTAACTGTGAGACATCTGTGCATAAATTCCATGATACTAATCTGTTTATTGCTTTATCTTTTATATGTTGGAAAATGTTGGGCTAATAAGAAAAGAGAAATGTACAAAATAGTGTGGCCTTTCTGTTTTTTCACATTAATAGATCACAGAATCATGAAGCAAATACAGTGGTTTGTAATAATATGTTAAAACAGCCAGAAAAAAAAAAAAAAAAAGAAAGAAACAAGGTACTTCAAGGTTAAACTATGGAAAATCAAGAAAGTCCTTCCAAGTGAAGTCATTAGCGCTGAAATCTGCAAACAGAGTTTAAAAAGATAAAGGGATGGGGAAAGCAGAAAGGACTTGCTGGAATGAATTCCAAGCAGTGAGAAAAACATCTTAAAAGCATTGTTTTGGGAAAGTGATATTCAAGTAAGTTGAATACAATAGTGAACATCCAGAAATGAAAGAGTTCAGAAGATGATATGGAAGACGAGGTGTATAGGTAAACAAGGGCAAGATTAAGTTTCAGATCATGCTAAATACACTATAATCTGAGATGATTCGGAAGCCACTGATGTATTTGCAAGAATGGGTTACAAATAAGATTTGCATTTTTAAAACTGTCTGGACTACAACATAGAGAACAAAGCAGATGATGAATAAGTTGGAGGTGCCTTTGTAAATCCAATTGATGATGTCATCTAACATTGTAAATGAATGAGATAAAACTTCAGAGGAAAGCTCTTTACATTGGAAAAGGCATTAGAATAATTTAGAGCATAGAGAAGCTAGCTGAAGTAAAGGCATTTGGATATTATAAATCAGAAGATAAGTTGGGCTATCTCTGATTTGTGGAAACAACAATATTTAATGAGCAGGTAAAGGAAACTCAGCCCAAACTGGAAAAGAGAAGTGTTTAAAATGTCGGATTAGAATGATTTTATAGTCAGAAAACAGAAAATGCTTGAAGTACAGAGAAAATACTCTACAAAGTTAGGTACTTTTTTTTTTTTTAGCTTGGGATTGAACTCAAAACCTTGTGCTTGCCAACCAGGGCCTTAAGGCTCTGAATTATCTCCACAGATCCAAAATTAAGTGGTTTTGAAGAGTTCAGTGGGACAGAACGAGTGAAGGTGACTTGAATTAAGTAATGTTTTTTGTTGTTGTTGTTGTTTGTTTGTTTGTTTGTTTTTTTGCAGGACCGGGGTTCAAACTCACAACCTTGCACTTGCCCAGCAGGCACTTGTGCCTTGGAGCTATCTCCCCAGCCCCTTGAACTAAGTAATATACAAACAATTACTTGAAGGAAGAAATTTTAACAGAAGTTAAGGCCCAAAGCCACTTTGACATGAACAGAACTGAGCTGAGGAAAGCTATACAAAAAGCAGAAGCTCTGCTTCCAAGATGTAAATTTTACAAAGAGGTAAGAGAATTAAGAGATCTAATTAAAAGAAAATTTCCTGTCAAGATATTTTTAAGCGTCTTGTAGAGACAAAATAAACTTTACACAGTTAAAATGTATAGTTGCCTTAGCTAATTTCCTGTTTTAAACAAAATAACCAGTACTCTTAGCTTAATGAAGGAGAGGTGCATTTTAGTTCACATTTTGGCCCATGGAACTCCAATGTGAGTAAGCTTGGCAGAGAGGCTTGGAAGAGGAGAGCAGCTCATAGCATGGTAGACCAGAAGTCTGGAGAGTAGAGGGGGAATTCAGGAAGGGAGAAAAACCTTTCTTGCCCCCTTTGAGTAGCTTGCCTCTTAAGACAAAACTACATTTCTTAACAGCAAGTCAGCTGTGAAGTCCTCATCATCCAATCGCCTCCCCAAAGCCCCTGCTCCAAGCTCCTGACACTCTAGAAGGATATCTATCAACAGTGATCTATTATATAGACACAGTAAGTTTATTTTTGAACATATATTTGGTCCTAATCCAGTTTTAGAAATCACAAATGAATCTCCCAAGAATACCGCTTTGCGCAAGTTTATATAGTCATAGAATTTCATTTCTTAAGGCAGGCCAAATAACTCAGCAGATTAAAATGCCAGCAGGCACAAGGGCAGGGGTTTGGAGGGGTGGGGCAGATGTTGGTCCCAGGGCCTGGGATGCCAGCCCCGCCCCTGATGTGCCCTGCAAGGGTAATTGAGACTGGGCGTGGTGGCGCAAACCTGTAATCCCAGCTCTTGGGAGGCTGTAATCAGGCAGAACACTGAGACTGGTCTAGTAGTGAGACACTGACTGTGTAGACCCTTCCCTAAAATACAAAAATAAATAAATGAATAAATGATTTCATTTCTTTTGAGAGATACCCCAAAACATTGTGACTCGATCTTATAGTGATAGGTAACTACCTAAAAGACTGCCGAACTATTTTTCAAATTGGGAAACCATTTCAAATACTCACCACTGGCATATGATTTCCTAACCTATACATGGAATTTTCAGTCTTCTAGTGAAGACATACTTAGCCTTTCTAGTAAAGATATAGTATAATCTCATTGTGGTTTTAAATTACACCTTTGTAATATTTTATTTACGGGTATTCATGTCATAGCTTTCTTCTTTTTTAAAGTACTGATCTGCCACCTTATTTATTTATTTTATATATTATGTCCAGCTTAGCCTGCCCTGGGGGTGGGGTCAGCACAGCATGTGGTGCCAGGGATCGAACCGAAGTCCCTGAAACTGCCTAAGCTTGCCTAAGCTGGTGCTTTAGACCGTGGAGCCATCTCGCCAGGCCCCTCATAGTTTTCTTGTCAAAGAATTTGTTCAAATATTTTGCACACTTACAGTATGAGTTATTTGACTTCTTTTCAGTTATTGTTATGGACAAAGTTTTTGTACATATTGGAAAAAAGTCTTTTATTAGTTGCATAATTATATTCATTTCCAACCATATTATGGTTCATTCTTCCATTGATTAATTTTGAGGAGAAGTTTTAAATATTCATGAAATGTAAATTATGATTTTATTTTCTATACTCTTATGAATTCGATGTCAAATTATAGAAATATTGGCCTAACCCAAGTTGGTAAATATTTCTCTTATTGTTTTATTGCAGAAATTTTCAAATTTTAGTTTTCCATTTAGTCGTGAGATTCATCTTAATTTAATTTAATGGTACTAGATATAGATTGATATGTTCAAAGTTTTAGTCCATAGTCAGCTGGTTCCCTATAGGGCAGGATAGCAGGTGGGCATAGTGCAAAAAATGAACTGGAATTCTTTATTTCTCTTTTTATTTCCCAAAAATACAAGCCAGTTGCTTGGTGCCACTCACACACAGGATGAGGTCTTTCCTTTTTAAGAAGTCTGCCACCCACACCCAGAATCATGCTGCAGGAAAAGTGGGTGGATCCAGGATCTCATGCCCCTTATCACGTGCCCCATGGCCCCATCTTGCACAAGAGGCTTTCAGGGGACATAGAAATGCTTACATGTGTAGTTCAACTTGTGCCCTTCATTCTATTCCATTGACCTCTATCTTACTTTGTGCTGTATGGAGTGGATATTATTTATTCCTTAAATGTTTGGTAGAATGGGTAGTGAGATCACCTATGTCCAGTAATTCATGGTAACAATATCATTAAAGTAATATTAAGTATTCTATCCCAATGTCTGTGATGAACATAGATGGAAAACTTTCATTAACTTTTTTTTCAGTTTTTACATTTTTTCATTGTTCTTCTGAAACTAGGAATGACAAAATTATATAACACAACAAAATAACAGTTATCTTAGGTTTATAAGACTTTCAATGCTTAAAATTTACAGAAGCAGTTTTAAGGAGGTAAATTTCAATATTGTATTAATGAAAAAACAATTTTCAAAACTCAAATTTCATTCATAATAAAACCTAACAGTAAACTTAGAATAGCAGATAATTCTTCATCTTGAACTAGGATATGGATAAGACATAAAGCCATCATCATACTCAATTACAAAAAATGGAATTTTATCATTTTCTCTTTCAAGTGGAAAGAAGTGATGCTATCTTTACATTGCAAGTCTCAGTTAGTACAATATGACAATGAAAGCGTATAATAGAGAGTAAAGAAGGACAAATAAAGCACCTTTATTTTCAAATGATTTCTATGTAGAAAATCTCTAAAATTCAAATGAAAAATTTCTTGTAAATAAAGTAATAGAGGTTTTAGAGTCTTCAAATTCTTCCACTGTCTCTGTTTTGTTTAGTCTTTTTTTTTTTTTGGTGGGGGGGCTTCCCTAATAATTCTTCCTTAAGTAGATTTGACATTTTTAAGCTCTGGTAGCCATAATACAATATTACTTAAATGTATTACAGTGATAGAAAGGTGTTAAAGCAACAGTATTCTATAATCTTACAATTGATCTCAGGTTCTGTAAACCTCATTGTAGTGGGTAATATAATACATTGTGTCAACTTGAGGAAGCTTGGCTGGATGGGCTGGGCTAGTTCCAGGATGTAGGGGCTCCATTCTGCAGGATGTGGAGGGCTCACCCTGTGATGTGATTGGTTCAACCCCCAGGGCCAGATGGTCCACCTCCTAGTGACTCAGCACAAAAAATTTATTAAAAGAGTTGAGAAAGACTTTGTGAGAACAGCCAGCCTGGCCCAGCCCTGCTCTGCTTCCTTGGAGAAGTCCTCATCTTTGGAGGAGCTTAATCTTCACAGCCATGCCACTTTGGAGGAGCTCTGTCCCCGCACAGAATTTGGAAGAGAGAGGCTTGATGGATGCCACAGCTGTTGCTCCTCCTCAGCTCTTCATTGTTTTCTGCTGCCTTGGAGCCAACAGAGTATGAACTGAAACCTCCACAACCTGTGAGCTACATAAACCTTTCCTTTGTTCACTTTGAGTGCTAGGTATTTGTTCCAACAACAAGTACAAAGTAACAAAGACACTCATAAACATAGAGAAGGTGGAAAATGTGGAAATTCATGGCTCTGAGTTGCGGCAAAGCTTTGTTACAGTCTTCTCTCAAGCACAGAGTTTTGATATGGAGAACGTTCTTGCATTATGTTATAATTCTTACATTTCTGCTACTGTTGTCAGACCCAAGAGTGCATATTTTGCCTCTCCAGTTCTAGACGTTGGGTGAGGAAGTGTTCCTAGAGGCACATGTGTGGGCTTCCATCATAATTTGTCTCCCCAGTTCCTTATCTCATACTTCCAGCATTTAATAAAATTATGATTAAGTTTTCTCTCATGTTATGGCTCATTTCTTTGCCAGGTAAGGTGGTTAAATTGGTGACTCTGGATCTTTAACTCCTGCAGATTTCTATTTGTGTTAAGGCACACAGCCATGGGCTCCCTTTATCCACACCACTTCTGATGTTCTTGGACACCCAGCCACAACTGTACTGCAAAGATTTAACGTTGACTGTCTGTGCCCAGCTGCTTATGCATAGAGCTTTGTTTCAGCTTGCTTCAAAGACTCTGTAAATTGAGTCCAGAACACCTTGTCCCATCCAGGGACACTTTATGTCTCCCCTTTCCCCATTCACACCAGCTCTATAAAGTCCCTGCCTTCCCAGCCATCATGGCTGTTCAGGTCCCCTGAGCAGACTGACACATGCTAGTTGTTGTCAATAAAATCCTCTCACGCCAGCTAAGGTCAGTGTGGTCTTGTGTGGGTATGAGGGTGCCTTGTCCTGACAGCTTTCCTGTCAGTTTGTTTTACTTTTTTGAGACAGAGTCTCTCTATGTATGTTTTGGTTTATGTCTAGTTGTTTCCCCAAAGTATCATGCAGTCATGGGGCAGGGACTTCTATAGATTGAGACTTGACTCATGAGTCACTGGGATTATGTGATTTAGTACTGATCTAAAGTTTGAGACTTGATCCATGATCCCTGGGATTATGTGTTTTAAGTACTTCTGGGATTATGGGTGCTGCCTAAGGTGGATAGGCTAAGGCAGAGGGACTGATGTAATTTAAAAAGAGAGACAGAGAGACAGACTCAAGCTGTTGATCTGTTGCCCTGGTTGGTTGCTGTTGCTCTGCTGCCCTGATTGGTTGGCTGCCTCTGCCATCATTTTGTTGCTGTTCCACCGCCATGAACTGCTGGCCTCTTTATTGTGCTGCTCTGCCTTGAATCCAGTCAAGTATGAACTGACACCTCCAGTAACTGTGAGCTAAATAAACCTTTCCTTCCTTCACTTTGAGTGTTGAGTATTTGTCCCAGCAACGAGAGATAAGTATCTAAGACAAGGCAGTTCGGGCTGACGTAGTGGTCCCTTTTGTAGACATCAGGCTAGTCTCAAACTCAAAGGGATCCTCCCATCTGGACTTTGCTGAGTACTGGGATTGTAGGCTGTGCAACTATGCCCAGTTTCGGTGCTAAATGGCCCAGTGAGATGAACTCAGGTCCTTGTGCTTGCCAGATAGGTGTTTATATCTTTGACCTATTTCCTCAGCCCCTCCTACCAGAACTCTCTGTGGCTTTTTGCTCCAAAATCACACTTCTCTGATATCCAAAAGAGGTTATTGGTTGTTTTTATTTGTTTTTCACTTTTTGTGTCTTTTTGCTGTTGTAGTGAGGATATGAGTGACACTTTTAAATCTGCTGATCTCCTTATGTATTAGATCTGAGGGGAGACACTCCATATTATGATTATTTATGTCTGTGAACTCCCCCCTCACCCATCCCTATGGGTGGCTCGGCCCACCTTGAAAGCTGGGCCCGCAGGTCACGTGGTACCACGGATTGAACTGAGGTCCTTGGTGCCTGCATAAGCTTACCTAAGCAGGTATTTTAGACAGCTGAGATATCTCGATGGCCCATGTTAGCTTATTTGATACATTTTAATTTAGAAGACTATTTGGCCATATATGCCTACAGGTTCTGAATATAAGTCTAATAAACCACAATTGAAAATATTAGAAAATATATTTATGTGAACACATATAGCTTTTACTCTTATTATAATTTCCTAACCATTAAAAATGTAGACATCACTTGTATAGCCATTGCATTATAGTAGGGGATAAGTGATCTAGAAGTAATGAAAACTATATGGGAAGGAGTTATAGATAATATATACAAATACATCATTTTATACGATGACTTGAACATCTCCAGAGTTTGGAATGCATATTGCATCCTGGAATTAATTTTATAAAACTTTGTAGTTGAAAGCAAAGGATAATGCTAAAATAATCATTATATATTTAAATGTTTTGAACCCACACAGTACACATTAACCAGAGAGTTAATAGGCCACTAGATTAAAACCACTTCTTGTAGTGGAGATATTTGAATGTAATGATTTTATTGCTCCCAGATATATTGCCATCCACAGACATAATTTATGTTCCTGGGTTGGATATTGTCATGCACAGTAAGTTCTCCATTTTGATATTTAAAGTTACAAAGTGCTTGGCAGAGTATATATCAGATGAAGACTACCATTATAGTCAACGAATGCTGAATGAAGTAATACATTCCATTTTTGTATGTTGCCAAAGGACTTCAATTCAGATATGAACACTTTTGTATTAAGGTTTTTAAAAGGAAGATCCATACTCTAAATGGAAATCTGGATTTGATGCTCTCAAATCACTCTATCAAACCTAATGAAAAAAGTGTTGCTTTTGGCTTGGTTGCAGAATACAATTCTGTAAAAATTATTCCTGGCATGTTGGACGGGTGAAGACCTCCAACTCTTTATTTGATGGTGTAAAACTCCTTTCTGTCCCCAAAAGTTATATGACACATAATTATTTTAAGTGTTTAAAATTCAAATTACTGTTATTTTAGAATTCTATGAAATGCTTCATGAAATTAGAGTTGTGCTGAGAGCAGTATGAGTGCATATCTAACCCTCACTCGGAGCCTCACTAAGTTGGATGGGAAAGCAGAGCCGCAGGGGCTTGTTGCTCTGCAGCCCTAGCTCCACAGATGCTATCTGTTGGACGCAGAGGTAGCTATTAGGAACGCCCAGTGGAAACCTGTCTTTCTTTGTGTCCACTCAACTTTCACAGAAGAAAAAAGATACAACAGAAGAGAATACTGGGGCGTGGTGGCGCAAGCCTGTAATCCCAGCACCCAGGAGGCTGAGGCAGGAGGATCGGTGCGAGTTCGAGACCAGCCTGGGCTACAAAAGTGAGCTGAAGGATAGCCTGAACTGCGTAACGAGACCCTGTCTCAAAAAAAGGGGGGGGGAGAGAGAATACTGAGCTCAAAGCTGTTTACAAACTAGTTCTGTGAAAATGCTTATTAACATAATGCCATGACTGAATTTTTTTTCTCAAGAAACAAAACAGAACAACATGGCCGCTAGCAAGGAGGGAAAGACAAGGGCTGACTCAGGAGGGAAGGAAATGCACTCATTCAAGTTGTGCCCTCAGAGTCCTGCTTCGTCTAACCACGTTGCACCTGAGCTGAGCACTTAATTATGACTGCATCAGTCAATTAAACCCAGTATAGCAGCAGTGCCCTGATGAACCTTCCACAGGTCTCACCTTTCAGCCTACACATGTTTTGGGGGATAGTCTAGATTTCTTCCAAAATAAAATTATTCCAATTTCCTTATAATTTCTTTATCTTTAATTAAATATCTCTTATCTATTCCCTTTTCTATATAGATGCATTGTTTATTACTGGTTTTGCAAAAATAATCTCAGTAGAAAGTATCTAAAATGAAGAATGAACATAATGTTTCAGTCATGTGTGGTTGGGCTTCCATTTTTCTGTCACTACTTACCATCAGATAATATATTGCTTAGAAAATCTGCTCTAACCTTTTTTTATCAATGCCAGTACATAGTAAGTTTTATTTCAGTCTTTTTCCAACATATCTGAAGAATAATGGCTTTTGTGATCATATTTATGATAAAATGGCCATGGTTTGCTTTGGGGCAGCCAGATAGCACAGAGGATAAAAGTGCTTGCTTAGGCAGAGGGCAGTGGCCAGGGTTTGATCCCTAGCAAGCCTTGCTGGCCCTGTACCCAGGGCACACTGAAACAGTGATGGAGACTGGGCGTGGTGGCGTGTTCCCATAATCCTAGCACTTGCGACGCTGAAAGCAGGAGAATCGCTACGACTCTAATCTATGTAGTGAGACCTGGTAAACTCTGTACTAAATACATAAAAAAAAGTCATTGACTCATGGTTTGCTTTATAATACAGACATTATATGGAGGGGAGGGTGTGCCCTCAGAATACACGGCTGTTTGAGATCACAAAGCTCTGCCTTCTGGGAGCTACCATCTGTCCTGGAATTCTTGGTCTCACCATATAGTTAACTACGTGCCTATACAGTTGAGGATCGATCTCATCAGGACCCGGTGGCACAAGCCTATAATCACTGCACTCTGGAAGGCCTGAGTGTTGAATGATCGCAAGTGAAAGACCTACCTGGGCTATAGTGACCTATTTAAATCCTGTCTCACATTGAAAAGAAAAAAAAAATCTAAAGAGGCTAGAGAGGGAGCTGGGGAGATAGCTCATTGTTAAAGTTCTCAGTTGACTCCAGTATTGAGAAAAAGCTAAATCTAGTTGAACGCTTTGAATGATTTATAATGAAGAAATTATTGATTATATTTTGCTGGCAACACTTTTAAGAAGAAAAGAACATTCCAAGCCAGTGATTGTTAACCTCAATTTGAAAGCAGGCTCTACCTCCAAGGATTTTCATATAGTTTGATAGGGTAAACCTAGAAAGTAGGCTTTTAAAAATTATTCTAATATACAGTCAATCTTGAACACCAATAGGCTGGAAAATTCAATCCTTATACATAAAATATGCACATTTAGATTGAGTCTTATTGTCCTGATTTCAGATTTAACTTTATTCTCTCGCATCTTTTCTTTTTGATAGGAAATGGTAATGATGAATACATTTGGAAATCCTTATTAATATAATATCATGATTGAACTGTTTTTCTTTTTTTTCAGAGTTTACGTGCCTTTTTCTCTGTGACGTGATACATATTTTTATTGTTTAAATTTAACAATGGTTATATTACATATTTACACCATCAGATCAGTTTAGATTAATAGATATAGGTATATAAGATTGATCAAACAATTAAACATTAATACATTCAATCTGTTTTTCTTGAGAAACATAGATAAGATTCTTAAGTAGAACAACTCTTCCAGTTAGTCCTAATATTAACAGCCACCAGGATTTTCCATGAGTCTAATGTTCAGTGAATTGAATAATGTCTGAAAAACTTTGATTTTTGTCTATTTTTCTCAATCAATTACCTAGTGGAAACAAAATTTTATACATCATAACTAATTAAGTCACTGTACTGTACATTCTATAAGGTTGGTCAAAAGTTGTAAAATATTTCCAAATATTTTAGATAACAGTGAAAATATTTTTCTAAACATTGAAATATAGAAACATTTCAGATATACACCTATACTTTTAAAATTTTTCTTTAAAAATGTTCTTTATTTAATGTTTTTGGTTTTTCTTTTTTTAAAATGTCTTTAGTACAGGTTCAACAGGGTCTCACTACACAGACTGGATTTACAGTGGTGCTCCTGTTTTCAGCCGCCCAAGTGGTCTGATTACAAGTGCGCACCACCATGCCCAGACTCAGTCAGTGTCTCAGTGCGCCTTGGAGGGCAGGGCTGTCACGACAATATGGGGATCAAACCCATGTCGCTGTGCCTACCTAAACAAGCTCTTTAATTGGCTGAGCTATCTGGCTGCCCCTCCCCACTTTTTTTTTTCTACCAGGCACTGAATTCAAGACTTTGTGCTTTCTAGGCAGGTGCTATGCCTATGAGCTATGCCCTTTACCCAACCTTACCTAGTTGTTTAATTTAAACAATATCTAGTGCTGAAGTATGATATCAAGGACCTATGTCGGGCAATTAAAGATTGACTACAGCAATACTCAGGCAAACTGTCCTCTGAATGGTGAAAAACCTATAGATACTTGTGCCACATTGTGGTTTTTGTCGTCACTGAAATCTCTTAAAGGTCCATCATCCCTGGTCTACATTTTCCTTATGTTGGGTTGATACCAGCTGTGCTTGTAAATTAATTATAGCATTTTTATTGTACATTAAGATACCAGTTCAATACAGAAGACATTTTAGTTGTTTTGCTTTATTTGATAAAAAGACAAAATAAAGTCAAGCAGATTTAAGAGAAACATGGCAGACTTTTATTTATTTATTTATTTATTTATTTACTTATTTACTTATTTACTTATTTACTTTTGGCCAGTTCAATGTGCCCTGAGGGTGGGGTTAGGGCAACATGTGGTGCCTGAGATGAAACTGTGGTCCCCAGTGCTTGACTATGCTTGCCTAAGCAGACATTTTAGACTGCTGAGCTATGTCATCATTGTGTATTCCATTTTACTTTATTATTATTTAAGACCTTTATTAATAGGTGCTTGCAATTTCTCAACTTTTTTTAACTTTTTTTTTTTTTTAATGACACTAACTCATATGAAACTTTACTTATGTTATGTCTGACTCAGCCTGCCCTGGGTTGGGGCTGGCACAGCATGTGGTGGTGAGGGTTGAACCATGGTCCCTGTGGTTGCCTAAGCAGGTGCTTTAGACCACTGAGCTATCCTGCTGGCTCTCAACTCCTTTTTTTTTTTTTTTAAATATCAAGTCATAAACTTTTATTACAAATTAAAAATGAAGTAAAAATCTCAACTTGACCAAATACGAAACAATGTAAAAACTTTTATAGGTATATTGAGAAAAACCAAGCTAAAAAACCAAAAAAAACCACATTTGTCATTACCAAAAAATAGGCTGCATAGGTAATGCAGATAGTTCTGGTTATCTGGTCAATGGGCAACAAACCAGCACTTAAAGGTATTTAGTTCCAATCTTTTGTTCATTTCGTATTGCTAGAATTTCCTGTTCATTTCTTTCTTGCTGGATGACTAAACTGGGTGATGGTAGGCATGTTAAGCTGGCATTTACTCAGCCCCGCACTGCTCAGCCTCGGGAGCGGATGAATTCTCAGCTGGTGGATTTGGCTGCTTTTGTCTCTTTGCCATCTTGTAGTTTAGGGTTATCTGGTTGTCTGCGTGGGTAGCTGAAGTTATCACAGTACCCATGTTGAGGTGGCTGCTGACCTTGGGTCTCCTAGATTTTCCTCATCTTCTTCATTGCCATCCTCTCTAGGCTGTCTTTAGCAAGGGGAGCTCTGTGGAATCGTGGTCTATGGCCTCTGTACATATTGTGTCTCCCTTGTTCTCCTGCACCCTGACTATCAGCACCCTCCATTACTTCTCCTTGCACAGGAGGGTTGGAACACTGTGATTCATGCCCATAGGGTCTCCGCATGTAGTGAGGTGGGGTACACCTGGCTGGCCTTGTTGGGCCTGGCCTTGGGGTGCACTCTCCTCCCTCATTCTTTTCCCCACTCTCACTATTCTGCTAATTCTGCTGGTCATTGCGTGGAGGACCCCTACGATGTGGACAGCATCTATAATGGTTACTGTCTGCTGCGTATTTACTGCCTTGAACTGCAACTCCACCACGGCCTGGAACGTTTGCTGCCTCCGCACCCTTTTCTCCTTCAACAACATCATACTCCACAGTCTCTCCATCTCCTACACTAAGAAGGTCCTTCCTGGGGTTATCCTTCTTTATGGCAGTCTGGTGTACAAATACATCTTCCTTAGTGTCACTCCTGTTGATGAAGCCATGTCCATTTCTTAACATTGAACCATTTTACTGTTCCCCAAACCTTCCTTGCAATGACCTTGTTGTTGTTGCTGATAGCCGCCGCAGCTGCCCAGTCTGCTGCTCCCTGCGCTGCTGCCCCTGGTGCCCAGCTTGCTATCAGCAGCGCTGAGGGTGATGGTGGGCGGTGGCTGGGTCTCGGCCTCACTACTCAGGGTTGTGGTGATGGTGACTGGGGCCAGCTGTGGCAGCTGCGGCTCCTCACAGGGTGTGATAGAAAGTAGGCCATGGTCGCGCTGGGCTGCTCAGGGCTCTCTGGGGCCTGCTCTCTGCTCCTGCTACTGATCGAACTCAGCCTTGCATATTTCAAAGCTTATTTATACATATATTTTGAAAATTAAAATATGATTTAATTTACTTGTGCTACCCATATTGGGCATTTAGGAAAATTACCAGAAAATTCACTTTGTAATATATCAAAGATCTAAATTTAAACCAGTATGTAAACAGGCTCTTTTCATATATCTTAGATGAAACTAAGAGTATATTTGAGTCCCCAAAACAATTTGGCGTGCAAAATTTATATGTCTTTGTCCTTAAACCTGTAAGTTGGAATATGTTTTACATATAAGCATCATAAATATATTTATAGATCAGAAGTGGGTCAAACGAGTTGTCTAAGTAAGTGGTTGTGTGATTTGTTACTCTGAGGTATACCTTGTCTATAACAGGGTTTTTTACTCTCTCTGATTATATACTAGAGACCAGCACACACACACACACACACACACACACACACACACACACACACACACACACACACGGAGTTACATAACATTTTAATTTCATAACATCTAATGTGAGTATAGGAGCATTGTTTGAATTAGGAACTTGGCAACCAAAACTTTTAATAAAGTGTAGGAATATCTCCTTTTGATGGAAGAGCAGTCAGTCCAAGTGATATTTGGGACAGCAACAGGAGATAAAGAAGTAGACTCGGAGTCTGGAAAGAGTACATGCCTTTGAACAATCTTTCCTGCTCCATCTGCTCACTTTGTGACACAGAGCAAGTTTTTTTTTTTTTTTTTTTTTTTTCCAATCTTGTTTTACGTTTTCCTATCTCTCTATGAATGTTTCTGGTTTGTTGCAAGATCAAATCAATATGAAGTGCTGTAGGCTAAAATAATGAGTAGATTTTTAGTGGAAACATCAATGAAATTCCTTCTCCTATGAATCTGCTGAAAGTTAAGGCAGGCATTTCTCCGTGAGGGGAGAGGCATAATGATTTGGTTTATTGCTACAGGTAGGGTAGCATAGACGTCTTATATTTACACTGAGCATAGCCTCCTTCCACAACCCATACAGGGCCTATTTTGGGTTCTCTGGTTGATTTCTGCTTTGGGAACAACTACAAAGTCAAATTCTTCTGGGAAAAGTAGCTTTAGAAGTAAAACTTGACGAATTAAATTATATATGCAAATATAATGTTTACCCACACTCTGTCCATTTTACTTTATTTTTCGGGGATGTTTTTGCCCATTTTAAATTAAGTGATTTTTTTCTTATCCTTGAGTTTTTATTTTTTTTATCATTTTTAATAAGAAATAACAATAAGATAGTTTCAAAACACCTTAGTAGTACATTCACAATAGTTGACACATTGCATAGTGTCTTCATAATAGTTACACAGAGCATAGGGTGTACACATAAAGAATTTTCTGATTGATATTGATAAAGAAAGAGAAAAGAAAGAAAAAGAAAAAGGTAAAGAGAGAAGAAAGAAAGAAAGAAAGAAAGAAAGAAAGAAAGAAAGAAAGAAAGAAAGAAGAAAAAAATAATTTCTACCTGGGCGTGGTGGCGCATGCTTGTAATCGCAGCACTTGGGAGGCTGAGACAGGAGGATTGGTGTGAGTGCGAGACCAGCCTGGGGTACAAAAGTGAGCTCAAGGCCAGCCTGAGCTGCATAGCAAGACCCTGCTTCAAAAAGACAAAAAAAAAAATTCTTCTCTTTGAGCTGAGAGGCAGTAGCTGTATACACAGTCCAATGTTCCTTATTTGCATTGGGTTATCAGTGAAACTGGAGGTGTTGGTGAATCTCTCGTATATTTTAGACATTTCCTCCTTATCAGTTTTCTGGCTTTCAAACATTTTCTCCCAATCTGTAAGGTCACTTTTCATTTTGTTGCTTGTTTTTATTCAGGTCCAGAAAATTTTAGTCTGATGTAATCACATCTGGCTATTTTTGTTTTTATTACCTACAACTTTGGACTGACAGAAACATTTATTGTTGGCACTACTGTCAAAAAGCCTATCCCTCATGTTTTCAAGTTGTTAGTGGTATTGGTCATTTTATCACTATAATAAAAAAGTCCATGTTACAGCACTTATGATGCTAAGAGTTGTGTGTGTGTGTGTGTGTGTGTGTGTGTGTCTGTGTATGTGTGTAGTACAGGCTCCACAGAATCTACAGGGTCTCACTACATAGATTAGAAATGCGGTGATTCTCCTGTTTTCAGTCTCCCAAACACTGGGATTACAGGTGTGTGCCACAACACCCAGTATCAATTGCAGTCTCAGCAGGGGTGGGGGGCCGGTGTTGGGTGGGGCCAGCACTGCAAATCAGCGCTCTGCCTAAGCAGGAGCTTTAGTCCGCTGAGCTTATCTGGCCGGCCCTTGCTAAGAGGTTTATTGAGCTCACAGTTTTGAAGGTGCAGTGGCATAGCATCAGTGCTGCTTCAGTCAGGTTGAGTCTCACCCACTCTTTAAGGTTCTTTGACCCAGTATTAGCACAGTGAAACCCTAACTCTCAGATTATGGATCCTTGGAGGACAAATCACATCACAAAAAGTGTCCAAAACTTGACGCCTTGATTCACTGGTCCAGTGGAATCAACCTGTGGCTCCATGGTCCAATTTAACTCTTCTTGTGGGAATTTGCCTTTTATAGCAACTACTGAAAACCTTGCCCTGTCCCCCCGTATACATTTGGCACTCTTGGCAAAAAATGACTAGCGGTAAATATGTGGATTTATTTGTAGCACCCTATTCTGTCCTGATGATGTAGGTGTCTTTTTGTGTCAGTGTTGTGATTTTTAATTACTCTACTTGGGTACTATAATCATCAGATCAGATAACGACATTTGATAATATGATGTCTTCACTTTTGATCTTTTTGTTTTGGATTGCTTGAGATTTTCCAGGTTTGTTGTTTTTCCAATCAACTTTAGCATGTTTTGTTTTATCATAAAAAATGCTATTATATCTTGGTAGGGTTTATATTGTATTTTCTGGTCAGAACTGCATTGCTTATTTAGGTCTTTTGGGGGAAGTACTGACATTTTAAAAGTACTAATTTTTGGAATATATGAATATATTATTTTCATTTATTTGCATCTTCCATATACCTCAATAATATTTCATGGTTTACAGTGTATAGTTGTTTGACTTCATTACTTTTGTTCCTAAGATATATTACTTTGTGTGTGTTGTTGCTTTTTTTTTTTGGACTTTTTGAGACAGAATCTCATAATGCAATTCAGGCTGGCCTTGAGCTCACTTCTGTAGCCCAGGCCGCTCTCAAACTCACACCAATCCTCTGCCTCAGCTTACCAAGTGCTGGGATTACAGGCGTGCGCCACTACGTCCAGCTTACTTTATGTTTTTGATAATCATTTCAAATGCAGTTTTTGTCAATTTCTGTTTTGAGTAAGCTCACATTAATGCAAAGATATTTATACTTTGGTTTTGCATCAGTAACTTTACACTAAAGTTATGAGTTTTAACAATATTTTGCTGAATTTTTAGGGTTTTCTGCATATTTAACACAGTTTCATAGATGAAGAGATTTTAGGCATCTATTTCTAATTTGAATACATTAATTTTCTTTTCTAAACTCTTTTGCTCAGTCTTCAGGTACCACACTAATAGAAAGGTGGAAGTGGGCATTTTGTTGGCTTCCTCTTGTTCTTAGAGGAAAAATTCTTTACCTTGAACTGATGTTACCGATGGTCTTGCTATACATTATTTTTACTTAAGATAAAATAAAATTCTTTTGAAATACTTTTGTTTTGCTCTTTTTTTTTTGAAAAAATATTGAATTTTGTCGAAGAGTTTCATTCTATCCATCTAGGACACCATGTTCTCCCCACGCTTTTCTGTGTTAATGTTCTGCATCACAGTTATTGATTTGTGCTCTTGAGCATCAGGGCAGGTTTAAAATAAATCCTACTTAATCATGGTGGATGACTGTTTTACAGCAAGACTCAATCCAGCTTGCTAGCAATTTACTGTAGATTTTTACATCAGTGTTCACAGAGGATGTAGATTTGTAAATTTCTTGCTTTTTTAGTGTCTTGATTTTATTACTAAGGTAATGTTGAGTTCTAAAAATGAGTTTTGAAAGTTTCCGTCCTGGCCTTTTCTGTGGTGGGCAGTATGTTGCCTACTGATTCAGTGGCTTCTTTGGCTACTGTTCTGCTCACACTGGTGTATATCATAAATTTCTAATATTTTTCTCAAAATGCCTTATATTTTTCTTTTAAGATTTTTCTTTTGCTACATTGTATAATTATAAATACGTTTTTTTTTTAATTTCCAGACATTTTGTAAATTCTTGAAATTTATTTTCCTGTTATTTGTTTAGTTTGATGTCACTGTCATAAAAAATGTTTAATATTATTGCAATCTTAAAATGTAAGGACTTTTTTTTTTTTTTTTTTTCTTTTTTGGTACCAGGGACTGAACTCAGGACCTTGTGCTTTCCAAGCAGAAGCTGTGCCACTGAGCTATATCTCCAGCTACCTGAAGGACATTTTTTGTGGCCTAATCTGTACTATATACCAGAGAACCATTTCATGTGTGTTTGAAAAGAATGTTTGGTCTGGTGCTGACTAATGAAATGTTCACTGTATCTGCATACGACCCATAGTGTAGTTTAGGGCCAATTCTTCCTTATTGGCTTTAGATCTGAATGAACTGTGCATTTATGAAAAGAGACTTTTAAATCTGCAACTGATGTTATTGGAGCATTACCTGTTTCTTTATTCAGTTTTGTTGAACATATATATATATATATATATATATATATATATATATATATATATATATCCTGATGAGTCCTTACATATTCACAATTGTAATATTCTCTTAAGTTTCTCTTAAGGACTTGATCGCTCTGCAATTATATAATGACCTCTTTTCTCTCCTGAAAATTTCTTTCTTTTTTGCTTTTTTTGTCTTTTTTGAGACAGGGTCTTGCTATGCAGTTCAGGCTGGCCTTGAGCTCACTTTTGTAGCCCAGGCTGGTCTCGAACTCGCAGTGATACTCCTGCCTCAGCCTCCCAAGTTCTGGGATTACAGGTGTGTGCCACCACGCGTGGCTGAAAATTTCTTTTGTTAATTTCTCCTTTGTGTGTCACCTGTATGAGGTCGCTTTTCCCATCGCTTCTCTTTTTGTTGTTGTCGTTGCTTTGTGATGCAGGGTCCACTACACTATTTGGGCTCATAGTGATCCTCCTCTCTCAGTATCTCAAGTGCTA
This sequence comes from Myocastor coypus, assembly GCA_004027025.1. Classification (NCBI taxonomy): domain Eukaryota; kingdom Metazoa; phylum Chordata; class Mammalia; order Rodentia; family Myocastoridae; genus Myocastor; species Myocastor coypus. The sequence goes on from PVJA010000287.1 coordinate 158,142, forward strand.
GGATTCCAAGTGTGAGCCAACAGCCTGGTTTTCAGGACAGACACGGCATGTAAAACTGAGGATCAAACCCGGGACTTGGTGCTTGCCAGGCAGGTGCTTATGCTGCTGAACTGTCTCCCCGCCCCTTCCCATTGTAAAGTCTTAAGTGCAATCCGATTTTCTTTTTGTAAGCATAATTGTGATCTTGTTTTATTATACACAGAGTCACTCTGTAATTTTTGACTGATATGGGCATTCATTTACATTTAATATAACTATTAGCACATCTGGGTTTCCACTATGCTTCTGTTAATTTTTTTGGAGTATTGTTTAGTTCCTTTTTTCCTTCGTCCTGTTGTGCTGCAAAACTTTGTGATATAATGATTGTATGAAGTGATATCCTTTGATTTGTTTTTATCTTTTTATATACATAAGACATTTCACTACTTTTTTTTTTTTTTTTTTTTTTTTTTTTTTTTTTTTTTTTTTTTTTTTTTTTTTTTTTTTTTTTTTTTTTTTTTTTTTTTTTTTTTTTTTTTTTTTTTTTTTTTTTTTTTTTTTTGCTTTACCGGTCACTTTGAAGAATTCACTTCAACCATGATTTTTTCTATTACTTTTGTCTTTTCACTTTAACATTGCAGTTCAGATGTTTTACTTCACATCATTACAGTATTAGCATTCCATGAAGAGCATGAACTGGTGGGTGCCTTGGCACTGTTAGCTTTTGTAATGTGTACAATCAGTTTGTTTGATGGTGTTCATGAGTGTCAAGGTATTTCCCAAATCTTTTTTTTTTTTTTTTTTTCTTTCTTTCTTATTTCTAAGCCTGGGTAATTTCAAATGACCTGTCTCTAAGCTGACTGATTATTGTTATTTTTATTTCTGCTTGATTGACTATCGTGGAAGCTTTCATGGACTTTTATTTTTTTTAAACTTTAGCCATCATGTAATTAAATTTGCAGCTTACATTTCTTAAGCATTTGCAATTGATGTGTAACAATTATAGATATTTATGAGGTTCAGTGCTGAACTATGATGCATGTGGTTAGTGTGCAACAATGGAATTAGGGTAAGCATTTCAACATACTTAACATCTATTATTTCTTTGAAGTGAAAGCCTTCTGACAGACCTGATAGATCAATAACGGCTTTAAAAGTTGATAATAAATTATTGTAAATTATTGTTACCCTACTCTGCTACAGGAGATGGCACCTCACTACTCTTATCTTAAGTGTATTTTAGCATCTGTCTTGCAGTTGACTTCTGGCCCTCTTCACCCTTACCTTCCCACTCTCCAGTGAGCATTAGTCTGTTTTCTTTGCACTTTCACATACGAGGGGAAGCATTTGTCCCCCTGTGTCTGGTTTATTTCTCCTGGCATAGGGTCCTCCAGTTCCACCCAGATTGCTGCATATCATAGGATCTCATTCTTTTAAGGCTGAATAATATTCCATTATGGATACAAACAGTAGCTTTGTCCATTAATCTTTTTATGAGCACCTGTGCTGATTCTATATATATTATTTGTAGGGGATAGTACTGTAATAAAAATTGGAGCGCAGTTATAACTTTCACAGGATAAATTAGCTTTCTTGTACTAGTCTCCATTAGTAAGATAGCTGGATCATGTCATAATTCCTTTTTATGACTTCTTTCTCCTTGTTAAAGTTTTTAATGTTTTTCACATTGTTTTCCTGAAACTACTTGGTTATTCACTTGTACTTCCCTAAAGTTTTAAGAAAGGTTTTTGTTTTTTAAAGTTTGGCAGGCAATTTGCAAATATCCATGTCTTTTGTGTTAGCTACTGATCATCAATTTAGAGACTCAAGCAACTTTTGTAATGCATGCATTGATTGGTTTGGTGATGCTACATGAGTGGCAAGCGCATTCTTGGTTCTTCTTTATGATTTTTCTTTTCCACCTTATTTTCAAGATGAGGTGATTCCAAATGGCCTATCAGCTCACTGATTTTTTCCCTTTGCTTCTTTGCTATTGCCATGTTTTCTTATCCATTCATGAGGCCTATGGTCTTAGATATTATGTCTGATCTGAGCAGAAGCCAGCACCTTTTTCAGGCCTGTAATGACTTCTACAGTGACAGCCAGTCCGCCTACCAGGAAACTGGAGAGCACTAAGGCAGGGCCCCTTCGCAGGCAGATTTGCTGCTAGTGATGTCAGCCAGAATGGCCAAGGGCTTCGGTCGGCCCTGGACTCGGCATCTCTATCAGTCTTTGACTGGAGAATTTGCTTGCTCCCTGGGTTCTTAAAGCAAAGCATAAGCTGGTGGCTCCATGAAGTTTGCCCTGTTGTCTGGGTCCCTAGGTGTCTTTATCATCTTCCTTGTCACTGGAACAAAACATCTGACTCTGACAAGCTAAAGGAAGAGATATTTATTTTGGTTTGCATTTCAAGATTATGACTGGCTTGATCAAAGGCAGGAATGGCATGATAGCGGGATCTGGAGGAGGAAGACTGCTCATGTGGTGGTAGACAGGCAGCAGAGAGCCAAGGGAGGAGCCAGGGAGAGCCATGATGCTTTCTTAAAGGCACATCTAGCTACTAAACTCATTATTGGAGTAATCTCTGAGGAACACGGTGCCCTGTGATCTGATGACTTGTGTCCTTTGACTGCAGGAGACCATGGAGAATTTAGCTTCATAGGAGTGGCAGTATTAGAGCCCTATTATAATGCGAACAGCATGGAGACTGCATCCTAGGGCCTGTCCAGTACTACAGTAGTTCTGAGGCTAGGTTGAGGAGAAAGGACAGTCTGAAGGTAAGGGTCACTGAGGCTGGAGAGGTGCTAATGTCCATGGCAACATCTCTTACTCTCTTTTGTCCACGAGGAAGTGATTTTTTTTTTTTAATCTCCCTCAGTCTGTCTTGGCTTAGAAGTGGGATTATGCAGTTAAAGGAAACTGTCCTAAAAAAAAAAAAAAAAAAAAAAAAAAAAGGAAACTGTCCTGCTTGTACTCTTTGTTGCATATTTTCTATATTTTATTCCACTCTGTATTCTCTTACCTTAATTCTTCAGTTTAACTTTTCATATACATGCATAGTCATTTAAACTGATTTTTTTATGTATTGATAAGCCTTGGAATAATAATATAATAATAGAGTCTATAAAGAAAATCAAATGTGGTGTTTTTTAAATGAAAATGAATAAATGTATAAATATAAAATTTATCAGCTTCCTTAGTTGTTTTTTCAATGTCTGGACAAAATATTGAACACTCACAAGTTAAAGGAGGAAAGATTGATTTTAGCTCAGAGTTTCAGAAATTTTGGTTCACACTGGTCTACCTCCAAGGCAGAGTGTCACGGCCTAAGGATGGCAGGGGGAAACACTCCATAGTAGGCAGTGTATAGTTACCAATGGCAGTTTAAATAAGCAACTGACAAGTAATTTGAATATAGGAGAGGGAACCACCTTAGTTGAAAAAGACTGTAATCTAAGGTTGGATTGAAATCTTTACTATTTATCAATTATGAAACTTCAGGCAACTTTCATCCTAAGGCCATCAGTTTTATTCCATTGAAGATCAACAATAGCATATTAATTTGAGTGGAAAATTAAGAAATGTATAATGGTTTACCTAGAGTGGCAATTGGAAGGTACTGTAGCCATGTGTTATCTGCATGCTGGGAAAAAAATTATCATAATTATTTGAGGAGACATTGGCAAATGCTTTATATCTTCATAGCTATGAATGAAATGTAATAAAAATTACGGGAAAAATTACACAAGAGAAATAAATACAGACATTCAAATGAGCAATTGTTTGGTGATAGTGATTTTGGTGTTCTACAAGAAGGAAGTCACTGAAAGGAGATATGAGAAAAGATACTGGAAGGAAGAATACCCTGGACAACAAGAGAAGAAAGCTCTTGAGGGGGAGACTATAGTTAGTTGTTGGAGAAAAGATAAGAAAGAATCTAAATGTATCAGCGAATGTAATGATACCAATCTTTATTGACCTTGTCAATTTTGCACAGAAATATCTCTTCCAGTTAGATATAAAAATATAGCAACATGAGCATATTTACTTTAAGGTATGATTTACAGAGTCAAAGTTTAAGTAGATATTTGCTAAGCTGTTGTGTGCAGGGTGAGGAGAAATGAGATTGTTTAGGGAGAGATTAGTGTGGAAAAACTACCAAGGCAGTGGTCACACCAGGAGCTAATAACAGAGTAGACATCATCAGAAGACTACTGGAGCCCTTTTGCTTACATTACAAAAAATTGTCCCTACATCACCTGATTCCTAAGAATATGACACTAAGATGCATTAAAAGATAATAGTAATATTAAACATAATTATTTTCAAAGTATACTACTTTATGAGTCATATGTCTTGTTTTTTCTTTTTTTTTTTTAACAGAAAACATCTACTAAGAATGAAAGAGTATTTTGTATATTTCTGAAGCAGAAACATGCTGTTTCATTAATTAGTGTACAAGGAATTGTTAGGTTTGATGATTATGTTCAATTAAGTATAATGAATATAATTAACGTCATTGCTGTTTTAGGTTCTTGAGTTAATAGTGCCATTAAATGATGCAGGTTTTGTTGTGGTAGCGATTATTTTTATAATAGAATAGTAAACCTAAAAATGAGAAAAACTGGAAGTTTGACTACACTTTCACAGTATATATATATATATATATATATATATATATATATATATATATTCATTTAAAATTTAAGTCAGAATTTAAATGCATTTATTCAATGCTAGATTTCTAAGTCATTACGCAGCCATTTCAGAATATGTTTTATCCATTAAAAAGAGTGATTTAAAATTGAAATATAGTTTTCAAAGTGCATTTGGAAGAAGACTATATGTACTTTTAGCTATCTGAAATGAGAAAATGTTCATTTACTTCTTATCCAAATTGGTCAAGCATTTTAGTATATTAATATTTTGAATAAGGTAATATTTTCTTATTAAATGCTTTACCGTTATACATTTATATAATTTTTTTCACAATGCAGCCATCAATTACAATGCAAAATAAAATGTTAACAATTATAATCTGCTTTCCTTTCTACTTGTTCTATTGGCAATATTAATAAATTTTTAGGAGCTAATAAATAAAAATCTTCTTGTAGGTTCAACCAGTGTTGTAAAAAGCATATGATCTACATTTCTTGAATTCTTGATAGTGTAAAGAGCATAATTAGGTAAAGCATTTTAACATGTCATAGAAGTTTCATTTATTCTAAAATATAGTCATAGTACATTGGCAAATGCGAAGAAATTCTCTTGAAGATCTAGCTCGGCTATGTTCACACACTATATTTGAAGAAGCATATTTCCATGCATTTTTATTTTCTGTCTTTCTTGTTGAAGTTAGAGGTAAATTCCTACTGAAAATATATGCTATATTACTAGACATATAAGCATTTAAGATCTTTTTCTTATTCATATAGAATTGGCTAAGGAATGTCCTTGTTTATATCAGTGATGCCCAACTCTGGTGGCACTCAAGGGGTTGCAATGACACCCAGGTCTCAGTTCAGACCCGTGCACATATTAGAGGCAGTGTCTTGACTGGGAGTTCACAGAGGAGGAAAATAATTCTACTTTAAAGATGGGTGGCCTGGCTCAGTGTGTTGCAACAAGCCTGTAAGTGGTAGTGGCTGCTTTATAGCCAAAACAGAGTTAGTACTGAAAAAATAGCAAGGAAAAATCTTCTCAATAGACTGAACTGAATGGTATCCTGAGTCCTTTACTTAATACAGATGCTTAAAAATGTGTCCATCAGGGCCTATGAGATGGATCAACCAATTAAGTACCTGCTTAGGCAAGCACAAGGACCAAGATTCGATTCCCAGCACTACAGGCCATGCTGAGACTGGGTGAGGTGGCACATACCTATAATCCCAACGCTGGGGAGGCTGAAAACTGGAGGATCACTATAAGCCCAAGCTGTGTAGTGAGACCCTGTACCAAATACATTAAAAATAAAACGTGTTCACCATAAAACTTATTGAGCATTCAACTAGACAAGTAGTTGTGCTAGTTGCTGGTTGAACATCCAAGTTAAAATTGTCTCAAATAGTTATCTATCTCCTAATGGAACAATGGCTGCATTGTGATCTTTCTATTTTGACAGGGTAAGTGGTTTGTTTTAAATAAATAGATGCAATTTTAGACAGAGGCCTGTCTCTCCTCCACATAGAAAGACAGCATCATTTTCTGAAGATTAGAGTGCTTGATCCATAGGCATAGATTCCTCAATATTACAGAATTTTATAGGGGGACCAAATTCTCAGCAAAAGGACAAGAATATGAGCCAATGATCTTGGGACTCATTCATATCTCTTTCTGCACTGAATGGAAGTTGATGAGTTGGCAAGGCAATATGATAGCTGGCCTAAGTTCCACTGATTGCCTATCTGAGAAGCTATCTCCTAGGGAGCATGCTGTATATCTGTTCTCCATCTCATGCCATATCAACAAAAGACGCTTAAGGGCATTTGGGAATCAGTAGTTTGTAAAAGTAGATGATAGATAATTTTGTTCCTCAACTTGACTGAGACATAGAACCCAGAGAGTTGGTTTAGTATTGTTCATGTTATTTCTCTGAGTGTATTTTGGATGAGATTTAAACTGATGGATTTTGAGTAGAGCACATTCATTCCTGTGATGGGCAACACCCAGTCATTTAAAGGCCTAGAGCAAAACAAAAGATAAACCTTTCGCAAGTAAGAGAAAATTCTGCCAGAGGCCTGGGACTTGCCAAACCACCATAATTTATGCATCAATTGTTTAAAAATCTCTCTCTTTCTCTCTCTCTCTCTCTCTCTCTCTCTCTCTCTCTCTCTGTCTCTCGTATGCACATTATCAGTCTGTCTGTCTGTTTGCCTGACTGCTTGCCTATGTATCCATCTATCAATCAATCTATCAATCTATCATCTATCGATCAAACGATTTTGTTTTCCTGAAAAAGTCTAACTCATAATCATGGCTTTAATTTCCATCATCTTAATGGAAGCTCCACTAGCAGAATCTTTATTCTGCTTTCCATAATCTGGTCTTCAAAGATAAAGAAATTTTGGTCTCAGAGGATGAGCTCTCTAGCGTAGCGGTGGTCCTGTTCAACTTCTCTTTAATGATGGTCCTATTCAACTTCAGGATCCCTCTATTTCTGAGATGCGTTAGAGCCCCTTGCCTAGAAACTTGGTAGGATGATAGAGTCACTATTTTGGCAGTGTAATTCAATCAGAAAGAAAAAGAATTATTCTGACACAATGGCAAAGAGGAATATGTAGGAAATTCAGGCTGTCCGCATGGATGACTCTCGGTTCTTCCATTTTCAGATTGTATCGAGCATGATTATCTGACCTCAATGCTCAGAAGGAAGAATATGCAGCTCCGGGAGAAATAGCCACCACTCACGTGGAAACAGAACGCTCTTCTCCCAGCCGACTTAGATTACTCAGACCCTTTGTATTCACAACTCACTGATGTTGTAAAAAATATATGAGTTTAAAAATTCATTAGTCTCTTTTTCTTAGTTATTACTGCAGTGCAGGAGTAATCAGCTAGAAGCTCTTCTATTTGACTGATGTGGAGTTATCATGCTTTTTTTTTTTTTTTTTTTTTTTTTTTTTTTTTTTTTTTTTTTTTTTTTTTTTTTTTTTTTTTTTTTTTTTTTTGCTGTCTTTATATGTTTTAGAAATAACTTGAAAACTACAAGCATTAGACTCAGAATAAACCAGCCCATTGCCATGTTTTATAGCCACAAATGCATTCACGTTACATTTTCCCATTTTATATTTTGCTCTACTTAGTCCCATCACATTTTATTTTATTATTTTCTACCTTTCCTTACATATGAGTAGAGATACCGCTGCCTTTGTTTTTTTCTTCTAGTGTCAAAAGTCTCTTTGTTATGTTTCTTCTTCTTGGACAAGTCAGTCGCTAACATTTCCCACATGCATATTTAACATATTTAAACGATATTGAGAGTTTTAATATGAATATTTGCACATAACATAGGTGAGACTACATGTAGGCTAAAATATGAGTTACTTTTCATGCATGATTTACAAACCAAAAAATAAATTACAATTACCTCCTTTCTAGCTTACACTGATAAGGACATTTTACAGTAATTTCTCATAGAGATTTAGCTTTCTTTTCTGACATAGGGAATTTAAAATTATTATACTGTTTAGATATGCTCTACTTTTGTTTATGTAAACCATCTCTAATTCCTCTCATTTTGATAGACACCTCAAAGCAGTTATATTTATGTTTAAGAATGATTTTTGGCTTCAACAGTGTAAAAAAATAAAAAGAATGTTTTTCTCCTCATACATTTTTATTTCATTTCCATTATTGCTTCTGAGAAAAAAAAATCTATTGTCATTTGCTTCTGTTTCTAATTCTGTAAAAGCTTTTTATCTTATTGGCGATTGTGAGACTTTTCTCTTTCCTTTTACTGTTTAACTGTTATTAACTATTTAAATAATTAGGAGTGCATTTATTTTTATTTATTCTGTTTAAGTTTTTTTAAACTTTCTAAATCTATGGTGATTATCTAAGTCCTTTTTGTGCTGCAATAATAATTAAATACTTGAGTCTGGATAGTTTATAAGGAATAAAGATTTATTTCTCACAGTTCTGAAAACTGGGAAATTTACTACTACGCTGCTGGTGTGTGGTGAGGATCTTCCTACCACATCATCGTGTCCCTGAAGGCAAAAGGGCAAGGGGATGTGAAAGAGTGGAGACAGATGGATTTCCTTTAGCCAAGCAACCACTCTCAGGATCACTGTGCCAATCGGGAAGAAAAAACTTTTATTACGTAATTACCTTACCTCATACACACGGTAGTGTGTGCGTGTGTGTGCGTGCATGCATGTGTGTGTGTTTGTATGGCACTAGTATGTGAGCCTAGGGATAACAAGCTACCTCTCCAACCTTTATAAGTTTCTTTTTCTGAGACAGGGTGCCCTTCTGTCTCTCAAACAGTAATCTTCCTGCCTCATTCTCTGCCTAGTAGGACAGATGTGTGAAGTTATGCTTGTTGCATAATCACTGCTTGAAGTTTGAACCACCAACAGTCCTTCATTGGGGGTTAAGTTTCTGCTACACGAACATGGGGGAGGTATTTAAAGCACTTCAGGCACTAAGAATAATTGATTTTAATTTCAAAAACTTTTTTTTAAGAAATGTTGTGTAAACCTTGGCTTTTTATTTTTTTCTGTACATAAATACTGTAGTCTTTTTTCCCTATTGCATGATAGTCTTTCTTCACTACTATTTCAGTTATCTACATCTACTTTCAGCTCTACCTATTTTGTATCACCTTATATAAAAATCATGTATTTTCCGTGTATTGTTTCTAATTCTCCTATTTGGCTATCAACTTTAACGATTTAAAATTGTGCTTTATCTATACTGTGTTTCTTGTGTTTAAATATCAAAGCAAAATTATTTTAAAATACATTTATGTGTGGACTATTTTAGGCTGGTTTCTCTTAGAAGCTGTTTCAGCTAACTCAACTAATAGAAGCTTTTCCATGTGCTTCCTGATTTTTGTTTTTGAGTTCATCATTGTTATAACTACCTGGGGTGATTCTTGAGGCTAGATTTCATGGCAGTTCTGTCAGAAAGAATTATGCTTGATATTGTAAGCCTAGTTTCTCTTAACTTTAATTTATTGAAGTAGCACTGTAAATTCAGGGTTTAATCTGTTAGTAAATCATTTCTTCATCTCAACATATAATAAACAAGGTGTTGAATTTCCTTGTATGCTTTTCATTGGTAAAAATTTATTTCTTTTTATATCTTTTCCCAAGTAGGTTTTTTTCATCTTAAGTTAATGTTATGTGTGGTATTCTCTAGTATATTTCTTTAGTTTTCATGTGCCCTTAGTCTTTATATGAAAGAGATTTAGTACCAAAATTCTACCTATTCCCCGATGGTATCTGGCAACCTCGAAGCTTAATAACGTTTCTGCGACCACATTCCATTATCTTCCATGCCTACTGTTAATTTTCTTTAGGCTTTTATATCAGAACACATATAAAATTGCTGTATCTGGAATTTTATGTTTTACGTAACCATTTTTATATCAGATTATATCCAAGGAAAATGTTCACTTTATAAAATTTTTAATATCACCGAAACATATAATTTTAATTCTCTAAAATTTATAATTCATTATTTTGTAACTGGTCATTAATAAATAATTAATTGCTTAAAATACAAAATAAATTCTTTAAGCCTCAAGACTACATAAATAGCAAAATAAAAACCAATTCCTTGCAGTCAGTCTAAATTTTTAATGTGTGGATTCATTCACTCGAAATATTTGCTTCCCTCCTCTCTACCCACTCTGCCCATAGAACCAATTATGAGCTTTTCTTAGTCTGGAAGAATGCCTTACAATTTTGGCTCACTGATAGAAAATCTATCTCAAACAGAGTACTATCTCCTTAACTACAAATGTGAATTTGATTCTCATTAACTTGTTAAATCTTGCAAAGAACTGACACTGTTAGTCTCAGTATTATTACATATTCAGAAATTTTCTGAACAAGGCAGATGATACATTTAAAACTTGACATTCCCACAGATGAAGGCTTTCTGTCTATAACATAATAAGGAATTAGAAATAATCGGAGGCCCTTCCTCTCAATTCAGACTAATCCAAACATGAGATCTGTGAAGAGCCATGAATTGCAAATAAATGCATGAATAATGTCTATTTGATCTGCAATGATAGAAATTTGAATCCTACTATTTCCTCTGGTCTGGAACTTGTATCTCTTTCTGCATTCTTTTTTCTCTACATTAATTTGGTCTTAGTGTCTTCTATTAAACCTAATTGTTTCCCTACTTTGCACTTTTTTATATACATTGCCCAAGATTCAGTTTCTACCATTGTAGATCAAATAGACCAGTGATGCTGGATACTGACTTCAATTTGCTGTTACTCACTGTTACACACTAACTTAGACTTGTATCTAGAAAACATCCTATGCTTCTCATCATATGTTGGAATATACTTATGCTGTGTATTGAGAAATGCCTTCAGAGGGGTTTTATGTTCATCTCCTCTGTCCCAACCTGTTACCCATACATGGGCTTTGTCAATTTTTGTTAGAACTGAAATTCCAAACTGTATTGAGGACGTGTTTACCTTGAACAATTCCTGACATACTTAAGTTATTGCAATAGTATCTTCCATGAAAAATAAAATGAAAAGATGAGGTGAATATATTAACATTGTTTTGCTTGTTTTGTATGTGACCATATATAGTACTCTTTCCTATTCTCAGCTTGCCTAACATTGAAACAATGGCATCCTTTTAAAAGACATGCTATGAGAATTAACTAGAATAGCATAACTGACATAATGAACAACAGGTGCTATATTACTTTAGCTTTCTTTCATTTTCTTTTGAAACACTAAGTTTTGGTGCTTCAGAATATGCAATGTGTGTGATTTCGTATTTCAACTAAACAGTATATTTTTCTTTTTGCTCCTTCTTTTCTCTCTGCAAAAGTGAGAAAAAATGTTAATTCATCACCTTCAAAATAATGAAATACAAGATTTGGACCTTTGGAAACAGCACAACACGTTTGCATATATGCTCATTCTATGCATGTATTTTCACTTTATTCATCATACAGTATTTGGGGCCAGTTGATTCCAAAGATTATTTTTTAACTTAAAGAAAGACTAAAATTAATTAAAATCTATCTATATAATAGGAACATGAAGCAGATGAACATAATATTTATCTTAGAGATATTTGTATTCTTAAAGAATTAAAGACAGAAGTACAAAAGAAATAAATTATACCTTAGAGGTGATTCTTTCTAAGAGGCAATTGATAAGTCTATTGAGATCTTCCCAGAAAATATGTCTCTCTGATTTTGTCCCCGGAATCTTAACAGTACTTAGTATGAGGAGACTAACATGTCTCACAGAGTACATTGTAATATGAATACAGTGTAAAATCTCATTCTCTTACTTAATCCTACCCAGTATTCTGAATACTGAGGCATGCCTTCATAATTTTTTGCCTATATTCGCTGATTTACTATCAAAATAAGAACCATATCTAGGCCGGATGTGGTGGCACATGCCTCTAATCCCTTGGGAGGCTGAGGCAGGAGGATTGTTGCAAATTTGAGACCAGCCTGGGCTACAAAAGTGAGCTCAAGGCCAGCGTGAACTGCATAGCAAGATCCTTTCTCAAAAAGACAGAAATAAAATAAAATATAAAAGAACCATATCAATCAGTGAAGCTCTCATTTTGGCAATTTCCTTTTTACTGCAGGTTCCTCACATTTACTTCTAGCTCATGATGTAAAAGCAGCATCTTCTTTGATGTCTGTGCTATAATTTGGCATTTTAGATGTCATTATTTTCTCTGTCACACTTAAATGTGTTCCATTTTGTGGCTTTTGTTAAGTGCACAACAGTAAAAGTTGTTCATATCTCTCAATTGCACACTACATATCTTATTTGTAATATTGAACTAATTATTCATAACGTAAGGTGCTAGTCTAATCTTTGCCATGTATCCTTGAATATTTACTTACACACAACATTGAACCCTCATGTCAAGAAGACATTATTAGTGTTTTATTGAATCCTGCTTATGTTCCACAAAATGGATTAATGAGTAAAAAGAAATGAAGAAGACATTATTCTTCTTGTAAAGGGTTAATATCTGCCGAATTCTTGCAATCTAGCTCTTATTTGTCATCCCTAGATATTTGGGTATAAATAACACAAGCTCAAACATACTTATGAGTTGATTACAAGGATTGATCATGTACCATCAAGAAATGGCTTATTAACTAGAATATTTCGAATAGAAGGAAAGGATTTGCACAAATGACCCAGGAAGTCAAAAGTACTGTAATTTTGGAAAGGTTATCATTGTATAAATGTTTCATTCTTTTTCAGTTGCATAAATCATAGAGAGCCAGAGAGCTGGAGAAAGATAAAAATTAATCCTCATTACTGATAAAATAAGAGTTTATCTTGCTTAATAATGACATTCCAGAAGAGTTTAATATTAGGCACTTACACAGGGAAATAAGCATCTAATATTTAAGGCTGTGCCAGGTTAAAACATAAAGAAATGCATCTTCAAAATCAAACATTATTATACAATGTTAATGCCGGGCGTGGTGGCTCACGCCTGTAATCCCAGCACTTGGGAGGCTGAGGCAGGAGGATTGGTGCGAGTTCGAGACCAGCCTGGGCTACAAAAGTGAGCGCAGGACCAGCCTCAACTGCATAGTGAGACCCTGTCTCAAAAAGACAAAAAAAAAAAAAAAAAAAAATTATACAATGTTATGCAGAAAACTGAGGCAACAGCTTTTTGAAAGGAAGCACAGTGTTACTTTTTAATATTAGTAAAGAGTCCCAGGTGTTAATATATTTGGAAAAACCATGGTATAATGATATGAAGCAGGATTTCCAAAAGTCATGATTATCAATGCTAATTCACAACACATAGGCCTGCTCCTATGAAGTGTTTGCGACTTGAGAAATGTGAATTGTTGAAAACACTGTTGGAGGAAATTTTATCATTCCCAGAGGAAGAGCTCGCCCACAACTAACACTTTCTGTGGTCAAGGCCGTTTTCTTTATATTTTTATCTTCTTCCATTTTCTCTGTTATTTCTATGCTTTCCGTGCTCAAATAGCACTGTATGCAGCATTTCCCTAAATATTAAACTGAAACAAAGATTTTCGGCTTCATAATTAGTTTTACAAGTGATAACACACTGCTTTAGTTTTATGTTAAATGATGAAACCTAATTCTTGCATTCTATGAAGACTAAGTTAAGCGTGCCTCTAGGAAACTTGTCTGGGCCTCTATGTCTTTTATTTCTGTAAGCTAAAGGGTGAACAGCCTGTGGGACCTGAGGTTCTCATGGCAGAGGGTAGGGACTCAAGAGCCCAAGTGGTACTGCACACTCACATTGAAAACATGTTCCGAGATGAGTCCACAATGAGCATCAGGCCTTCTCATGTTTCCATAGCCAACATTTGTCATTTGCTCCTGGGCAGCGTCAAGGCAATTGGTCATGTACTAATCTAATGCGAAGGCATAACAATGGGTAGAAAGCCACCAGCTTGCTAACAGGGAGGGAGAACGATAAACCCGGGGCCTTGATTCAATCTGTCATGATGCCTTTTACTAATTTTTTTTTTCCCTCAAACTCCCAATCTTGTCTTCCATTCCTTGGATTGTGCTGTTGAAATGGGTAATCATCTTTACTTTGTGTTCATTCCTCACCAAAACTAATTAATTGACACCCTCGCATTCTGAGAGGCCGTCTCTTCCAGGTCTCCCATTTTCTTCTTTGTTCTTTCTTCCGACTGCCCCCACGTGGCCTTGATTTTTTCCCATTTATCACAGGTGTGAAATCCTAAACTGACTGAAGCAAGGAGTACGTTTTTTTCAGACTCAATAAAAATTTGGATTTCAAAACAATGTATTAGATGTCACACTTTTACAGAACTTTAGTGATTTTGATGATTTAATGGGTAAATCTTTCAGCCAGATCATAATCACCTATTGCGTCTGCTGAGCACTCCAGTTAGTTTTTCGAATTTTATCACTTTTCATGGGATTTTGTTCTTTTTCAGATTGTATCTTCAGGATAAAGTGGCCTTCCTTCATTTGTTCATTTGCTTAACACTGTCTCTGATGAGGTATTGCTATGACCCTGTATCTGAGGGAGACTTACCATGGCTCATTCTTATAACCACAAGTTATTTTAAAGCTCTTCTGTGTGGTTTCCTGGCAAGCTGTCCATGTTGACTCTGGCCTGGGACTTTATCACAAATGCACATGCATGGCTGTATGTGTCCCTCATGAGACTATAAACATTACAGGAACATTTTCTGGTACAGCTCTCGAACTTCATTTCTTTCTTTGTTCATGAAGTCACGGTCTGTGTTACTTAATTTTGGTTTTAATTTTACTTTCACCATTAATGTAATGTTGGAATTTTTCAGGATTTGAAATTGGTACCCTTTGACATAAATCAACACTTCAATTTATGATAATTTGCCCCATCATAATACCTGGACTATTATAAAACTTTCACTTAAATTGATCTGAATCAAGACCTAACTAGCTTCTTTTTATCCAACTATTACAGCAATGCATCAATTTATAAAATATGTAAGGAAGTTTAATTAAAACGTGTTCATGTTTTGTAAGTTAACAATGATAATTATGCCTAAATATTTAGCCAATCCCTTAAAATCCAGAGTGAAATATATAATAAGTATGACAGTGTTCATGGTGAAGAAAGTTAAATTAATTAGCAATCAATATTATAAGATTACCATGACCAGTTTAAAAAAATAGGGTCAGTATAGAATAGAGTTAATTTCCTTACATTAGTTTGATTCAGAAATGGAGTGTTTGGTCTGTCATGGCTCCTGAGTAATTGAAAGTCCTTGAGAAACAGTGTTTTCAGCCAAGCCACTCTTGTGAGGAGGAGCAGTTTCAGTAACTAGTCCCATGCACAATTAGGTAGGGCAAAGAGATCACATATGACCACAGTGTACCTTCTCATTCTGACTTACTTGGTGTTAAAATGTATATCTCGATGCACCCAAAGCTTCATGTGATCACAGGCAGGACCTTTGTAGGTGACTAGAGTAAGATGGGTGGCTGTAAGCATGAGCCAGAAGGCTGAACTCCCTCCCTTGCTGACCCTGCCCAAAGTGCTCTGTCCCTTGAGCACCAGCCCAGGGGAGTGCTGTTCTGCCATACCCCTCTGTCAGAGTCTGGGCTGAAACCTACCAACTCCTCCTGCTCTAAGTTGTAGCATCATGTGTGGGGGCTTGGCAACAAGGGATGTAATAAAGACTTTTGAGCTTGCCCAGAGAAGTGCTGAACCCATAACCAGGTTCATGCTGTAGGCCTGTGATCCTGGCGCTCTGAGAGGCTGAGGGAGGTAGGAGGATGGTGAGGTGCAGCACAGCGAGGGCAACTGTCATGAAAAACAGCAGCAACAGTGCCACACAACAGATCTGAGGACGAAGCTGAATGCTGAGTCCTTGGGTTCTGTTCTCAGAACCACTGGTGTTGGAGGGCAACCCATACTGCTGTGGTATGAGAGACCGGATTACATGTACAAGCTCCATCAAGGCCCATCTGTCTCCTTGTGGGACTCTCACTGGGAAATCCTGCCCTACCACACAGATGTCCTGCTGACACTGCTGGTCTAAGTAATACTTCCTTCCCTGAGTCCTAGATTTCCACCACACTCTGATGTGGCTGCCAACCTGCTTGCTTTTCTTGGTCATGTTATTGCTTGTTGCCATCCTTTCAGGTTGAAATTCTTCCCTAGCTGATTTCTTTTTGTTTGTTTGTTTGTTCACTTTTGTTTATTTCTTTAAAAAAACTTTATTTATTTATTTATTTATGTATTTATTTATTTATTTATTTATTTATTTATTTATGTTACAGCTGGCTCAGCTTGCCCTGGGGCTGGGTTGGCACAGCATGTGATGTTGGGCATCAAGCCGTGGTCCCTGCTGTTGCTTAAGCAGGCACTTTAGATCACTGAGCCATCTCACCAGCACCCAACTTTGTTTATTTCAAATGGCCATGTAAAGGTATTAAATACAAGAACAAAAACCACATAAAATATCAGAAAAAAGGCACAAATTCCCTCATATTTCTTTTTCTTCTTAGCTCATACCAAGAGACTTTACAAACAATAATTATGAGATGAAAGTTATGTCAGATAAAAATATATCAACGTTGGATTCTATGTAATTTCTTGTACAAGTGTTTTGCAAGCCAAAAAACATTTTCTCTCTTTCTTTATTTCTTCTCTTTCTTTTCCTCCTAGTTAATCATTTTTCATATTCAAAGGTAACCATCATCTCTGTGTATGATATTGGTCTTCTAATTGAACATATAAAACTACGTACCACTACACAGGCACTGTAATTCTTAGCACTTTTGACTGCTGCTGTGGATCTCCCGAGCCTTCGGATTTATGACATTTAGGCTGATGTACTCAACAGATCCTTTTAGTGACAATTTTTGTTGCTTTAGAATTTGAAGTTATACTTCATTATGCTCTTAAAACACATGTCCAGGATAGTCTTTTATATGATTATCCTGCTTTTTACCCACTTATGTTGACATAACCATTGTAATGTCCCCATGAAAATGGAAACTCCATCAGAAACAAGCTTAGCTTTTCTCTGAAATAAATTTAGTTTCCCTAAATATAAGCTGGTTCTGAAAGAATGTTTGGTTCCACTATTCCTAATCTTTCCTTTCTAGGATTTCATGTCTCTGAATTTTCAAGACATTGAACAGTTTCTTCTTGCTAAGCTTCCTCAAATCTTTCAGTAGTTAATTGGTGTGCTGAATATTTAAATGACAAACATGTTGGTATTCCTGGTTCCTTGAAATTATTTTACCAAGAAGTCTATCCTACCTTGCCTGCAGCGGGAAAAGGTCAGTAAGGCACACATAGTTAAGAAGTGGCCCCCAGAGAGTGATGGAGCTCATCACCTGAGAGTTCGGGTTGAAAATATATTATAGTGAGTGATTCATCCACCGGGTATCTGTACGTGACTGTAGAGTGGAAGGAGGAGAAGTGTTCGATGCTCTGCAAATCTCACCCCACACCTGTTTATAATACAGTCAAGCATAAATTATAGTTCTTATGTAATTTATATGATTGAAATGGTGAATACTATAGACTCTGAGCACTGATTTTGTTTAACAAAATGATTTTACATATTTTACATGAAATAAGCACAACTTCATTAATAATAACAGCTTACTGGAATACATTTAGTATTTGTATCAAATATTAACTGGATCCCCAGTCTGCCTGTAGTCTCAGCTACTCCCAGCACTGATGCAAGAGAGTCAAGAGTTGGCTGACAACCTGAGCAGCATAAACAAGCACAGAGAGCTCTTGTCTGCTACATAAGTTAAAACTTATACATGTCGTGAACAAGAAGACATTGCTGCTCAGCACCATTATCTGTATCCGGAGGTAGACAACAGAATTAGAAACCTTAGCAACAGAACAAAATGAATAAGAGTCAAGATTTAAGCTCGAGTTTACTGACGAAAACAATCAAACTACAAAACAAACCACGGAATGTGCTACTCTAAGGAAAAAGAACACCCGTAGTGGGATGAATTCTAGAAAACTATGATATTGGAAAAGGAAATAAATTGTGAGAACTGTGCGTGATATTCTAATATAATACAGCAGTTGTGGTCTTTGCTTGTTAGTTATATTACCAAGCATGTGACAGGGAAGAGCAGAGCCAAACAAAAGCCAATCAATTCAGCACATGAATTGTCCATGCCCATCCTATAATGCACTTTATTCAGATCATTTTCTACTTTCTCCTACATTTGTCTGTCTGTCTGTCAATCTTGAAGGGTTGTTGTAAGTAAATATAAAAAATCATTTCCGAGTGTTAAAACTGAGCTATTAAACAATTCAGCAACATGAATTCCAAACCAAGTAGTTTTCAAAGATATCCACTATGGTCTGTAAATATTGCTTATGTGTTTGCTTTTCCTTCACAAATAACCTGGCATACACAGATGTCATCTTGTCTATGTGAGGAAACTTCGACCTCCAGGCGGTGTCTGGGGTACTTCTCCTCTTTCTAGCCATCCTTCCGCATTGTTCTAATCATATTATGTGTACGTTCCACGATCTACAAGGAAAGGCACTCCTGAAGCACGTGATGTTTACGATGCACATTAATGAAATCCTGTGTGGCACAAGTGCTGGGAAGACAAATCTAAGGCTCAGGTGAACGATGTGTTTGCTGCCTTGGGGTGTTTTGCTGTGATTATGGTTTAAGAAATTTGATTTATCCTTTTATAAACCTATGTCAGTGTAGCAAGTGACTTGTTTGGATTTTCCTAGAGAGAGAAATTTTTATCAGTGCATTAATATTTTAAATTAAGCCTGATAACAATCTCTCTGTATGAAAAATTGAATTCACAGTTTTGGGGGAAAATTATAAAGATGGATGTAATGAGAAAATATTACTTATCATAGAGAGAACTATGTTAGTAAGATGCTTAACCCATTCAATTTATAGTACTTTGATAATATTAAAATGTGATGAATGAGAGAAACTTAATAATCTTTGGGCTATTTAGAGGGTTTCTAATGAGATAAAACAAGCAATTAAATTCACTTACGAGGGCATCCTTGTAAAGATAGATAAACTATTTTATTTTTGTGGGCCTCACTGCAACATTCAAATTTGATTTTGCCAATTTTACTTTCCAATTAAGTTTAGAAATGACAAGAATGGGTTGCTGTAATTAAGTGTCATTTATTCTGCATTTCTATAGTTAGCAATGAATTATTAACCATCTAGTATTTATGCTGTCCTCCATTTAAATAACTGGGTATTAAAAGTCAGTAAAACACAGCCCACACTGACAAGTATTTAAAGTAAGAAAAATTCAATTAGCTTCTCTTTTAATTGCTTGCCTTCTTTGCTAGAAAACTTGAAGTTTCGTGCCTCTGGCATTTACTTGTCTATGCTAAAAGCAGGACTTGTGGGTCTTCAGATTTCCTTTCTGAACTTGTGATTATTTGGAGGAGTATTTTATGTATAATGAAATAAAGAGAATGTGTGAACAGATTTGGTCCAGGGTAAACTAGGACCAAATCCTTATGTTCAAATGGAACAGTTTATTTCAAATGTCAGATTATAGTATATAATGATGAACTTCTATTATTCCTTTAAGCTGAAATAGTCTCATAACTTCAAATTACTTATAAAAAATTATTGTTACCTAAACACAGTAGCTCTTTGTTGGGTTGACTGTGTGTATATTTTTGGTTCTGAATTTGGTTTTGAAGTAGATATTCATTTCTCTTATCTATAGACATTTTAAAATTTAGCTCCTTACAGCATTTTAAAACAAATGATGTATGATATTGTTCACTCTGGCCTTCTTTTATTATACTTAATCATGAGCTTTCCTGTGACTTGTACTTATTGTGTATAGAAGGCTCAGTGGGGTTAGCCAAAGGAAAAGAAAAGTTTCAGTAGAAAGAAAGAGAAAAAAAGAAAAGAAAGCATAAAAAAGAAAGAAAGAAAGAAAGAAAGAAAGAAAGAAAGAAAGAAAGAAAGAAAGAAAGAAAGAAAGAGAAACCTTTCTGAGAGCCTTGTAGTGCACTGATGGGTCAGTTCTATTTATAAAAGAGGATTAGTATTAACTCACTGAACATTTACAATTCAGATGACAAGAAGATACTTTTAAGAGCTGATTTGCTATTCTCTGGCCAGTGCTCATGCCAAATGAGCTAAAGTCACTTCACCCACTGAGTAGTAAAAATACTTAATAGACTCATCTAAGAGCTCCACAAGAGTGCCTTTTTGGCTGTAGCGAGAGGGCCTGCTACTGTCAACTTTCTCCACTGTCACCAGTAGATATCATTGTAATCAATTAGATTTCCGGTAGAGGATCTGAGAGAGAGAAACTTGTGTCGCTGGGTTCTTGCATAGGCAGTTGCCCACGGGTTACTAATCTATGACTCTGTGTGTGTGTGTGTGTGTGTGTGTGTGTGTGTGTGTGCGTGCGTGTGCGTGTGCATGTGTGTGTATGTGTGTGCAGGAGTGTGACTTGTGCATTGCTTGAGTGCCTGTAATCATCTGCCTAAAGCTCCTGGTGTGGAACATCAGACTGATCTCTCGACCAAGTGAAATGAATTTTGTTTTCAAACCCTTGTGATATGTGGCTATATTTAAACTGATTTTCCTCATTGACAATGGCAGCAGCCCTATAAGGTGAAAATGAAGGGAAGAACACTGGGAAAAGGAAAATGGTCAGCATTTACACATTATTTCCAATGGCGATGAAGTGCATGATATAATCTTTATAAGCTTCTTTTTGAAAGTATTCTTGCATAATCGAAAAACATTTGCAAATGCCTGTCTGTTAGTATGTAATTCATTATTTTAATTTAAAGATTTTTGCAGTAATGGAGTCACTCGGGATGTCTGGTGTATTTAAACTATATTTTAAGTGTTTCAATATGTTTGAAGTTTCTTAGATTCCTTAACTTTCAGAAAGCATGAAGTGGTAATGACAGAAAATGCAGAAATAACTTTTCTCTCTTTTTCAATTGTAATTTTTAGGGAATAGTCCACAGGATGCTCAGGGTCTCACTAATAGACCAGACTTACAGTGATCCACCTGTTTATGGCTTCCCAAGAGCTGGGATTACAGGCATGCACCACCATGCCCACTCTAGAAATAACTTTTCTATTTCAAAAAGTTAATCAATTATTGGAATGTCATCAGAAATATATAGAAATTAAGGGAATATTCCAAATAATAATATGAAATAAATCATAAGTGAGATGAATGCAATGAAATTAATATTAGAGTTAATTTAAGCTAATTATTCATTCCTTACCATGAGCTGCTGTATTATTACTGTCAAAAGTAATGAGTACTACCACAGTGGTTAGGAGAAAAAGTTATTTTCAGAGCTAAATAGCTAATACTTGTGTCCTGAACCCTCCAGAAATAAACACTACTGCACTCTTGATAAGTAGAACATGAGTAATTATTACTTAGGTAGCAGTAAGCATGATTTTAAATTTGTGACTATATAATATTAAATAAAATACGTTCTTAGCATTCGTGTTATAATTTGTTTAAAATTATTTTGTTTTAGATATGTGAAAGAAATGATTTCTTTAGAGTTTACACATTCTAAAATAAGAAAACTTTTCTTTAACTTTTATTATCTTGATGCTACTTGAAAATGATTCTGTTTAGTCTGCATACACAGAGTTGAGTTTTTGTCAGCTCTGATTTTCACTGAAATCATAAGTAAATCATGGCAAACCTATTCTTTGTATCAGAAAGAATAAAATCTTTCTTTCCTGTTTTATCTTTCTGAATGAAACTCCATCTGAGGCAGATACTGGCAATAGAAGGAAGAGAGGAACAGAACTTTCAAGGTAGGGACAGACAGTGTCTGTCACAAGCATCATAATTGTGACAAGAAAGGATATCTTGAATCTTCTTTTAAAAAACATGAAGTCAGGGCCACTCTATATCAGGTGTGCATAGGTGGTCCCTGGATGCTAAATGGGTGGCAATTTCATATTTCAAAATAGGTTATCTGTGCACAATTGAAAAATCTCAGAGAGCTGGGCATGGTGGTGCACTCCTGTAATCCCCGCACTTGGGAGGCTGAGGCAGGAGGATCAGTGTGAGTTCAAGACCAGCCTGGGCCACAAAAGTGAGCCCAAGGCTAGCCTGAACTGCACAGTGAGACCCTGTCTCAAAAAGACACAAAAAAAAAAAAAAAAAAAAGAAAGAAAGAAAGAAAGAAAAATTTCAGAGAAAACTCAATTGAAAATCAATTTACACCATTTGGAAAATGTTTTCCATAATATTAAATAATTTACATTTAGGTAATAAAAATTTTGTCAATAATAAATGGCTGACATGGCATGTTTTTAATTTCAATCCCTTTTTGATATACATAACATACAGACAATGACAGAAAGTAGATGAAAAATAAGTTGTTGCATTGAAAGAACTTTAGTCAAGTCTGACACCAATTTTTACTTCAGGAGGTGAAAACACTGAGCGTAAGAATGGGAAAATGTGCTGTCCACTCAGGCACAATTTTTCATCTTAAGATTAGGAGAAACAGACTTGGGGCTGGTGTTTAGTGCCATGACAAATCCGTTCTACTTCCTTTCTATTTTAGTTTTGCTTTTTGATACACTGAAATAGAAAACTGAGAAAGCAAAGAAGGTACTTGTCTGTGGAAAAATTGGAAATAAATCCTAGAGCTTTGAAAGAGGACATTTTACTGGAAGGATTTGCCTAGAACTCTTGCTAGATTCAAATCACTGAATAAATAAGAGTCCATTTAATGGAATATTTTTAAAACAGTTACTGTTCTGTTCAAATTTGTTTCTATTTAGTGCAAAACATTTTAGAAGAGCAAGAGCTCTCAGATGAATACCGAGTGTTGACTATGTACATCAACTTCACATAGTATCTTAATTTTAAGGCACATCTTTTTCTTACCATAAAATATATTATTTTAAGGTTTCAGTATTCTGGGGAGACTGTTGTCATTTTGTTGCCAATGTATTCATTGGACAAGGTGTTTGAAGAATTGTCCTGCCAAACCTCCTGTGTCCATAGGGCCCCAGAACAGGCATCTGTGAAGGATGGTGGGGATGATGGGAGAATCCCGCCAACATACGGCCGTGACTCCACTGCTCCTTGGGAAGCTCTGTGTGTACCACAGTGCTGGGAATGTTCTTTTTTTTTTTTTTTTTTGTCTTTTTTTGAGACAGGGTCTCGGTATGCAGTTGAGGCTGGCCTTGAGCTCACTTTTGCAGCTCAGGCTGGTCTTGAACTTGCACCAATCCTCCTGCCTCAGCCTCCCGGGTGCTGGGATTACAGGCATGAGCCACTATGCCCGGCTAGCGCTGAGAATGTTCTATGCGCTATTGCAAGTGGAATAATCTCGCAAAACTGACAAAAGTGAACATGGCCTGTCTAGACAGTATGGAAATTAAATGTTATAAACAAAATTAATGTATTAGTCTCATTGGTTTACGAATAATTTTAAAAAGTACTGGATTACCTCTCTCTTTCTCTCTCTCTCTCTCTCTCTCTCTCTATATATATATATATATATATATATATATATATCATAATTTTTCTCTTTTCAGGCGAAAGGTATCACACTGTCTTAGTTATTAGTTATTTTTCCCATTGCTGGGACAAAATACCAGACACCCCAAACTGAGGATGGGAAAGGGTTATTTAGCTCACAGTTTGTGGAGGTTTCAACTCATGACCAGCTAACTGCAAGGCAGAGTGGCACATGGGAGGAACAGAAGTGCATGGTGGTAGACAGCAGCAAACTAGCAAGGGTGAAATGGGAGGAACAGCGGCAGCGGCAGCGGCAGTGGTTGCGGCAGTGGAGTACAGGCCTGCTTCCCTTCCTTACACAGCCTTAAGGTGTTCTGTGCATGTGGCAGTCACACCAGCAATCTCACCAGCACTCGCTCCTAATCCCAGTCTGTGGCACGGAGTAATCATGAACTCTAGAAACCTACTCCAGGGACTGCACAAGGCCTTGGGGAGGCGCCTAGACACAATTCATAAGGCAAACAAAATAATCATCTGGTGGTTCCTCAAAGTTTTTATGACTGTACTTTAAAAAATATTAGCTACTGTGTGCTGGAAACCTTGTTAGGTATCGAGGTATGCAGTTTGGTGCTCATGCATCTTTTTTAGTATTTCAGCTTAGTTTCTCCTGTAATTGTTACCACACCGTCTCGCCCTGTACATTCCTTGTGTATTCAGTGATACAGAAACTGGACGAGGATCCCAAAGCACAGAGATTCCAACGCAGGCCTTTTCACAAAAGTGCTTTAGCAGCAATCATGATAATGCATACTAATTTCCAATTATCTTTTCTTTCTGGAGACGATGTGACATAAATTCCCTGTAAACACAGAGTGCTAACGTCTCGCTACAGATGAGATACACACACACACACACACACACACACACACACACACACACACACACATGCACGCACACAGCCCCCAAAAGAATTATTGCTTTTAGAGCAGCACTTGGTCCCCTCGATCTTATCTGTACCGCTGATACAGAATTAAAGTCCTTGGACTCTGCGCAGACTGATGTGGTGGGCAAAGCCCTGAGGGGCGTAGAGGAGGCAGGAGGCGCTAGCACAGGCACTGACTCGCCACTGCCTTAAAGCATCCTTCCATTATCTTATACCTTGATTTTCTTCCGAAGTTTTCCCAGCCTCCCTTGCTGCCTCATTCATTTATCAATGAACCTTATGGATATATTCCTCTTAAATCAAAGGTTATTTTTATTCCTCTAAATTTCTCTCACATAGGTATAAGATTCAAGTGCATATCTTTTATTAAGAAGGTGACTTGTTACCTTGAGGCTGATTATTGTATTTAACATGCTCTAACATACATAATTGATGTAAGTAAATATTTTAATTGAGAATTAAAATGCTACTATGCAGGTATATTTTGATTCTAAATATGAGTTCTTAAACATTTTAACTAACTTTTAAGTGGACGTGTTAAATCTGTTATTTCTGATTCCTTGTAGACCTTGTAGTTATTATTTTAAAATCACAACTAATAAGCTGTTTCTAAAAATGTATCTTAGTTTTCATAGCTCCAGGGATACCTCTCATTTACTCTATAAAGAAATTATAATACTAAGGCTAAATAAAATTTCTTTCAGTGAATTATTGTTTCTATATTTAAAAATTATAACTTAGAAACATGGATTCCTGAGTCAATATCATGAATCATTGTGAAACAGGTTTAACATACATATAGCTAAAGGTGCTCACAGGTTTGTAAGGGAAGTGGTTCTTCTAAGATCATTTGGTGAAATCATCTGTTGTGCAACGAAATTTGATGTGTATCAAATAAATGTAAGAAGCTTAGTTTGTGTTTACTTTCGGTTTGTATTTAAATTTCTCATGAAAACTATAAGGAAGGACAGAAACTGCAACAAGCTTCACACCTGCAGCCAGGGCCTTCACGGTAATGTCAGGAGGAGGCTCACGGGATTCCTAGGAGAAGCAGAGTGGGGACCTGGCACTGTTAGCGCTCCGTATCAGACGGACCCCGACCGGAAGCCAGGAAACAGGGGCGGCCGGCTGCAAAGATGCATCCTGGTTGTGCAGTTTCATCAGGTGAGGCTACGCGTCCTTCTTTTCCTCTTCTCGTGCTATGTGCTTCTTCCTGTATGTATTTTTACCTTTCGTGGCAGTAGTGGAGGGAAAGTTCCTCTTGCTTATGAGGTCCATATTTCACAGGTTATTGCATTTTGTACTTAAAAAAAAAAAAGAAAAGAAAACCTAAAGTACAGTGAAATTTTAAAGAGTTTATTTGAGCAAATAACCATTCACTTGCTGGAAAGCACTGAATCAAAAAGGGTTTAGTGCTCCCAAGTTGAAGAGTTGAAGCTAAGTTTATATGAAGCCAACAGGAAGGTGAAACAAGCAAATTCTTTGGTGTGTTATGGTTACAAAATTAGCTTTTCTGGCTGGCCATTGTGAACCACACACCTATAAGTTTGAACAGTCTTGGATGGACAGAAGATAATTTTTTTTTTTCCCCATAGTACAGCATTTACCAAAACTGACTCAAGTTCAGTTTCATTTAAATCTACAGTCTTAAGCAAGGTGGACGCTCTCTTTAAGGCCACTGGATTTGTTTCCTCAGAAAGGTTGCAGGCCTTGTCAACATTTTATTTTTCAGAAAACACAGACTTTGGGTCCACATTATCTTTCCGTTTCGTTGCTGCTTTCCATCATTGAAATTTAATTTATATAAGAGGACCGGAACTGACCAACTTGAACTAGTTTTCTAGCCGTGATAATTTTAGTGGTGAGCATGGAGGGATGGAAGATGAATTGTGGGATAAAATACAGGCCTGTGGATGAGTGCTGGTCTGATGAGTAAGTTTTGCAGTTGGTGTCTTTCCTTTTGCCAAATGCAGGAAGACAGGGATGTAGGACATGCAACACGTGGACTAAGATGTCTGCTTCTCCCGCCATTTACATTTTAAGCTTCAACAGCTACATAAGCTGTGTATTGCTGCTTCTTTTGTGTTGAGATTGGCAAACCTGATGACTTTCACTGACCACAATGTGTGGAAATCCTAGGAAATCTTTTCTACCAGTAGCCTCCCAGAGGAGTGGTTCTGCGATCTGAACACTTGGCTCTTTTTTTTTTTTTTTTTTTTTTTTTTTTTTTTTTTTTCTTTTTGAGACAGGGTCTCGCTGTACAGTTCAGGATGGCCTTGAGCTCACTTTTGTAGCCCAGGCTGGTCTCGAACTCTCACCGATCCTCCTGCCTAAGCCTCCCAAGTGCTGGGATTACAGGCGTGTGCCACCACACCCGGCTGAACACTTGGCCCTTGTGGTAGCAGTGGCTGTTGGTGAGAAACAGCCCCACTATCAATTAGTGAGGCAAAACATTTCTCAGCTCCTTTTGCACTGCCACATAGGGGTGGCTACAGGATGCACCGTGACAACTCTTGAAGGTTTTCTGATCCCATGAAGATTTCTGTTTTCTTCTCTTTTCTCTTTTATTTTTTTCTCTTTATTTCCCCTTTTCTTTCAGTAAGTGGGCTCTGGATTCTTATTGCAGTAAAATCTCTGTCCTGGACATGTTCTTGTGGCTGGCATAACTCTGAGAAGAAAAATGAAGACAAATTTACTTTGAGCGTTAATTATGTGACAAACTGTGTTTGAAAAACATATTTTAATTAATTCTACCAGTAATTTTGCAACATGAGTGGTGTAATTATTTTTTCAATATTATTACAAGGAAATACTTGCAAAAAGCATTTTGTTAAAATTGATAAGCTTAAATGCATGGATACCAGAATGTTAATTGGGACAGTTTGACTTAACTGTACTAATAACTGACAGCTACATGCTAAAAAAAGTTGTTGGACTTCATGGCAGGTTATGTATTTTATTATTGATAGCATAGTCTACATTTTTAAATAAGTGACTTTCTCTATCTATATTTACATGAATATTTGTGTCACATAAGTTTATCTTAGAAGTAGCTTTCCAAAGAATTAAGACCTTCTCCGAATCCATAGAGCAGATCGATATCAAATAGACAAAATGATTTTGAAGTTTCTCTAAAAAATCAACTTTAGTGATCATACAAATTTAAAAGGATAAGCCCTGAAAGCTTTTTATTTTTAAGATTTAGTTATACATTTGCAGCACAGAACTTCAGATAAGTTGGATAAACCTATGTATCTAAAAATGGTATTGCATTAGTTATGAATGGCTTCTAAGCTACTGAAAATATTCATAACGAAAGACGTATTTAGAGGTAAAAAATGAGGTCATCTTTTAAGTTATACTCACAGTGTATCTTTGCTCAAATCACTTAGCTATCAAGGGCCACATATTTATTCATAAGCTAATGTTACCATCACCAGTTCCCAAGAGAAGTTTGGCATGTTGGATTTCGGTGTTTATCTTAGTTACTTCTTTCTTTGCTGGGGTGAGATGCTCAGTGCCCAAAGTGAAAGGAGCACAGGCTTATTTTTGATCACAATTTGTAGAGATCCCAGTCCATAGTCAGCAGGCTCTGAAGCAGGGTGACACAGCAGGGGTATCATGGAGGAAAAAGAGTTCATGGGAGAGCAGGTGGGAGGCAGCGGCAGCAGCAAAACAGGGAAGCAACAGCACCAAGCCACTCTTCCTCATTTATCCCATGCAGGATATGAGCTTTTTGGATGGTGTCATTGCTAGCAATTATCCATTCCCACAGCTGTGCTAATTTAATTTATCACATGCCTTTAATGCTATTATAACACATTAGCTTAGCTACTTTTCTCATTGGAGAGACAAATATATATATCTGACACAAAAATAAGGGCAAAAGATGCATTCAGCTTCTAAGTTGTAGAGTTTTCAGATCATGGTTTGTTGGCACCAAGCAAGGTGGCATTGGTGAGCAGGCAGGCAGAAGGCTGCAAGAGATGAGCTATGGTGAGAACCCCCCCAGCCCTCTTTCTGTGTTTTGCTCATATTCCTAGCGCTGCATCATGAATCACTGCCAGCATCACACACTCTAACTTCAGCCACCTGTGATGAACCTCACCAGTGACTGTATGAGTTATTGGAGGAATATCTGGACAGAGTTCTGCACATATGCACATGCATGCATACATACAAATACACACACACAGAAAGAGAGAGAGAGAGAGGGAGAGAGAGAGAGAGAGAGAGAGAGAGAGAGAGAGAGAGAGAGAGAGAGAGAGAAAGAGACAGACACACGGAATCCAGCCATCTCCCAAAAGTGATGCTTCCGAACCCATGAAACTGTGGAGTACACTGTACACAAGCTGTAGCATACTTCCCTTGAACCCTTCAAGACTCATGCCCATCCCTGTATGCAGAAGGCGTTTAGTTAATCTCTAAGTGTTGTCAAAGTCCTAACATTTTCAGCACTGCAAAAAAGTTCCAGTCCAAAATATCTTCTGAGGTTAAATTCAAAGTCTTAATGTGAGGCACTTACAGATGAAAAGAAAATTGAACAGTTTCACCCAAGAGAGGACTAGCTGGTTTGACTTGGACCTGAATCCTAGTTCTGGTAATCTGAACAACCAGTTTAAAGATAACAATATGCATTATAACATCATTGTTGAATTTCTATCATTTTGCTTAGTGAAATTGTGTGTTATTTCTACGGATTTTATTTTTTACTATTTTTTATTCTCTTAAAAGAAGAAAAAAATGTTTCAACCTAGAATGGCACAGAAGAGACATTTCTACTCTGAATGGTAGATATAGGGGGGCACAATGGAATGGGACCTAAGGAAGCCCAGAATCCAGCAAAGCAAACATGAAGTCTCATTTCCCTGCCCAGCATCTGGGATAACCTGGAGCAAGTTGTGCCTTCCAATGGGCTTGGGTGGCGGCACTACTAAGCTGCTGCTGGAGGCTGTGGCTCCTGTGGCTTCTCTTATTTAAAAAAAATCTCTTTACACTGTTTCAGACATAATCCACATTCCTGGAATATACTGCACCTACAGTACTGGGGACTGTACTGCACCTAAAGCGTCATAATCACAGTGTCACACTCTTCCTTTTAGTGCTTACTCCTTACCTCCCCATCCTTCTTCTGAAATTTTGGTAGAAGCCTCCCTAACTCTACCATCTTACATTCTATATGCACATTAAACCAGCACTACCTGGATGATGCCAAGGTCTACGACCAGCTGAAGCAGTAACTATGATGAGTGGCTAACCTGCTGAGCAGTATGGCTCCAATCCGGCAGAGCAAACTCTGTAGGCCACCATCATTCTGGAACATGGTGCTGCTCTAAGGTTCTTTTCTCAGAGCAAAGCCTCTTGATCTCTGCAATTTTTAGGGTGCAAGGACTGGAGGCCTGCTGCTTCTTGTGATGTTTCTAGGCCATCTTTTATGTCATTTTGTCCCATTTCAGCATCCAAGTTATACTTTGGCCTATCCTTGCAAGCACGTATCCCAGTGCTTTTATTCTGGACAACTGACAAACTTTTTGAAACATTCACTGGGGGATTTGCTCTTAATTTTCAATGTAAATCTGGCTAACAACCCCCAAAAGTAGCCAGGACATCGCCTCAACATTAGACTGCATTGAAATTACTTCTACCAGATTCATTATTCCACCACATTTAATTTCAGTCTCCTTCAAAGTATCTGAATGTGAGAAAAACACAGACAAGTTTATAGCCAAAGCATAACACATATGTCCTGGAGTCAAAGAGGCAATGCAGCCCTTCTTCCCAACAGAAACCTTCTGAACCTAGTATTTACTGGCTGTGATCCTGTCAACATTCTTTTTTAAACTCTGACTAGAACCTCCCATCAAGTTCAGTGTACAGTGTTATAAGAGTGTTTCTTCACCTACCATGTTGATATTTTTCCAAAGTCTTCCTACAAACACATGCCAAAGTATTATGGTTTACATCTAGTTGTCCCCTCAAAGGCTCTTGCAGTCATGAGGCAGGGACTTCTATAGACTGAGACTTGATTCATGATCCCTGGGATCATTTAATTTAGTACTGATCTAGAGTTTGAGACTTGATCCATGATCCCTGGGATCATTTAATTTAGTACTGATCTAGAGTTTGAGACTTGATCCATGATCCCTGGGATTATGTGTTTTAAGTACTGCTGAGACAACGGGTGTGGCCTGAGGCAGATAGCCTAAGGCAGAGAGCCTGATGTAATATAAAGAGAGACAGAGAGACACACTAAAGCCCTTGTTGCTGTCTGTTTCCCTGGTTGGTTAGCTGCCTCTGTCGCCATTGTTGCTGTTCTGAAGCCATACTGGATGCTCTCTGCCCTGTTCCACTCAGCCTTGGGCCCGCTGAATATGGACTGAAACCTCCACAAATTGTGAGCTAAATAAACCTTTCCTTCCTTCATTTTGGGTATCAGGTATATGTCCCAGCAATGAGAGAAAAGAAACTAAGACACAAAGGCTCCTGAACTTCATGATTAGTTCTAGTCACAGCAATGACTCCGCTTCTCTGTCTCCAAACTTCCTTATTTACTGTTCTCATTGCTGGGACAAAACACTGAAACCCAAGGTTAAAGAAAGACAGGTACAAGCGTGCACATGGTTTGTAGATGCTCCAGCCCGTAGCCAGCTGGCTCCAAGGCAGGGAGCAAGGGCACAGCTCCATGCCAGATGGAATACAGTCCAGTCAAGAGCAGCAAGCAGACAGACTACTTCCCTTTTATGCCCATCCAGCCACAAGCCTTTTGGGAAATGCTGCAGATACCCAAGGAAGTACTTCTCTGTGTTGAGTAATTCCATTCAGCCACACTCAGGACTATACTAATCCTAATTAGTGGACAAATTGAGTACCACACACCTTTAACCCAGTATCATAAGTTGAACACCCAGCAAGCTTGAAAAAGCCCCACCTGTGGGCTCCTGTGGCTTTGGGGGACATGCAGATCTTAGTCATAATAGTGGATTGTGGAGAGTGTATTCTCTTCTTGCAACACCCAGGGGTCAGTGTCTGTTAGAATAAGCATAGTTCACTGACTTCTAATTATAGTATGCATGTGTATTTACAGTTTTACACTTTAATGATTTTATAATTTGTGATCTCCTTATCAATGACTTCCACAGCATTTGATGAATCACTGTTTATGTACTTTTTAAATGTAGATTGGATACAACACTGTGAGTGTACTCCATTTTATTAAACTACGTGTTTAAATGGCAATGCTTGTAAGTTTTTCCTACATAAATGATACCATAATGGAAAATAGAAATATAAATTAAACTACCTTATATTTTAAGACATCCACATTACGGATATTATGGTATGTTGATACGTCCTCCAAAATCTCATGCAGTCATTGGTGAGGCTTTTGAAGGGTGACTGACTCTGGGGTGTGTGACTGATTCACAATGCAATGCTAGAATTAAGGGTTGTAGGAGTAAGAATAAGTGCTTACTAAATTAGTCCACTGAACGGTTTGGCACTGCCCTATCTTGCTGGCCTGGCCTGGATACAATGTGAGGGACAAAACGAGACTTGTCTTCCCTGGCCCTGACTTGCTTTTGCTGTCTTTTGCTTGCCATGACCTGATTCTTTCTGTGTTGCCCTCTGGCATGCCATCCTGCCTTAGAAACAGCTGATTATGAACTGAAACTTCCACTGTGAGCTAAATAAACTTTTCATCTTTAATTTTGAGTGTTGAATATTGTGTCCCAGGAAAGACAAGCAAGAAACTAAGACAACATCCAATCTGCATTGATGTAAATTGCTTATATTCCTATTGGAGTATATGCATCATTCACATAGATTTAGATTACACACATGTTCTAATAAAATTTATGTTGATGGTAGTAAATAATGTAGGATGAGTCAACTAATTCCAAGAGTTATTTTTATTTTTGATTACTTTTATGAAAAATAGAATTGTGACATTTTAACAACAGGCTAATAAGAAAGTTAAAATAATTAAAACATTGCATATTATTGCCTTCATAATAGTAGTTTAGAGTACAAGATGAAAACATGATATCTTGTCTAAACAATATTCGTACAAACCCTTCTTCTTCTCTTTGAACTAGGAGAAAGTAACTGCATAAATAATCCAATAATCCATAGTAGCGGTAAGTTATTAGCAGAACTGGCAATGTTAGAAGCGGGTGTCTTGAGCCTTTTACAACTCAGCTTATTAATATGGCTTTACTTTTTTTTTGTTTTTTTTTTTGGCTTTTTGAGACAGGGTCTCACTGTGCAGTTCAGGCTGGCTTTGAGCTCACTTTTGTAGCCCAGGCTGGTCTCGAACTCGCAGAAATCCTCCTGCCTCAGCCTCCCAAGTGCTGGGATTACAGGCGTGAGCCACCACGCCCGGCACTATGGCTTTACTTTTTATATCTCATGGTTAGACATTTCTGCTGGATGGTTGAGAGCAAGCTAAAGCTAGACATATATAACAAAAAACATAGCTTCTGTATCTGACAAGGTCAGTCAAATCCCCTCAGAATTTACCCTGAAGCCATGCACCACTGTGTGTAGATCTTCTGTCAGTGTCAGCCATCTGGATGAGTCACAACCACTGCTTGACAAATTTGTTCTCTGTAAATGATAGAGAATGTTTTCTGTCTAGGTGACACTCCTTAGGCACACTATATATCATCAAAGATTTTCCTCTGTAGCTCCGTAATCTCCGTGAACAGAAAATTTGGGACATCACTGAGTTATAGGTTGTTATAGTACTGGTTTTCTTATGTCCAGAATCCTCAGTGACCTTAAAGGGCTAGGGCTAAAATATTGGCTTTCCTTATAGCCCTTTTTTTTCCCCTCCAATGTTTTGGTCAGCTAACTTAGGTTGTTAACCCTGCAGGAGAGAAGCTTAGTGATATTTTTCCCTATGACATGGGTACTTCAGATTGATATCACTATCTTTCTGAATATCAAACAACTTAAATATAACATGGAACAGTATTTTCCACCAATCATTGTTATTTTAAACTTTAATAAATCCCTATAGGCTGCAAAAATACACATTTTTACACATAAATTTAGAAATTTAACCATATGCAGAATTGTAGCAGGATAATCCTATGGCATTATTTTTTGTCTCATATAGTCTTATTACTTTTTTAAAAATTAACATTTACTTGAGAGAGTATCGCAATAATTGATATGATATTAGAAGCAATATAGTTTTGTTTTTGTTTTTTCTGTTTTTTTTTTTTTGCGATACTGGGGATTGAACCCAGGACACTGTACTTTCCAGGGAAGTGCTTATTCTAACGAGCTATCTCCCAAGCCTTAAAGCAGTACACATTTAGAAAACCAAAATGATAAGTATTCCAAACATAGTTTTAGCATTACACACTGCTATCCTCAGGATAGTTCACATATATCACCATACATTAGACAGGATGAGAGTTCTACCAGTTAACTGCGAGTTTCAAAAACCTGGTGGAGATTTTAGGATCATTGTCTTTTTTTCTTTTTCAATTTTTTTATTGTTTAAATTTAACAATGGTTATTTTACATATTTTCATCATCATATCAGTTTAGATTAATACATATAGGTATATAAGATTGATCAAACAATTAAACATTAACCTTTCTAAATCCACATTACTTTTTTTTTCTTTTACCCTTGTTCTTTGAAAGTTGACATATTGCATATTGTCCTCACAATCATTCTATAGAGTGCAGTGTGTGGGCATGACCCACCTCCCTATTGATGTTGCATAGAAAAAAGAAAGAAAGAAAAAAAAAAGGAAATAATATACTTCTCTTTGGACTAAGAGGAAGCAGATACATACACAGTCAAAGGTTTTGCAATTGCAGTGTGCCAC
>PVJA010000288.1:0-101837 GCA_004027025.1 Myocastor coypus
GCTGGGATTACAGGCGTGAGCCACCACTCCCGTCTAGTACATGGGTATCTCTTATGAAAACACCGAGCATTTTGAAAAATAAATACCAGCAGCAATTTCACATTCTGAAATTCTCTAAAAATATGGGCAAAGATACAATTAAAAATAAAATAATTCTCTTTCTGTAGAGGAGGAAATGGAGACTGAAGACATGAGACTTACCAAAAGTCATTAGATGAAGAAATCTTGAAAAGTTTGTGTGTGGACCATTTTTCTGGTGGTCAACACAGGACGTTTTTTATATTTTTAAAACCATTTTCGGTCCAGTGAAGCCTGAGATTCCTATATTAAATGTCTACTGCCACTATACATGTTTGAGATGACTGTTTCACATGCATAATAAAAACCATAGTTCAGTTCGAATTTTAAACTGTATCTCCATGCAATTATTCAAATATTATTCATCCTGTCTATGCATTTGTTCAGAACATTTACATTTTAAGCTTGTATATCTGCTTTCTAATTACTGAATGACTTACCCACAGACTTATAAGATATATACTACATGAGTGTGTGGCCTCCAGTTCTACAAAGCTCATCTCAAAGCAACAGGTCAAAACATCTCAATTTCTTATATCTAAGCATTGATTTCTTTTCTTAAGTATGCATTACATTTCAATTTCTTCAGCTCAGTGAATATCCAATCATATCTTGAATAAAAGATTCCTTGAATTACATATTTCTAATTAGTCACCTAAAGATTTAGGCAGTACCTGAGAGATACAATGATTTGTGGAATATTTCCATATATTTGTCTACTTCTTAAATTTCTTTTAGAGAGAGTTATCATATTAACTGTATTCCCTAAAAGTTTACAGTTAAAATCATGTAGACATGGAGTGAAAACCAGAAATAGCTAGAGATAAAACATCTGAGAAGCACAAGGAATAAAAAATAGAATGCATTTGGTTGGCATTTGGGATGAGTAAGAGAATCAGTGAGGCAAAGATTCAGAAAGACACTTGCAGAAATAGAGAAAGTTTTCTCGGTGACAGATAAGGTTATGTCAAGGGAGTAACTTAAAAGTAATATCACAAGGGAATTGTGCTGAACGGTCTATTGAGAATCTGGCTGTAGAACAGCCTGAGACATGTGTCTACAATATTTTTAAATTAATGGTGGCAAGAAATGAAACTTTTATCTACTCATTTATCAGACTTATCTGCTAAACATTGAATAATTACTCTGTAATAAATCTGACTAACATCCTTATCTTAGAATGATAAAATACTGTAGACATTGATGGCTGCTGGCTGGGGTATTGTGATCCCCTGTTAGGGTTACTTAACGAGGGGCCATAAACTCACTGGATCGCAGGAACATGGAATTACAGAAATGGTACAATTATTTAGAAAAGCAACGCGACAGTCCTTCAGGAAACTGAGCATAGGGTTAACATGCAACTCATGAATTCTCCTTCTAGGAACATATCAAAAGAACTGAAAGTACGGTCTACAATGGGTATACGCAGCAGTCGGTTATTTGTGCACCCTGCATCTCGTCTGAAAATTTTAATAATTTTTATTTGATTCGTTGATGATAACCACTCTGTCAGAATAAGGTGAAGTCTCAGCGTTGTCTTCATGGCACGAGAACTTGAGTTCCACACCATGAACATAAGCATTAGGCAGTGCTAAATAAATAAAATGAGTAAGTAGAAGGAAAAATTAAAGAAAGAAGAAACACACAAATAGCAAAATTGTGATGATTATTGTTTTTGCTGCTGTAAATGACTATGTAGGAACTCACAACACCTGTTTACCCTCAAGTATGCATTGAGTTGTTTCTATTTAAATTCAGTGGTAAGGGCTAAGCACCTGGGAAATTGAGGTTGAAAGTGCAGTTGGCAATCTGGAAATCTCATCCGTTGCTCCTCAAGAATGCTCTTTTTCTACTTCCTTCTAGGTTACTGCCACTTGTCCGCCTCCTCCAATAATTCTTTTCTCCTTTCTCTACCCTCATTCTTGCTTCCCAATATTTTCTGTCCAGCTGTACAAACTGTCACCTTCTCTCCACCGCTCGTGACTTCCCCAAGCCTGCACGCTTTCCTTCACCACCTCCCTGTAATACTTTGTACTTACCCAATTCTCACATGAGAATTCTCTCAAAGTCCTTCCAAATGGGCTACTTTGCTAATCACTTTGATAATTCCATAATAGATTCAGGAATAAAATTTTTCAAATTTGTCAAAAGATTTGACACTCAAACATTATTTTGGTTTTACTTATTTATTTTTAAATCAGGAAGCAAAAAAAGGAGATTGGGCCACTGGGCAGTCTGAATGTGTGTATAGCTATATACAACCAAAGCATGATTGTGTATGAGTGATACATTAAGGCCCGTTGAGCATGTATAAGGGTATCACTGCAGGATTATATATGACAAAATGCAAGTGGGAATTTGGGCAAGTTATTTTCCTTTACTGACTTCCTTGCAAGTTTACAAATCCATTTTCATTATGACCCAGTTCTCATCTTTAATTCCCATTATTCCTATGATTCTGGAAGACATCCAGGTCAGCCCTGGTCTCCAGTACTCCTCCCAGGGAAGCAGCCCAAGCGCTGTACTCCTCGGGAAGAACAGGTGACAGGGATGTGGTAGCAAGGTGATTGCAATAGGTCACTGAAGGTATGGGATTGCATTCTTATTTATGAACTCACGATTCTGTGATACTGCTCCTTTCTCACAGACACACCTGGGGATGTTTAACTGTTAGCTACATTTAATTTCTATCAGTTTTTTTTCAATTCTGTGATACATAGTGAATTAACAAAAAAATAAAGTTATCTGCTTATTTATATTCTCACCTACAAAAATGTATATAGTCTATGATTTTGTAGTACATATAAAGATTTGAAAAAAATAAAATTAGAAGAAGGATGTTGGCTCTCCGCTTCTTGGTGATAGTGGCTGTGACATACATGAACAGTAAGGTGGCACTGACTTCCATTCTATGAACGTAGTCTATACTTCTTTGACAAAGTATGAGCAAACTCAGCGTTTTAACAAATAAGCATTGGAGATCTATTGTCTCTGAAAGTGAAATGAATTGGTATTCATGTAGTTAAGGGGAATTTAGATCAGCCATTTAAAGATAAGTGAAGAAAGGGTGTGTGCTCCATCCCCACTGCAGCCTCTGTGGTGCTGAGGAACTGCTGAGGAGAGGGCGAGGATGCTGTATGCGCTGGCCTGGAGTGACGGTGAGGCGCATACAACGGAGGGTGCAGCGTGAGAGGAAAGAAGCAAGTGGTGAGGAGTTGGACAGAAGAACTCAAGAGAACGTGTGGTGACAAGAATAAAGAGGGGTCGATGCCCACAGTTTCCTTTTTTTTTTTTTTTTTTTTTTCTGTGCTGTCGCCCGTTACCGGCTCTTTTCCCACCGTCACTGAGAAAGAGAACTGGTGTTACACGCTAGGAGGACCAGACCGCCTTCCTGTGCTGTTAACATCCACATAGTGAATGTCACCATTATCTTTGGTTATTGTCCCTTTTTGAAACACTGTCTTGTGAAGCTAAGAACTTCAGATGTCATGTGCAACAGGAGCAAAGCAGGCTAACCCAGGAGAAGTGTGAGTGTGACGCTGGGGTGGCACCCGCTCCACTTTCTACCTACTTCCTTAGTGCGCTCCCATCTCACAGACTCCTTTTTCCCCTTCTTCTCATTGCCCTCACCAAATCGTCTCTTTTATTGTCTGGGATACAACATGAGTCACTGGCTCCGCATGTGTGAGAGCTCTAAACGCGTGGTCGGCGCTGTAATACCAAGTGTCAGAGAACAGACACGGTGACCTAGCAATCCACGTCTTCGGAATGTGGGAAACGCTTCTGGGCAGTGGTCTTCCATACCTGCACCCAGGGTGTACATAAAATGTTTTGAACTGGGAAGCTCCGGAGCTCACCTAGCCTCATCCTTCACCTAAAAGACACAAATAGGTCAAACTTACGCCACGCAGGAAGAGCTTTTGTATCCCCTGTAGAAACAAATCTTAAAGAAATACTTTAACAAAAGCTTAATGCTTTTGCCCAAAACATAGAAAATTCAATACAGACATTTCCATAGGGAAAGCAGCCTGTATAGATTTGAGAAATTTAAAGGTGACTTGGATATTCAAAAAGTAGCAGGGCTTAAACAGTTTCAGCATCATTAATAATTAGACAGTAATGCTTCAGTTGCTACATAAACACATAACTCCTGGTCAGTAGGTATAAATGAGGCATAAACTAGCACATCTGGAAGGCTCTGGATACGTGGTAGACTGATGGATCGATGTGAACTAGCAGATCACATTTGGCCACTGGAATTAATTTTGAAGACAGGTAGGCTGTAAATGAAAGAGCAGAGTGGAGTATCAAGAGTAATTAATTAATTAATTTCAATATAATTTTAATACTGTAATTGGAAACTTTATAGGTATTCAAGAAAACTGATGCACTGTGCAGGTGTGGATACAGCAATGAATTAATCTACCATATATATATATAAGTGACGTGTCTTGTGAATGGAATAAAGGTCAATGATTTTATGCGCATTTGTTTTTTGAAAGACGTATGTGACAGTATGCTTAATTTTTTCAATTTAACGATATCATACATGTAAACAACGAATATGCTAGCTTTAAATGCGATTTTATCCTTTTTCTAAGCTAAAATATTTGAATTTGAAGTTCTACAAGTGCATTAAACTGCAAAAGAATAAATTATGCACAAAGGTCTTCATTCATTACCTTTTAATGGGAATCATGTAATTAAGTATGCTAGCACATATGTCTCTTGTTATTGTTTTAGAAGCTCATTTACATACAATCTTACTGAGCAAAATATAGATTATAAACTGAGGATACATTTCCTCTCACAGCTTTGTTAAATGTTTTGCTTGTTATGGTCAGATCATTGTCCATTTTTCAAAATGGAATTTCAATGAGTAGACACTCCACCTAAAAATATTAAGAGTCTAGTGATCAGGTGTTGCAAGCATAGTATATCTAAACATTTAAAAATATGGAATCAAGGGGTGAAGTGCTTCATCCAGTCTATTTCTCTGTTAGCTCAACAACTGATCTCCTAAATTATTGTTATTTAGAGTATATCATAATTTGTTCCAGTTTTTGTTTGGATTGGCACATGTTTGCTTTATGATAACAGCCCTTGTAGAAACTGGCACATGGACACAATACATCTCAGTTCTCTTTGGGTCCCCTTCTCTCTCCTCCACTTAAAATGTCTTAATTTTAAAATTAGGTAGGTAGTTGCTAGCTTGGTACAGAGTGCTATAGAGCTTTCTAAGTATCACTAAATGACCAATTTTTAGTTAGCAATATATTCCTGAACTAGATTAAATACACTATGTTTTTCTATGGCATGTTGATTGCTTTTATCAGGAAGATTTGAAAGCTTTCTTATATTTACTAGAATAACATATTGACCTGTTCATATAGACTTGCCTTTGCTTTTATGCAAATTCATATTTTCTCTTCAAAATAACATGTAGAATGTCTAGATTCATGTTGACAGATGTGGAAAGTGAGGATTTGCCTGATATCATTGCACTGAGCTACATCTTCATTCCTTTATTCCTTCCTTCCTTCCTTCCTTCATTCATCCATTCATCCCCTCATCCATCCATCCATCCATCCATTCATAATTTGATGCAAAAAACGCTCAGTAGACTAAAGGCTTGCCTGGCAAAGGCCTCATTAAGTCCCTAAATTGTTCAGGTTGAGGTTGAACATGAGGTTCGCTTGTTTCAGATTTTCATAGTGCGGAGGATAAAGGCTTGAGCTTTCATACTGCTGTCTCTGATTTTCCTTTTCTTTAATATAAATTGATGTGCTATATTTCAAGTGTATTTTGAGTATAAAGTAACTCAATAATATTGAAAACACATACATGTATTCTCTTGTAGATTGCTGTGCTTTCTAGGTGAGCATGTTGTATTTGAAATTGCAGGCATGTGCTTTTCATCTATCCTCAGATGGGTCACTGCATTTTCAACATTTAATTATCTTCTCACCTAAATTGTACCTTATTTACCTTGATCACTTAAATTGCTAATGTCACTTTACCATGTTCATGTGTCTTTGTAGAAATGAGTACTTATTATCCTACTTGGCTTTTGATTAATATATTAAATCTGAAATTTATAAAGGAAGAAGGACAGTGTAGAAAATTTTCTGCACATTTGTAGATGAAAGTGGCTTGCAGTCACTTAGCTGTTAGACCTTCGGATATCCCTTGGTCTAGGGATTGGGTCACTCCTATTTTTCATAGCTTGTCACACAATTAACCAACTCATTAAAATAGAACTAGTCCATAGTGACAAACTGAGATGACTAAAAGCCCGCCTAAGGGCATTGCGTTGCTTAGCTGTTTGAGAAAATTCCATCTCTTCTGCTTTAGTGATGGATAATGTGACAAAAATATTCCGATTAAATTCTAACTTTGGAATACTTAATGAATTAGTAACGGCATTAGAAGTGCCACTTATGCTCACCTGTCAAGGTGGAGCCGCGTGCACTGCTGATCTTCATGCCCTTTCTGTCTGCTTTACGAGCGAGCTGGGGGTGGGGGGAGCGTGTCTCCCGGAGGTAAAAGATGACAGCGAGGGATGAAGTTCATTTGTAATGCCTCCGTGCTATCCCCTTCCTCTCCAAAGCTTGTTTGAAGAACCTAATTCTTTCTATGACAGATTTTAGCTTTACAACTCTTCTTCATCATCATTTAACTTTGTTATTTATATGATGGAAAATCATTTGTTTTCGGTGTTTGAGAATACTTGTCAAGGAAATGATTGATTAACACACACACATAGTTCAGAGCAGTATGTTACAAGGATTTCAGTGAAATTACAATTTTTAGGACATCCATTGACTGGAGGCTAATGTTTTTGTGTATGATTTTCCCGTGAGAGTTTTGTGACATATGGAAATATGAAATGGTCTATTTATAGGGTTTTCACCGACTAAAGTAGTTTTAGTTATTTAATAATTATTTTTAATGGTGAGCTATCATAAATTACTAAGGATATTGTGTTTGTCTTTACAAAATTCTCAAAGTCCTGCATAGCTCAGAATATAAGTGAAACGCATCATAACGTAAGTTGCAGTATCAAGGGTTTAACGGTGGTTTCAATAGTAACTAGAGAGAGATATGCCCTTCAAAAAGTCACTTCATCCCAAATATGACTTGGATATTAAGTATCCCCTAGAGATGTTGAAGAGTTGGATCCAGCTGGTGGTGCCCTTGAGAGGTGGAGAAAAATTTAGGAGATGCAGCCTTGTTGGCAAAAGTTAGTTTACTGTTAGCCAGTCCTTGAAGGGGACACTGTAAACCTGGCTGCCAGCCCTGGAAGGGGATGTCGGAGAGCTGGTCCTTCCTCTCATGTGTCTCTAATGCTCTGCCATTCACCTCTCGCCGTAATCCAGTGATGGACTTAGGGCTACGGTCCCACACATCCATGGGATGAAAGCTCCGATATCATGAACAAAAACTGAACTTCACATCTTCTGTGACAGTTGTCTCAGGCATTGTGTCATAGCGATGGAAAATTGATTCACTCAAACCGTCTCAAAATAAATTTTCCCACTGAAAACAAGGAATGCGTGTAAATGTTATCTAAGCTTCTTTCTAGGACTAACCACCATTAAACATCAATGGTAAGAGAAGTAGAAGGGAAGAAAGGACAAAGGGCTTTTGTTTTTTCTTTTCTTTTTTGTACCAAAAATAAATTCAGAACCTTATGTTTTCAATGAACTATCTGCTGAGCCCCAAAAAAGAAGGATATAAAAACAGAATGGAAACAAAATCTTTGTAAATGAGAGAGGGTGAAGGAAGGGAAGGAATATAAGGAAAAATAATTAAGATATACTGTATACCAGTACAAGTTCCCCCATTATGAATGCAATCATTGTGTATGGCAAGCACGCACTAATGAAAGTTTTTAATCACCAAAAACAATGGATAATTCATCCAGCTATGGTGGCACAAGCCTGTAATCCCAGCACTTGGAAGGTTGAAGCAGAAGGATCTCTGTGAGTTCCAGGCCAATTTGAGCTATAAAGTGATTTCAAGGCCAACTCGAACTACGAAGAGAGATCTGCACACACTGCGATCAAAATAATCCTTTCCTGCCTTAATTCTCCATGTCATGTATTTTGCCTCAGCAACAAAATATAAGCAACCAAGACAAGGGGTAAGTGGTATACTGCATAACTGTGTAAGTTATTGAGGAACATATATTATTTGCTTCGACATATTTCTAGACATATTTATTGCAGAAAATTTTATAGGTATTGTCCTATTGCCCTAGCATAATTAATATTTATTGTCCTAATTATTTGGTCATTCTGTTTCTCTGTACTGTAGCATTAATCTTTGCATGACAGTCCTGCTACAGAGTAGCACACTCGATTCTCACCATTATGGTTAATCAATGAGTGAACTGATAATGGGTTTCTAAGGCAGTCCAAGCCCAACTCACAGAAATCTCCGTGGAACACATAAAAATAATGCAGGTTATGTGTCAAAAATTTTTACACTTGAAAGCCATTCTACCCAATTAAATTTAAGCTCTTTAACAAAGATTTAAATCAT
Source organism: Myocastor coypus (assembly GCA_004027025.1). Lineage (NCBI taxonomy): Eukaryota > Metazoa > Chordata > Mammalia > Rodentia > Myocastoridae > Myocastor > Myocastor coypus. Next base: position 8,629 of record PVJA010000288.1, read on the forward strand.
AGCTGAAAATTACATTGAGTAAGAGTTATAATTTATAAATCGCAGAACATAATGCAATCTACAAAGGAGATATGCAACAGACATTTGAGGGAATGTATTAATTAATTCAGGATTATACACAGCATACCCACACATACTTCAAATATTTTAAAAAGAAAGAAAGAAGAATGAGAAGGCGAAGAAAAGAAGAGAATGGAGGGCGAAAGATAAAGGCAGAAGACAAGGACCACAGAGAGGGGAAGAAGGAAAAGAGGGAGAGAGAAAAAAGGAGAGACAAGAAAGATCAGCAATGCTGGTGCTTGTCTTGGTAGGGAGCAGTGAATACTAAAGCAGGATTTTATTACTTTCACGTATGGAAAATGACCCATAAGACATGAAGGATGTTACAGTAATGACAGCTGATAATTATGGGGAAAATAAGAGGAGCAGCAAAGATGGTTCTCGGTTTCCAGTTTGCGAAATGGAATACATCTGATGCCATTGAGGGAAGCAGAAAAGCCTAAAGCAGAGTTAGTTTATGCAGAAAGATTGCGAATTGAAATTTAGCTGAAAGCCTGAAGAAGTTTTGAGACAGACAGTGGAGGGAGCGCATAGCTAAATGATAATGGAAAATTTGGAAGTTGGTGGCAAGTAGTGGCAATTGAGGCGGTAGCAGGGCAGGAACAGGGGAGGGAGGACACCTGGGAAGAGGTCCTCATTAATCTGCTGAGGCTTTTTCCTCCTATGTGTACAAGGCCACACTCAGTGATATATATATATTTTTTTTCTTGTTTTGGAACTTTTGTTTATTTATTTGGCCACCTCAGCCTGCCCTGAGGGCAGGGCTGGCGCAGCATGTGGTGCCGGGGATCAAACCAAGGTCCCTGTAGCCGCCTGCAGGCGTTTTTTTAGACCACTGAGCCATCCTGCCGGCCCCAACTCAGTGATATTTTAAGGGCATATTTTTTCAGCTTCTTTTCTCCCCCTCATTTACGTTCTGCCATGTAACCCATGTTATACGTGACGTTTCATTCATACTCACAGTCCTTTGCATGTCTCTCTATACCCCCCAAAGTAAAGATTCTAACTTTTTTGGATTTGAAATGTTGGATGAGTATCTTTCTCTATTTGTAAAATTTAAAATATAAAAACATAATACAAGCTAAGAGAAGGTAGCAAGTGTGGACTCTTAAATTCTACATTTTTCAAGACTATGTACTAACTGTTCCTAAATGAGCAATATATATATATATATATATATATATATATATATATATATATATATATATGAATTTTTATAAGCAGGGATCTGAAAAATATTTCTTAAGACAGTATATTAAAAACCTGAAGTTGATGTTCAAATATTGAATAGAAAAACAACTCCTTCATGTTTGTGCACGGCTCTGGCTAGCTCTGACACACTTACCTCCTAATTTCCTCTGGGGTTCATCCATTTCATTGTCCTCTTCACGAGATAATTCCTCTGATACAGAAAAACAATGAAGAAGGGAGTAATATTTTAGAAAAATCTTCGAGATTTGTTATTTTGGGCAATCCTCATGGACAATGAACTACAGCTTTTTTCTTTCCAAGATGTATTTCTTTCTAACTCTCCTTCCTCCACATTTATAGATTGGGTAGTTTCTCAAACAAGCAATCATTTGTGAGGGCAAGGTTGTATATCTAACTTTCACAAACGTAATGAGCAGAGAAATACCCAGGAAGAACATTGAAGAAAGTCAATATTCCACAATTTTCATAAAATTTATTAGTGTGTTTTCTATAATATTTACATTTTATCTGGATTTATCTAAATATATTCTTGCTTCTTTAAGAAACCTGGTTTATTTTTCATATCTTAATTTCCTGAAAACAGGCAAAGTCAAGCCTGTCCCTTGAACGTGCTAAGCCAGCCCCAATCCCTGGTACGGTGGTGTATGCCTATAATCCCCTTGCTGCGGAAGCCGGAAACAGAAGGATCACTAGGAGTCTGAGATGAACATTGATACCCTACACCCAATACATTAAAAAAAGAAAATAGGCAAACAATAGCGAATAAAAGGAACAAATCAATTTACTTTATTTCTTGTAGTACCTTTGTTAGGCATAGGATGAGTTCATTTTGTATTTTGTTTCATTTGCTTTTTGTTTATTTCTTTAAAAAAAATAAATAAAAAAACTTGGTGCAGAGGCCCAAGGATCACATCTCTGGAGATCACATCGGATTCCATTTGCTGGAAACTGAAGTAGAGCCAGCTCGGCACCTGAGCCGAAAGGCAAGCAAAGTGTTGTCTAAGGCAGAGAACTGCTCCTCACATAGTAAGTAGAAAATTCTTGCAGTGAGCACGGGAGAATTGCCCACACACGGAAAGCAGGAGTCATAGCACACTGGCCAAGGTGAACGGGGACTTGAAACTGGAAAGATTATTTCCCATCCGCTCCAATCACAAAAGATTTCTGAAGTCGTCTGACCCTTATCTATCTGTTTTTATGACTTCTCCTACCTACTTCTTCCCTACTATCTTCCTTTTTCTGCCTTTCATTGTTCTCTTCCCTTCCCCTCTTTCCCGTCCTAGATTAATACTACTGGTATTATACACACTGTGAAGGTCAATGATAAAGGCTGAAAGAATGAAAAACAAGTTTTAATGCATGAACAACATATGCTCGCCTCTGTTGATGATGACAGGACCAGGAGAAACCGCCTCCTCACAGCGGAGTAACAGAGTTAAATGCATCTCAATGGAATAGCTGAAATAGTGAGCGATATCACTGAACAAATGAGGCCCTGAGCATATGAGTGCAAAACAGAATCTAGTTTAAGAGAACCTCATATCAACCACAAACTATCCTTACTATGTTGAGCCATGGCATCAAGTGACAAAATCAGTACATAAAACAAGGTAGCAGGAGCTGGGGAGATAGCTCTACATCATAAGTGTCTCTCTGGAAAGCACAAGATGCTCAGTTCGATCCCCAGCCGCCACATGCTCCACTGGTTCCACCCCAGGGTGCACTGAGCCAGCCACAGAAACCAGGTATGGTGCCACACATCTCTAATCCCAGTGTTGCAGAAACTAAAACAGGAGGATCACTGAGTCCAAATGTGGAGCAACACCCTCTATGAATAAAAATAAATAAAAATGAAATAAAATAGTGTAGCCAAATGCCCCTAGAGCCTTGCAATTGTTAGTGGATTGAAGGGACAGCTATGGAAAGGAGAACCAACACCATGCACCAGAGCTGTACACAGCATTAAAGAAGAGCTAAAGAAACTCACCAAGTTTAAAGAGGAATTGACCTCAAAGATAACAGAACTAATGTATACACTGACCAACGCAAAGTAAGTCAATATCTCAACATAAGTGACCTCAAGTCCCTCAATGAAAACACAGACTGGCAGGCTGAATAAAAATGGAATCTATTGTACCCAAGAAACTCATATAATCTGAGAAGAAAATGTTAGTCTAAAAACTGATGGATAGAAAACAATACTTCTGATGCCACGACCAAAGGTAAAAGAGAGAATAGCAATTCTACTCTCAGAAAAAGTAAACTTCAAAGTAAGACTAATCAGAAGAGGAAGAGTAGTGCTGCATATTAGTCAAAAGAACACAAAGAAGCAATAAAAATCATTATTGTTATACACATAGAATACTGAACCATCTAAGTTCATAAAGAAAAATTACATTGAAAACATCAGCTAAACACAGCCATGATCATATTGAGAGACCTTAATACCCCATTTTCACAGAGAGACAAATGAACTAAACAGAAAATTCATGGAAAAAATATCAGAGCTAAATGGAATCTTTGAACAAATGGAATCACTGTTCTATGCTACTGTAACAGAATACACATTCGTGCTAGCAACACATGAGATTTTTCAAAAAATAACCACATAGCAGTCCAGAATGTGTGCTTAAATATATACAAAAGAATTGAAATGACTGCATGTACACTATCAGAGTATTGTACATTGAAACTACAAATCAATCACAAAAGAAACTGCTGAATATTTATAAATACCTTGCAATTTAATAACACACTTCTGAGCACTCAACTGGATACAGAAATCAGAAAAGAAAACAAGCAATAACTGAAACCAAGCAACAACACCAGCACAATGCACCAGGAGCTGTAGACACAATGAATCCAGCCCTAAGAGAAAAATACCTTGTAGGCCATGCATACGTTTCAAGATCAGAGCAAGCAAGAATGACCTAATGATAGAACTCAGAATACTTGGAAAAGAAAGATATGGTCAAATCACAACCCAGTTAAAGGAAGGAAATCATAAAAGACAGAGCAAAAATTAGTGAAATTAAATCTAAAATGTAAAGATTCTTGTACACAGTGATAAAATTCAACCAAGACAATAAAAATTCTGAACAGTTCAACATAACTAATGAAAGTGAATTAAACAAAATTAGCAACTAAGTACACCCCATGTCCTGTTGGATTCACTGGTAGATCCACAGGACTATCAGTGAGGTTATAATGCTGGAACTCCATCACATCTATAAGGACATTTACGAGGAAGAAGTGTTTCCAAACACATTTCTGGAAGCCATACTATTGCCAATCCCAAAAGCAGAAAAAGACCTCAATAAAAAAGAAGACCACATGTCAGTCTTCTTAGTGAACATAGGTCCTAAACATTTCCTATAAGCTGCTGGCAAACAGAATAAAATGAATCATCAGAATGATAATTCATGATTAAGTAGGTCTCCTCCCAAAGATGCAACTATGGTCCAATAGACACAAATCAATACATAAATCGAAGAATGGGCCAAAATTACCTGATCTTATCAATAGAAACAGGAAAATCTTTGGACAAAGTCCAACATCTATTCATGAAAAACATGAAGGTACTATCTTTATAAGGACTGAAATCAATTTAGTACTAGTCTATTATTACGAACCAATGGCCAGTGTCACACTAAATGACAAGGTCAAAGCTTTCCTACAAAGATCAGTAACAGGCCTAGAAGGCTGGGTTCAGATTAAGTGCCTTCCAGACAAGTGCAAGGACATAAGTTCTATCTCTGGCACTGCATGCCTTGATGGCCCCACACCCAGCTAGTCACCAAAACGAGGCATGGCCGTGGACATCTGCAATCCCAGAACTTGGGAGAGTGAGAGAGAAGGATCACCATAAGTCTGAGCTGCCTAGCAAGACCCTATACCAAATAAACAAATGAATGAATAAATAAATGATTAAAATTTAAAGAAAAACAAAACAAATAGCAACAAAATATCCACAATTGCTGGTCCTGTTCAACACAGTATTTGAAACAACAACCAGAGTAATCAGAAAGAGGTGAAAACTCTATGTATAGGAAAGGAAGATGTTATGCTGTCAATATTTACAGATGACATAATAGAAGACCTAAAAAATCCACCAAATAACTTCTAGAATTAATAAACAAATTAATTAACAGCTAAAGTCAGCAGTGTAGCAGAACAGAAAACAAACACACTGTAAACAGCATTTCTGTAAACCAAATGAACTGTCAAGAAAGAAATTAGGCTCGGGAGCTAGCTCAGTATCATAAGAATCTGCCTCACAAGGGCAAGGTTCCCAGTTTGATTCCTGATACCAAAACAACAACCAAAATTCCAGAAAGTAATAGCATTAACAAGAGAACCAAAAACTTAAATATGTACTAATTAATCTAAGAATTGTGAGACATTCACAATGACAGCTATATAATTCTAATAAATGACATTGAAGAGGATTTCAGAAAATGGAAAGATGGCCCTTTCCTACATGGACAGAACCACTATTGTCGAAATGTCTATACCCTAAGTGGAACTATTGATCTCATGCAATTCTAATCAAAATAGAGGCAGTATTCCTTACAATACTGGAATAAGCAACCCTAAGTTCATATGGAATTAGAAAATATCAAGAATATAGGAAACTATCCTCCGTAACAATAGCAAGGCAGAAGGTATTGCAATTCCAGATTTTTAATTATGTTACAGTTCTGCAGTGGTAAAACAGCATGGTATGGTATAGGCACAAAAATAGATACATGAATTGGCAGAACAGGGTAGAGGACACAGAAACAACCACCTGATCTTTAACAAGAAACAAAGCATATATGCTAGAGAGAAGATACCTTTTCCTTAATGCTTCTGAAGAAACAGGATGTCCATATGCAAGATCACATTCAGACTTCTTATAATGTACCAAACTGAAGTTAAAATGCATCTGTTATGGTTTATGTCTAGTTGTCCCCCCAAAGCCTCATGCAATCATGGGGCGTGGCTTCTATAGACTGAGACTTGATTTGTGATCCCTGTGATTGTGTTTTAGTACTGATGGGATTATCGGTCTGAGTAAGGCTGAGGCTATGGGTGTGGTCTAGGGCAGATATCCTAAGGCAGAAAGCTTGAATGCTATATAAAGAGACACAGAGAGACAAACTCAAGCTGTTGCTGTTGCTGTTGCTCTCTGCTGCCCTGTTTGGTTGGCTGCCTCTGCCACTATTTTCTTGCTGTTCCACCACCATGAACTGGATGCTCTCTGCTCTGTTCCACTCATCCTTGGGCCAGCTGAATATGGACTGAAACCTCCACAAACTGTGAGCTAAATAAACCTTTCCTTCCTTCATATTGAGTGTTGGGTATTTGTCCCAGCAATGAGTAAAAAGTAACTAAGACAGCGTCCAAGATCTAAACGTTAGAACAGCAAACTTTAACTTGTTAGAAGATAAATAACTAAATACTTCAGAATCATAGGCCTAATTAGGGACTTTCTGAACAGAAGTCCTACTGTGCAGGAGTCAACAAATGGATAATAACAAATTAAACTATTAAAGTGATTCTGCATAGCAACGGACACAATCAGGAGAGTGAAGATATGGTCAGCTACACACTGGACAGAAGGGAAAACTTACAGAATGACAAGAAAGGTTGCCAGCTGCGCTATGGACAGAGGACTAATATCTAGAATATGTAGAAACTCAAAAAAGGTAGAGCACTCAAAATAAAAGTTTCAATCAAAATTGGCCACTGAAATGAATGGCCATTTCTCACAATAGGTATGAGGAATGCTTACTACATTAAAAAATGTTCAGTATCTCTGGCCACAAAAGAAATACAATTTAGTGCAACGCTGAGATTTCTTCTTACTCTAGGAAATGGCCATCTTCATAATACCAATTAATAGTCAATGTTGGTGAGGCTGAGGTTACAAAAAGAAACTCTCCTCATTTGCTCGTGGGAATGTAAAGTCATACAACGATTACAGAATTTAGTGTGGAAATTACTTGAAAAACTAAAAGTTGAAATTCCATTCAATACAGCTGTCTTCCTACTGGGTGTCTTCCTGAAAAAGGGGGTAGACATCATATTCCAGGGAGCTATGCATAGCCATGCCCACAGCTGCACAACCCATGATACCTAACCCTTGGAAGCAGTTCATCATCCCTCCATTAATAAACAAAAGAGTAAAGGAAATGTGATGTAATGTGTGTAATGAAACACTATTCTTCTGCAAAGAAGGATAAATTTGAGACAGTCATAGAAAAAGATGGACATAATGTTAAGTGAAATACAGTGGACACACAGCATACATACTGGATGCCTGTCCTTGTATGAGAAATCCAAATAAAAAGATGGATAAAAGGAAACAGAGAAATGAATATTTTGCAAACAACAAGAGGACCAGGAGATGGCAAGAAGGGAAAAGGGCGGGAATGGAAGCAGACATGGGAAATAATTAAGATGGATTATGTACATGTACCGTGCACACAGTGAAAGTTGTCATTAAGACGCATGCACTTTTTCTCTGTCACATTCAACTGTATGAGATGCATCTACTTTTCTTTCTCTTCTATTTACTACATTGTCTGGCATGTAACAGACATGTCATCGGTAGTTAAATACTGATATACAATAAATGAATGTACTATTTAATAAATATACTAGGCCTTAATTTTTAGAGTAAAAAAAATTATGAAATTTTGTTGATATTGTGAATAGCCTGTAGTGATGAGATATGTATGTGTGTAGTGTACAACATTATTGCATATTTTTGTATAAATGAGGAAGATACAATTGTAGTAAGTCATATTAGGCTAGGCATGGTGGCGCATACCTGCAATCGTCAGCATTCAGTAGGCTGAGGCAGGAGGATTGCCACAAGTTCAAGGCCAACCTGGGCTATGTAATGAGATCAGGACCACCATGAACTGCATAACGAGACCCTGTTTCAGGAAAAGGAAAAGCAAAAGCCATGTTACACCAAGGGTTAAAGCAAGAATTCTGCCTTTTGTTGCATATTTGCTACATAACACAAGGGCACTAATATGCATTGAAATGATGGTTGCTATGGTAAAATATTAAATAAATATATAATCCAATCTGATATGGGTGAGTGAAAAATCTAAATAAAAGCAGAGTGTGTATATTGTTTTTACACTGTACCTGTCAATCAAGCTAAAATTTTATGAGAAACTGAGAAGCAATTTTCACTCATGTACATTCTATCATGTAGGTCATATTCTTTCATGTAAATCTCTTTCACTTGCGTGTTTAAATTTCAATACAGACGCAGATCTCAAAAGCATGGCTGTGTTTTCTTCCCTTTTTAATTCATTCTGACTTTGGGAGAACAAATGTTTTATTGAGCATGACACCTACAAGAGGCATTGTGTCTGAGTAAGTATTAAAGCATGCACTGCGTCCCTTCTGGATAACTGTGGTATGGCAGGGACTTTCTGCTCAATGTCCTACAATCAGGGAAGAAATATGTGAGGTCCTAGGTGGGTACCAACTCACAGGTGAATTTTTAAAAGGCAAGTGAAGGCTCTCGGTTAGCCCTTGGAGGAGCCTATGCATCCATTCTTACATAGCCAGTGGATAAGTGCCACACTGGGCATCCCTTTTCCTAACCAGAGTGTGTTCCACTGCTTCCCACGATAAAAATCATTCTGTGTTAGTAAGATCTCATTTCAAACATAGTTGCCTGAACCTTGACTCCTCCCCTCTGACATCTGTCTGGGCATGCCATTGCTGATTTTCATCCAGAGACAGAAACCAAAGCAAAGCAAAGCAAAGCAAAGCAAAGCCAAGTCCTGAATGTATATGTGGCTTGACAATCATCATTCCTGCTATAAATTGATTACATGTGAACAAAACACATATATCTCAAGTAGTATAGTCCTGTTTAAATTATTTGTTTTCAGTTTTGAAAATCTATTTATGCCACTTTAAATGACGCTTGTACTCGGGTTCAAAGTGAAAGGATTTGCATTCTTTAATCAGTTGTTCATTGAATAGTTGTGTCATTCGGTGTCCTAAGAGGAAATAAAAATGCCAAATGGTACAATTGAGTAGAGTTTAATGAAAGGTCTACTTACTGAGCCCTGGGATGGGGTAAGTGACAGCAGGGGAAAAAAAAAAAAAAAAAAGTAAAAGTGTGAGCTCCAGAAATGTCATAGCTTCTTTCTCTGTGTTCTAATTTTATGATTTCAAGTGCGAAATATCTAAAACCAAAATAGTATCCTTTCTCCAAAATAGGTTCTACATGTTTTCTTCTTGATCACATTTGAAACCAATTTTATGCCTTAAGTTTCGGAAGCAGCAAAATTAATCCAATGGGCCATAATTCTTTCTCTTTTTCCAGTTTCTATGTTATCTTACCCATAACTAAAGTTCTGCTGATTCTAGCTCCAGAATAGTCCCCAAATTGATGCACATCTTATCTTTGCTCTTGAAACCACTGAGCCCAGTCCTAATGAGTAGAACAGTCTGTTTGCTGGTCTACCTAATTACACCATTGCTCACTAACAAGCTGTTTTCAGAATCCTTGCTGTTCTGTTATATTTATTTTTTGTTACATTAGTGCATTTTTTTGTAGCACACAGTGGTTATATTCATCGGTGAAGTTGGTCAATGTACATAACCCATCTTATTTCACCTCAGTTCTCCCTTTCTCCCCATTTTTCCATCTCTAAATCTCCGTTCCATTTGCAAAAGATTCATCTTCCTGTTTCCCATCATCTCTCTGTTTTCTCTTTAGATTATTTATTCTTTGGGCTTCTCCTACAAGAGAGTGCACGAAATTCTTCAGCTTGTGCATCTTATGTAATATTTCCAAGCTGTAAATACGATCACGTGGCTTGTCCGATGCATACACTCTAGTGGTTCACCCTGCCCCATCTGTGTGGTGAAAGTTCTTATCTGTGGCGGCGAAGGCCCCTGCAATACAGCCGCTTGGATCTCACTTACTTCTCTTTTCTGTCTGTTCTAACCTCATGACCTTTTTCTTAAGTGAAGACATCGTGTCCTTGTCCCAGGGACTTACAAGAATCACATGGGTGATTCTTGTAGCCCCTCATCTTGAAATCCGCATCACTATCCCAGGCATAAATTTTACATCTTGGCTTAAATGTCATCTGATGGTATTATTTAATTCTCTCTGACTTTTTACTCTTTTTTTTTTTTTATCCAGGTAGATGTCTGCTGTTTTATGTAGTCATCTTTTTCTATTCTTGGTGTATATCCTGAGAGCTAATCTCATTCTGTTCAAATCAGGAGGAAACCAGGAAGAGTCCCCTTACCTTATTGCCATCCATATCTTGAAATTCTCTTTCTATAGAGCTGTGAGAAATAAATGTTTGGTGTTTAAGCCACACAGCATATGAAGTTCTTTTTTTTTTTTTTTTTGTGGTACCTAAGATTGAACTTAGGACCTTGCAATTGTCAGGCAAATACTTATTCAACTGAGCTGTCTTCTCAGCCCCTGAAATTCTTATTCAGCATAAGTACAGTATTATTATAGTAGCCTGACATATCACAGGATCTTTCATTATCTCTGCAATGTGACTTCTTCCTTATTTCCTCATTCACTTGTCTGGAGTTCACGTTATAATGTTATTAGTACTTGTTACTCTATCATCTATCTATTTTAATAACTCTTTAACACATTCACACTTTTTCTCTTTGGGGTTGGTATTTCAGTAAGTTGTTTTATAATATTAATTTTCTTTAGGCTCAGTGTCATAAACTATATGCTAAATGTTTAAAAGTTTTTTTTATTAATATGACTGATGCTGTTTATTTTTGTATTCTTTTATAGCCAATGTGAAAGTTCAATTAAACTGAAGTTTGATTACAACATAATGAATATTTCTACTGGTTTATCCCAAATGAATGATTTACACTTTTTTTTTTTTTTTTTTGTCTTTTTGAGACAGGATCTTTCTATGTAGTTCAGGCTAATCTTGGCCTTGAATTCTCTTTTGTAGCCCAGGCTGGTCTCGAACTCACAGCAATCCTCCTTCCTCAGGCTTCTAGGTGATAGGATTATAGGCATGAGCCACAATGCCCAGCTTACACATGTAATTTTTTAAGAAATGCATTTGGTTTTTACAGTTTCCCTATGCAGCTCAGACTCATGGTGATTCTCCTGTTTGTAACCTCCCCAGTTCTGCAATTACAGACACACGCCACTTTGCCCAGCCTTTATGGTAGGCTCAGTCCACCCCAGGAATGGGGCTGGCACAGCCTGTAGTGCCGGGGATTGAGCCCAACCAGGGTCCCTGGGCTTGTCTAAACTTGCCTAAGCGGATGATTTAGTCCACAGAGCAATCTCACTGGCCCTACTCAGCTAATTTTCTTTTTAAGTTTGTGAATACAGACTTGAAAAACAGGAACAAACATAGAATTTATATTTTAAAGATAAGAAAAACTAGAAACAATAAGAATTTCAAAAACCAATAATTCAACAATGGTAGTAGTTGCTCAGATCTGCTCAAAGGGAAGGAAAACTGGGGTGAAAGAAGAAAAAAGAAAAAAAAGGAAGGGAAAGATACATACTGTGCAACGCAACTAAGGCAACTTCACAGCTCATTTCTGTTGGTTTGTCACAAAGAACAATTAATGCTTGGATTTTTAGAGCAAGCTTATATGCTCATATCTGTTAATCCAAACACTGAATTTCTAAACAGAATTTTCGTCTAGACACAGGTGTGTTTTCTAATAAAGTCCTGAGTGAGGCCAGGTCTGCATGAGGCCAGGGCCTGCAGAAGGACACATTTCCTCCTGCTGCAGGTCATCTTATCTCTTGCTTTTCCTACTCTCTGATTGCAAAGAACAGATATTGACTGCTCTTAACTTTTATATGAATCATCGCTCAAACTTACTCTGCTAGTACAAAATCTTGTCTCTTCTATCTTTTCCTGTATTCCCCTGGGTTGCTGACACTAAAATTTCCCTGGGTTTTCCTTGAGCGCCATCTCCGTTTCTAGTCGTGTGGATTTCTCTAACATGCTGTAAGCTTAACCATTCTTGTAAAGGATAACACACCATATTTCCCAGAATATATGAACCATACAATATTCATATCAATGTGTTACACTATGTTAGAAACCTTATATATTATACTTACGAATACAAAAATGACCAAGAAACCATACCCTGACTTACCTTGGTGTATTTTAAATGTCCTATCCATTGAGATTATTAGTCTTATTATAAAATTAAATGGAATTTAAATAATATTTAAATATTTAAATAATTTAAATTTATTATAAAATTAAATGGAATTTAAATAAATAACCCCTACTTGTCTGATTTGTGTTGTCAGTGTGATTAGGGTAAAATGTAGTCAAGTGTATGTTTCTGACTCAATAATAAGAGCAAAAACACATGAACTTCTAAATATATGTTTTGTTTACTTTAGATAAATGATCAGTTTATAAAATGTCTTGCAAAGTGCAATATACGAATACACTACACTAAAAGCTAAAGTGTCTTTGTTTTCATCTTGAAAAAGTTGTTTTCTGTGTCCTGCGGTCGGTGAGCAACTGCAGTGAAACTGTTATGACCTCAGGCCAGACATGAAGAAGCGATCCAGTGTCTCCACATGGATACTGCAAAAGTCACAGCATGAAGTCAGTGTAACACCTGGTTCTAAACCACACTGAAGGTCTGCAAAGGGTTTTAGGAGAAAGCCTTTTTATTCTTTATAGTCCTCAGAAATGCACCTAATGCAACACTGACACTTGGCTAAGGTTTCTTGGCTGTCTAAAGAGTGCCACTTAAGGATGTCACCTTTCAACCTTATCTGTAAACACTGGGTCCCAGACAAGTGCAAGACCAAATGTGATTTCATGCTTCTTCCAAGGATTCTGCACGGCCTCTGCATGTGAAGAATGGAGGTTACGATTAGTCGATGAAGTTGCTGTTAAGTAACACAGACAAAGGAATAACCACACAACATAACTATTGGAAAAACAATATATGCTTCACATAAGATGAAACTCCTAAATTTGCTCTTATTCGAGCAGCTTCTTTGAATGTTCGCCCCAGCAGTGATAATATGTCCCTCACAACCAGCAGTAAGAACAGCTTCAGTCCCAGAGAGGAAGAGGTTTTCTGTAAAAAAACAAAAGGCCTGGCGAACCATGCCCACTCCGTGATTTTAGATTATAGAACATTTTTTGTCATAAACTTGAGTGACACAGGAAGGGTATCTTAGGAAATTTGACACAGTGAAACACTGTCGAGGAGCAGTGCTGATGTATATACAAAGGCCAGCAGGCAGCAGAGAAGGCAAAGCTGAGCCAGAAACACAAACAACCATTACTAACGTGCTAGGACTATTCTTCTACAGAGGCATTCAGTACAACGCCCCTGTTCTCATACTGGTTATCTCTGTTCTCCTGGTACATTCTTGCAATGACACTGTCACCAAAAGCTCATCTAATGCAGACTCTTCGTGCATCTGCCCATGGCTTGGTGTTTGTAACCCGACATTCTAACTACTACCCTTTCCTTCTTCCCTCAATAAGTGGAGGCAGAGGGCATCGCCTGGCAAATGATAGAGTGTGTAAATGGACTATTATCTAAGCTTCAGTACTTCTCTAAGATCTTATTTTTTTTTTCTTCCCTTCATCGTTGTTTTTGTTTTGGTTGCATTTTTCTTCCCATTCTCTCATTTTATTTGGCATCTGTGGTTAGCATCCAAGTGTTTAGAAGGATCACATTCATTCCTCTTTACATGTACTGGCTTGCTATGAGCTGCTCTCATACACACAGTTCAGAATACAACATTTTTTGTGTATTCTCATTTTTACTGTTACTTGATGCAATGAGCCATAATTTCAACAACCAAAAAAAAAAAAAAAAAAAGGATTGCCCAGCTACCTCTGAAGTACAGAAGAAAAGACTTGCTATGCCTGTGCTCTGCTTTGGAGAAAGGATCATGTACTAATCCAGGACAGAGCTTGTAGTCCTTCTATATTTCTTATGTCATTCGTCATCCACTCATCTGTGTCAAAACGCTCAATAGGCTTCTCAAAAGCTGAGAGGAACAGAAGTCTGAAGATTTTGGTCCACTTGATCATTCTAGCCTCACTATGCTACTCTCCCTGTAAAACACTGAGATTTTCTGCTCATTTGGTAGTTTCCAAACTTGGAGTAGTTGACTAATGTGGGGACTAGAGACAGTGATAAGAACTGCAGGGTGACCATGGAACACCCGGACTCATGGTTGCTGTGGGCTTGGAGTGGAGCCTGCTGCAATCTCTGGCCCTCCACATTTGCACTCTTTCAGAGCATTCTGAAGTATTAGCATCATGCAGGATGAGAGGTACAGCTGTGTAGAAAGGTGTGAAAGTGAACAAAGAATAATGTTTGAGCATTCAACTAAGGTGAAGGGGATGTCATTATGAATCACCTTTTATCAGTTTCATAGCATTCCTGAGGCTCTATCCATTTACCTTGGAGATTTTACTGTGTACTAGCAATGGAAGTACCTGTGTGTGTATGTGTGCACGAGTGTATGTGTGTGAGCACAAGATTCTCTAAATAACATTGGAAAAAATAAATGAAAGATTGAATAAATAAATGTCCAGGTTGCCTATGTATATGTTAAATCGAAGCAAATCAATTTTTTTCAATTTTAAAAAAATGACATGCTTATGAAAAATTGTTAAGAAAACTATACTTGTAGGACTACTGAAGTACTGTATAGCTATAGTAAAAGGAACTGAACAAATCATTTAATTATGTTATTGTGCACAAATGCATACTATTCCTTTAGTTTAAAAAAATTACCATCACCGTAATACAAATTAATCCAATGAAATGAATAGAATGCGAGTGAACCTAATGGCAAAGGATACCGAACTATTACAAGATACCCTTTGGATCTTTAGAGATTAACAGATATTTTCTTCCTTTTCGGAGTAGAATCCAGGAAGTATATATGCCATGTGGCTATTCAAATCAACCATAGGTTTATTCTGCTTTGAGATGTGTGTTAACAAGTGCACACACAGCATAAACCGTCCTGACTTTGATTCCCACCCTCCCCGCTCTGGACTTGCTGGTGTCTCTCACTGGCATAGTTCACTCAGTTTACCAGCTCCCATGAGCCCTGCCGCTGTCTTGCCCTGGCTGAGCTGCCATGCTTAGGCCTTCTCCAGCTGTCTGCCATCGTGATGGCCACCATTTATATCTCATAAAGTAACAACAAGAGACAGTTCCAAATTTGACAGGTTTTTGTACAAATTAAAATGCTAAGTTTACATTTCATTTTGCTCATTTCTGCAGTGAAGAGCTCTTGGAAATAAGCATTTTTCGCTTCTGTTTTTGAATCTAGTACTGTGTTCACTACACACAAAAATAGAACACGTAATCCATTTTCTTCTGAGTGTGTGATTAATGAATTATCCTCTTATCCTCTAATTGCTTTATCAGGAACAGAGTTGCTTGTGGCCGATTAATAAAACAAAAATACTGGAGTGAACAGTTAGTATTGCCTGTGTAATATTTCATGTGAGTTAGTCTTCCAACATGCAGTTACCATATGGAACGTCATTGCAGAGAAGTAAGATGCACTCGGGGTGGGGGGGGATTTTCTTTATCTGGCATGCAAGTGATTGTGCCTTACGTGAATAAAATCAATTTAGAGCTGTTTGAAGGTCTTGGTTTTTCTTTGTTGTTGTTGTTGTTTGTTTGTTGTATACAACTCAGGAAACAAAACATGCTATGTAAAGGAACATATAATAAACAAAAAGTTAAATATTGCTGTAAGTCATGGTTTCAAACAGGTTCTTCTACGAGAACCAAGAATACATGGCTTCTTTACTTGATCTTTCATTAAATCACAGTGAACATAGTTCTTCTAAGCTGGAATGTAGCTTAAAAATGGTGCTTGCTTCAACTTTTATTCAACAGAAGAATTACATAAAATATTTCCAGACAAAACTTTATAACCTCCATCATATATTAAAATCTTGTCCCCTTGCAGAATAGCCTTTGCATAATTAGCATCTGCTGTTCTTAGACTTTCCCTCAAAATATTTGGTTTTACTCCCTTAGGTCACATGAAACTGATCAACTTCCTGGGGCAATTAAAGATTATACAAATATTTACAAATATCTAATCTATTAAGTCTACTTTTTGTTGAGACAATTCATTAGCACACAGAAATCCTATACAATCTCTAAATGCCATTTTTATTGTGGTGATTATTTCTTAATGTTTTGAAAAAAAATGAAAGCATAATTTAACTACATTAGAACTCAGTACTTAAAATTGAATATTTCCAGATGAATTTCATTGAATATAAATCTTTCACTTTTTCTTGAGTTCCCAGTTTTTCATGCACACAAGAAAGCCTATGCAGGTTCTGCTACTACAGGTGATGTAGCTTTTGTAAGAATTAGGTACAGTTTGAGGTCTTTGATTTTAAGTTTAGTACAATAAAATATATTTAATATAAAGCAGTTAATGACACTCATGTAATCATTAAAATCTAAAATTAATATAATATCTTGAAAGACAGTTTCTGTGTGTACAATCTATAGTATACTTTTTAAAGAAATCTAGAAGACTGGGCTGGGGAAATAACTCTGCAGTATAAGTGACTGCCTGGCAAGAACCAGGACATGGGTTCAATCACTGTTACCTCATGCCACGCTGGACGAAGAAACCCCAGGCATGCTGAGCAGGCCACTGAAACTGGGCGTGGTAATACACTCCTGTAATCCTAGCACTGGGGAGGCTGAGAGAGGAGGATGACTACAAGTCCAAACTGTGTACCAAATAAATAAATAAGCAAGCAAAAAGAAAGAAAGAAAGAAAGAAAGAATAAACAAATAAACAAACAAATAAATAAATAAATCTAGAGGACATAATGTGTCCATTTTCTAATGAAGACGTTTCTTTTATCAGCATTTTGACACTAAAAGGACAGGCTGAGTGATGACAATTATTTCATGAGTGTGGAAAGAGAAAACAGGATTGTAGGAAATTAGAACTTGTTGCACTCAAGCCAGTAAGCAGGCAAATGGCAAACACTTGCTCATTATGGCCCTAATGAGTAAAACAGTTCTGCCTTAGAGGCAGGATTTCCTTTTTGAATAAAAAAATAAGCCAGTAAATTTTGCCTCTTTTAGTGTGATAACAATATCATTATTTTATTTTAATTGTATTTTAGGGAAAGGTCTTCAGGGTGTTCACTGCTAGACAGACCTTGTTGTGATCTGCCTGTTTACAGTCTCCCAAGAGCTGGGATTATAGGAGTGTGCCACCATGCCCAGTCTCAATTGCTGTCTCAGCATGCCCCAAGGGTTGGACCAGTAAGTCAGTTCCTGGGATCGAAGCCCCTGTCCCTGCACCTGCTTGCAGGTGATTTAAGCTGCCGAGTTATTGGGCAAGCCTGATCATTATCTCTATATTTTTAATAATTTATATTAATTCATGATACTTTACTTTGAATTCTTTTGCAATAAAATGAGTTTCAGTGAAGTGAATACTTTTTTCTCTAATCTTGTTAACATCTATGCGAGTTGTCTACCTTAATTAAAATTCAAGATTTAATATTTATTGGTATTAATCTCCACTTTCTGTGCACTCCCCAGGTTTCTGTACATCCTACATCATAATGATCTATGAGGTTAAGGCTTTTCCAATTGCAATAGAGTGTGCGATTGTGCCTATGATACAACCAAAGATAGTGGACCATTTTGCTCACCAACCAAAACAGCTACAAATCAAAAAGCAACTAGTTCGTGATACGAGAAAACCTCTCTGATGAGTGATTAAGCAAAAATAATACAAAGGAAAGGGGGAATTCCAGAAAGAAAGCACTCTTTTAGAATACCAGAAACTCATGCAAAGAAGACTTCTCAAAGCAGAGACAGTGATTTCATTCTTGTATCTTTCTCATAGATGCCACCTTCTCATTGTTCTTTGGTTATAAATGAGCTTATTCCCTAGAGGTTCTAAATTCTCCTTCATATTGTCATTTTTAGTACTGTTTCATACCAGGGAAAAAGATATAGAAATCCCGGAAGTCTAAGGATGACAGATAAATACACATCGGAAGTAGTTCCACTGTTGTCTTCTCTTAGCTTGAAGCTTAATGCTGTGATTCCGAGCTGAAATATTCTGCAATGTTCTTACGTGTGTTGGAAGGGATTGATGGCGCTGCTCTTACCTGTGCATTCAACCACTGACAAGCTTGCTGCTGAGTGTTCTGTGAGGATATGGTGCCCATAAGGAAGGGGGTCACTGGTAAAGGACACGGAAGGGAATATTCTTGTCTCTCTTTTCTTTCTGAATGACTTGACTTTGTCATCTTTTCCTGAACCACAACCCCCTCCCTCCTGGATCTCTCTTGGTGCTAGTGGACCAGAGATTGAGGCTGTGAGCCAAAATACACCTCCTCTAATTCAAGTAGCAAGTGTTGGGTGTTCTGTCCACTTGAAAGTACACTGACTCAGAGAGTCACCTTTTGCTCCCTGATACTCTGAGGTTTAGCGTAGCCCTTTCTAGTTCTGAGTCAAAAGGTGTCATTTCAGGGCCTTTTAAGTTTGCCTGCTTTAATAAATGGATCAGGCAATTGAAATGGAGTGAGCCTTGCTTAAACCTAGTACTTAACATGCTATATGTAGATTTTTGTATTCTTGCTTTGGATTTAAATATCATCAGATTCTTTTCAATGCAATTTTGTTTATTATTTAAGTCTCTTATAACATGGGATGATGGCCATCCATGAAGAGTTCATCCATATCCTCTGACTCAAAACCTTAGGAAAATTAAATTGCACAGACAGGTTACTGGCCATTACTCAGTGATCTATAAGAACAACTGAAGATTTTCTTGTCGATAGGCTTTGAAATACGACCTCCATTTTAATGTCACTTTCTGAAGACTTCAAGTGCAGAGGTAGATAGATATGCATAATCATAAGTATCCTAAATAAGGGTCTATTTTATTGTTTCTTTTTAGAGTTACAGATACAACTGTATGTAAGTAAAAGAAATAGGATGCTTCATTTTCCTCGCTATAATTTCTCAATTGCTTTTTAGCCTGACTAATGACAAAATTTTTAAAGCAGCAAATACGTGATATATGTGTAGAGGGATATGATGAACCCATATTGTTTCTAAATCCATGGAGGTGCTAGTCAGAGATGACTCTGCAAATTCTTCAATGAAAGCCTGGGAGTCATTGACCGTAGTACTCAGTTCATGAACAAATGGGGGACAGCAGGCTGCAGATTATAGAGACACAGTATTAATGAGCCGTCCCCAGCTGATCTACTGACGACCCACAGGACTGCCAAGTGAATCATATGACCTATTTTTTAATTAAAAAATGCATTTCAAATGAATTATTTATGAACAAGTATAGCTGTAACCTTGATAATATTAAAGTGTTCAGAGCTTTTGCAAGCTATCTCTGAGCAGTGACTATTTGCAGTGAAACATGCAGAATAAATATATGAAATGATTGTCTCTGAAGAGGTGGAGATAAATGAGGGTATCACTTTGCAGGGCTTTCTCACCATAGACAATCACCAAAGATTTGATCAGAAATATTTAATTCATTGTTATTTGACGTGTACAGATAGCTATGATTTTGCCCTTTCAGCCTTATAATATAACTATTTAGCATGCTGAAAGCAATCAATGCCAGACTATTGGCTGTGCATCATATTTTCCTCAGGGATAAATCCTTGAACATAGCATTTTATTTTAAGATCATTTTGGCTATCTTTGCTATTAGAGATAAGCTGAAAATTGCTTAGGTATTAGGAAAACAGAGGAAATATTTTAAGTGCTAGTTAAAGCAGATGCATTATTTTTCAGCTGTTGTCATTTGAACATTTAGATAAGATTTTTGGAATTCATTTTCTATTGTCTGTGCCTATTAGAAATGACTTTCAAATGCCTATTATGGAATCTTTGTCTAATTTTTAATACATATTTTAAGTGTTCTTTTAATGGGTAGAAGTCAGTAAGTCAGATTTTAAAGTGGAAAGATACAGAGAAAGGCCGATTTAAATAATGGAAAATTATTAGGAAAATTAAAATCAGTGTATCCCAATGTCCTTTATTCAGTTCCTTCTTGTAGTCAGATTTGGAAATCTCAGGAGCTGTAAAAGATAAGGATGCAGGGTCAGGTAAATAACTTAATTAGAACTGGGCATTTACTGAGTTCTACTATAAGATTTGCAACAAGAATAGACACTAATAATTACATTAATTGAGCATACTGTCTCAATGGTGCAACATGCTTTATGTGCATTATCTCTTATGCTCTAAGAGAGCATGCAGATTGCAATAATTATTTTGCTTAACAGATAAATAAGCAAGGCTCCTAGAAGTTAATAATAACAAAGGTGTAGTCTGGCTCTAATCAGCACCATGGCTGAGAGGAAAAGTCAGATTGTGAGGGTATCCGCTTCCTGCATGTGCTGCTTCTCATTGAGATTTTCAAGTAAACACTTTGTACAAAGGGATTTGTATCTATTATTGGAAAATAATACAAACGTTATGAAAAAATTCTCCCTTTATGAAAATTGCCTAGGAACACACAAACTTGGAAGTTGCTAGTTGTCTCTGGACTTATCTTTCTCCATGTAAAAATCATGGGATGAACAGATATGGAATTTTCCTGTGGTTACTTTTTAATATTGAATTCTCTGGCAGCTTATAATATCTTCTGGCAAAGTGCAGTTTGCATTGAACATGGACATATTTGTTAGGCATGATCAATAGCGAAGGAAATTCTTCTCTGTGCCTTCCAAATCATGCAGCTATGGACTGTAGGTGATGATCGTAGATTGATCAAAATTTATCATGAGGTCAAATTTTAAATATCATATAGTTTATTTTAATTTGAATCGTCTAGGAATGTTCATTGATCCAGGTATACTCTGATCTGTAGAGAAAGAAGTTTGCTATATTAGCAGACTATTCATACAGTTTGTTCTTACAAGTTTTATATAACTTGAGCTGTTTGTAACTACCTGCTACACTCATAATGAAAATGATAATTCTCAGTGATGTTAATTTTCATCAAATTGACACGAAAACCCACTTTATTTTGAATCACTGATCTGGGAAAAAATTAATGCAGTGTAACAAATTATTCTGAATCATTTAACTATACCTAGATTATTTGTAGAAAAAATGACTTGGGTGTCTGAAATCACAGAGAATGACTGAAACAGCCTAATTCTTATTTCTTTCCTGTTTCTTCCTCCAACCTACAAAGCACTAATATTTAAAGAACTGCTCTAAAAGACAACAGATGATTCCTGTGGATATCTCTCTATTTCATACTCAGGCATGTTGACCTGACAGTAAGACAGTGACTTTACTTTATCATTTAACGATAATTATATTTATGGAAAGATAAAAACTAAGAATGGATTTATGGCTAATTGACAACAGGAATGTCTCATTGATTACTTTGGATAGACTTATCATTCAATCATAATCACTTATCCTACCGAGCTTTTAAATACTCTGTACCTACAAGTTAAAGTTACCTTATTGGGGTAAGTAATTCTCGTTTTGAAATCCCTGTACAGATGGCAGGCTTGTCTTACTGCCTATGAATAGATTACATTCATATATGAGTATATGAAGTTTGTTTAAAATAAGACAAAGGATGAGTGAAAACCTCTGAAGCTCTGTTGTCCTTTTGAGCCATTGTTTTATAATTATCTCATCCTATCCTACTTTACTCCTCCTTTCCCTTTTAAGTCTTTATTATTAATTCCTCCTCTTTCCTTTATCCTCCTTATGTAGCATCTTTTCTTTCTGTGCTCTTAGAATTTTTTCTTTATTTTCTTCTTTTCTCAAATAAATAATTACCTGTAATAGTATATTGCAAAATATATTTCCACGTCTTTTTATCGAGAGTTGGAATGTGTTTCTTTATTCTTTGAAATTAGCTTGTCCATGTGGGTTACACAGACATGTATATATAAAATCTTCCCTATGGAACTACACTGTCATTTTTAGAAAGCATATATGTGACTTTCTGATACTACACAGAATATATTGTTATTGAAATCTATTTCAAGAATGAAACTAATATTCTAATAGTATTTGTAAATCCCAAATTGTGAAAAATCTTAGGATACTTGGCACAAATTTAACAAGAAAGTACATAGAAATCTGGTACGGATTTCTATCTCTGTCCCAGTTCAAACACTCCCAGGGTAATACAAATTTTCCCAGAGAGCGTAGCTCTGCAAATCCTACCATCTCTGAGTTCTAAAGAAAATCTGGTTCCAAAGAAAGTTAAATACGAAGATGCTTATGTTGATATGTGAGGACTGCCAAGTGTAGTTACTTGTCTTCATGTTCTGTCTTAATATCATATAAATCCAGTTTTATAGAATCAACTCCATATCTTAAAATGGGTATAATTTATTTGTTGTATGAAACTTCCAATATCAATGAACTATTTCCCTAGTTTCCTCCTAATAAGCATACACTATTCATCTATTAACAGCCTTTTTACTTTATTTTTCTTCTATTACCTATTGTCTTTCTCTTTTAATTCCATTTATCTCTATTCCCCTTTCCTTGCATACTTCTTTCTTATTTCTCTTTTGCTTATTTAAACATTTTTCTTTATTGGTAGTTGAGTGCATAATGTGCACACAAATCCAATGACGTTCAAAAAAAGACCTATGAACCAATTAATTTAGAAAGTTTAGCCAGGCATGTAGGTGCATGCTCATAATCCCTGCAGTTCTGAGGCTGAGGCAGGAGGATCAGTGTGAGTTCAAGACCATCCTGATGTAAAAAAGTGAGTTCAAAGTCAGCCTGAACTGCATAGCGAGACTGTCTCAAAAAGACAAAAAGAAATTTATTATATAGAGGAATCATTTAAAAATTGACCATCATTATGCACTAGCAATGAAGAAAAAGAAACTTTTTATTTTTAAAGAGGAAAAAAATAGCAAAAACAAAGATAAAAACAATGCAACACAGAACAACAAAAAATGATACAAAATTTTAAAAGAATAATAGAAAATTAATAAAGGTTGTTCTATTACATATTGTTATCATTAAATCCGTTGCTCAGGTTTCCAGTACATGCATGCAAGATTGATCAAGCAATTAAACATTATCTTTTCCTTTTACTGAACCTTATTTTTTTTCCTTGCCCTTTTCACTTTAGAAAGTATTTTAAAGAGGTTTTAAAAAGAATAGATGATATATTAGAGCCAGTATACACTTCAAAGAACAAGAGGAAAAGTACTAGTGGTGCACGCCTGTAATTCCAGTGCTTGGGAGGCTGAAAAGAGGAGGATAACTATGACTCCAGTCTGCGTACTGGGATGCTGTGGTCCTGTACTAAAATACAATTAAAAAGAAAGCTATTCAATTGTGGTTGTTATATTGTATATTGCTGTCCTTAATTTGGTCAGACCACAGATATTAGCAGATAGAGTTGATCAAAGAAAAAAATTTAAATATTAACTGTTGCCTTTGAAAAATCAATAGAAATCTATATTACAATCATCTCTGTTTCCCTGTGGTTATACTTACACACATTATTCACCCTACCTTTTTTTTTTTTTTTCATCTCTTTTATTCTTTCCTTCATCTTAATTGTTGCTTACTTATGTTCAGTAGGACATAAAATTTAAGACTGAGGCATAGGGCCAGCGAGATATCTCAGCAGACGAAGCACATGCTTAGGCAAGGCAGGGACCAGAGGCTCAAGCCCTGCCACCACATGCCATACCAGCTCCAGCCCTGAGTGCACTGAGCTGGCTAACAAAACTGGGTATAGTGTCAGAGCTGAGGAGGCTGAAAACAGGAGGATCACTTTAAGTTCCAGCTGTGTAGTGAGACCCTGTACCAAATACACTAAAACAGAAAAAAAAAATTAGGACTGAGGCATGTGTCTCATTTTTTCTGCAACATTCGGTATCTCTTGTACATCTGCCAGAACTTGTTAACTTAACCAGGTTTAGTTCTACTCATTTTCAGTAAGATTAAAGCTGATACCATCTCACTCCTAATGTCCTCCACCATCTTGATACTCATACTCCATGGGGGAAAAAATGTCTCATGGTTTTTACGTGGAAATCAAGGCTGGAAAATGTTCAGTCGCTATAAAAATAATACAAAAGTGATTGCTGACCCTGTGGGGCTTTATCTCCTGAGGGACTAGTGATTGGAAGTCACCACACTTCTGGTTTTGCTTTGTCCATATTCTAATCATTTCTCCCTGGTTTCTCGGTTAAGACAGATCTCCTATTGACCTTTTTTTTTTTTTTTTTTTTTAAATGAAGCCAGATAATCAGTACCTATTTTGTATTCATTTTTTATTTGACAGGAAATGGGGTACAACTAAGGCCCATTGTGGAAAGAAGCAGTAGTGTCAAAATTCTCTTTTAGAAAGGTTAAAATGAGGCTGATTGAAGGAGGATGCGAGGCTGGGGTTAGGAGGAGGTGACCACAGTCCTGTCTGGTGTAATGAGGTGAGGAGACAAAACAGTGAGCCTTCAGGGAGTAACATAACTAACAACCCACACTGCATTGCTGCCCTGTTACAAGAGAGAGGGTATGGGTAACCAAAAGCAATTATAGACTAGCCCAAGAGAATTCCTCCCAAATTACATTGTTGAAACATTAAAGTATGCTGTTTAAATTTTAAATTTTTTATATAATGAAACAGTCATTTAAATTATTTTGTCTGTGAGGAATACATCACTGGCAAAGCAATTAGATGTTCAAGTATTGCTGACTAATTAAAGATGCCAGGTAAGCATTTTTTTTTCATTTTTATTTGTTTCTTCTGCAAGATGCATACTTCTATGGTTGTCTAATTACTTGAGCATAAAATTGGATTCTGTTATTAACTTAAATATGGACTGATCAGTGAAAGATAAATAGTATGTGGAATCAACATGTTTATATTGATAACTAGGGTCTCTTCATGTAGCATGAAGAAGAGTGTTGTTTTTAAAAATGTTTTCAACATTATTTCAGGCTTCCACAGAAAGCAAATTGGTTAAGCAATGGCTGTGATTCATACTGATAACTGTTCTGCAAAAATAAGTACATGGTTTCAGCATAAATCCTGAGGGGACCTGACTATCTTGTTAGATACAAAACTTACCCTTTTTGGTATAGGTCTTGCTTTATCATGGTCTTAACTCTTCAGCAGAAAAGTCTAACAATGAAGTATAAAAAAGAAAGCCATATTAATATCCTAAGTTGTAAAAGGATCAAGTCAACAGCTTCCAAAAATGCCACATGAGCTAATAATCCACTACTGTTATGGACTATTTGGACTATATATACAGCTACTTTCTCTTTGTGCAGTGAAAAGAAAGGTCTGTACTAATGATGTTTAGACAAGAAATCATGTCTGCATTTTGTACTTTGAACAACTATGATGAAGACAGTAATATACAGCATATTAATTACTGTAAAAAATTAAAAGTCAAAAATTTTTTTAAATGCCTTCAAAGTTAGCATGTGCTTCATTTCCAAGGAAAAAGGTATCTTACTTTTGGAAAACAAGATACTGCTTGCTAACATAATAATAAGTCCTTTGGAATTAGAATCAAGTCCTCATCAACCTGAGCAAACTACAGTTAAATGTAGACAAAGCCATGCATTGTTTGGAATTATAGAACAGTAGTCTCAACATGCCGAAGAAAGATCCCTAAAATAATTAAAATACATGAGGAAATTACTTTAGACATACAACACTTTAAACATTGAACTTTTAAAATATCATATCCAGTACCTTTTTGCCATTGCCTTGTGTTTTAAAATTCTTCCATCCTCTCCTGGCCAGATAGCTCAGCAGATTAAAGGCAGACACAGAGGCCAGGGCGTTTGATCCTGGCATGCCCTGCCAACCCTGCCTCTGGTGCATGTGGAAATGGCGATTGATACTGGGAATGGTGTCACACACCTATAATGCCAGTGTGTGGAAGGCTGAAAAACAGGAAGGATGACTATAAGTCCAATCTGTGCAGTGACACCCTATAGACCCTGTACTAAATAGATTTTTTTAAAAGATAGGTAAATAACTAATAGCAAAATAAAATTCTTCCAAAACCTCCAATGTCATAACTACTTCACAAGATGTTATGTGAAACTGAAGTACTTAAGGGGGAGGGGTAAGCACCAGTCTTCTGCTGGTGCCCTTAAGTATGCAAGTTTTCCGGTACAGACAGCAAATAAGATCCATGAACTTAAATAAGTAAGGTATCGAATCACAAGAAGAGAAGACAACATGTCACAACTCATTCTTGCCTTGGGATTATGCAAAAAAATTCAGAATGAAATTGAAATACTATAATATGAAATGCAATTTCAGCCAGCATTAATTACCTGGCACTTTGGTGCTGCAAAGTGAATCTGGGTAGTAAAAGAAGAGGGGAAGAACTCTGTCCCTTAAATATGGTTTTAGGTACATTATAGAATAGACTACAGCTGGAGGAAAAGGAGACACGGATTTTTTAACTTGAGAAAGGACATCGCACTAACTTATTTCAGTGTATTTTTTAGGCGTTTTCAATTGGAACACTTAATTAAATTGGAGAGTAAAATAAATGACGATCATCTGGCCAATTGAAATAAAACAAATTCTCAAATTGGAAAGAGTTAACTGTAATCAGCTAAAGGGTATTTCAGCAAATTAATTGAAATTCTAATCAGAAGTGAGTAAGTACTTTGAAATGAGGGCAGGGGGCAAGATATAGATGAGCAGACTAAAATACAGACCTCAAAATACATCAATCGATAAAAATAGAAAGTGTCTTATCTCCTCCGCTTCTTTTAATAACAAGGATCAGATCAAGCAAAAAAGCTTCCTTTGCTCTTCAGCTCCTTAAATCAGTAACTTCAAAGAATGAAGTCTCTGTTTTCATCATTAAGTGATATAGGAGAAATCTAAGTGGGCTCCAGCTTCAGAGAGTGTCCCTTTGTCCTTGATCAGCTGTGAATCCTGATACTATTTGTCTCTGTCAAGCCCACGCGTCTCAGCACCTGCACTCCAAAGTCCCTGCTTGGTCCATGTTTCTAAGCTAAAGAGATGCTCTTCTGAGTATTGACTACTGTGAGCTTGACAAGTTTGCCCTTTTGACAAGGTGAACGAGGTCATTATATCCACCAGTGGCATCTACAAAGCTATTCTTAAGAAGGTTTGAGCTAGTATTTTTACAGTTGCACACCAAAGATTCTAAGGACATAGAAAACTTGTAAAGTGAGAGAATTTTTTTACAATTCTTTTCAGAATATAGCTATCAATGATGCTTGTCTTTTTAAATGGCCCATAGCACCATGTCAGTAACAACAAATAAATGTTTTACTGATTTATATGAAAATGACAAAAATAATTACAACAAGCAAACCTCAAGAGATATTCAACTGAGAAATAGCATACATTAACAAAATTCCTATTCATTTTCTTAGTAATGTTTAAGACAATTAAAATATAGGCAAAATAATGTAGAAAATAGTTTTTCAGAATCATTCTAAGAAGAAAATTAATTTTTCTCAATTATTGGAACCTAGTTAATCTTTGAAATAAAAAATTGAGTCACTGCCCTGGTCTTCACCTTGCCTAAAAGATTCATACTGTAATTAGAGAGAGCAACAGAGATTTATAACTATTAAATTATTAAATATATTTTGTTCTCCCTGTTGCTCCACGAGAAGCCTTACATTATCTTTTGTGGAAAACAAAGATCTTTGTCATTATTTTAGAATGATCCCAAGTGAATTTTGTTAATGAAGCAATATTTTCTAATATGCATATTTTAATAATATGTAAAAGCAAGATTATTCAATAAATTACTGAAATCCTCATAAATTTGAGTGTTTTTGACATCAAATTTGGTTGATAATTCTGCATGGGAACTTTATGTTTTTCAACATACTGCTTTAGTTACACAATTTTCCCTAAAACCTATGAAAAGTAACCAGGACACTCTGCCTGCTTACAAGGAAAGTCTGTCAGTCTCCAAAGTATCTGCATTGCCATGAAACAGGGCACCATGGAGCTTTCAAAAAGTTTTTAAGTTACACATTAAAAAGAAATATTCTTTCCTGTAGTATTTTTGGAGAAAACTGGACTATTACAACTTACTGACTTATCTATTAGGGGACGTTAGGAAGCTCTATGAATATTGGGCATTTCAACTGCCAAATTTGTCTTTATCTGAGAAAAAGTCTGCAGGATACCATTCAGAAAATGTGGAAATCCTTTCTATACTATTTAAAGAAACTATTTTCTTTTTTTCTTTTTCTTTTTTTCTTTTTCTTCTTCTTATCTTTCTCACAGATGTTTTTTTCCATTTTTTCTGTTTTGGTACAAGGTCTTGCTTAGCAGCTTGGCCTCATAGTGATCCTCCTCCTCTCAGCCTCCCCAGTGCTGGGATTATAGGCGTGCACTACCACGCCCGGACTAGTTCACTGGCTCAGCACGCCCCCGGCAGGAGCGGGGAGCAGGGAGGGCATGGCACGTGGGATCTGGGAGCGAAGTCTTCCTTTTCTTTCTCTTGTACACATCAGGACCCTTAAAGCTCCCACTGTCATGCCAATAAACATCATGTGTTCATATGGAAGGTAATAATAGACTTATAATACACTTTTGAAAGACAAAAAATGGTCCCATTTGACCCAACTATTCACCTTCTGGATTTCCTTCTGGGAGAATTGAAAGCATGATACCTCAGGAATATAGGCATACTCATGTCTATGGTGGCACAGTTTGCAATAGCTAATTCATGAAAACAAATCAAATACCCAACAATGAAAGAATGTATATAAATTGATTTTTTATATGACAGATTACTACTCACCCATAAAGATAAACTTGAGTCATTTCTACATAAATGGATACACTTTGAGACTATATTTTTCGGTGAAATAAATTGGACACACATATGTAAATATTGTACCATTTCTCTGGTGTGAAACATTGAATTTGTAAATAAGGACCAACGTTTATGAAAGGTACTGCAAAATAAGAGCATATTACTCAATAGAAAGGGGAACTCAGAGGGCAGAGAGGAAAAAGGGGAAAAAGAGTCCATAATCATAAGTGAAATAAATGAAACACACATCTTTAAATATGACAAATATCACATTATTTCTCTAGTGGGTAAAACTAAAAAGACTTAGATATACTATCCACAGTGAGAAACAGGAAAAGGGTGTGCAGATGGGAAGGAGGGCAAGGTTTGGGGAAGAGGGAGAGAAAGAAAAGAAAAGTAAAGAGATTATAGGAAGAGGAGAGTGGAAATAAAGCTCTTGTAATTAAGGATTGGAAGAGGTGTTGGAGAGAAGTAAGAGGATTGGGGAAGAAAGAACAACCAAGATACGTCATGATGGGCTGATGCTGAAGAATGTGAGTATTATGTATATCTAGAGCGCACCAACAGATTAATCACAATTAGAAAAGAAAGATGTCATCCGCACCCCCAGGGCACACTGAGATGGCAATTGAGACTGGATATGGTGGTGGTGGTGGGGGTTGTAATCCCAGCTCTTGGGAGGCTGAAAACAGGAGAAGCACTACAAGTCAGATCTATACAGTGAGACTCTGTAGACTCTGTGCTAAACACAGAATATAGAAAAAAAAATTGTACCAATAGTGTTTAAAAGAGTTATCATGTCTGCATCTTGTACTCTGAGTAAAAGCAACAATAATAATTAATTAAATAAGGGTCTTGGGAACATATGCTGTCATAAAGATTACACACATGGCCTTTTAATCTTTTATTGTACTTGAAAATTTTCACTCAAAGGAAATATTTTAATGCTTCATTTAATCCTACCTGAATTTCCAGCATCATCACGTTTGCACTTGGAGGCCACAGTAAGTAAACCATGGCTGCTTCATCACAAGTGCTGTGACTTTGGGGCAGTGTGTTCACCGGGTGGCTGTGAAGTGATGGTGGAAAGATGATCTATGGAGCCTGCACAGACTGGACAACGTTAGGGTTCAGAATGGGGAAAATATGGAGAGGATGGAAGGAGATTTCATCCCACCACCAAGTACAATGTAGAATATAAAACTTATTAATTGTTTATTTCTTAAATTTTTCACTTAATATTTCTAATCCATATTTGACTAAGTTTAAATGAAACCACACACACACACACACACACACACACACATACACACACAGAGTGAAGATCAGGGGAAAAACTATGATTCTTTATAAACATTCTTTAAAAAAAAAAAAGAAAGAAAGAAAACACAGGCCATTTTGAGATATCTGAACCAGTGTTTGGTAGAAGTAGAAGCAGATAGAAATAACTGACATTACAAAAATAAATCACTTGCATCAACACTGGGTCCAGTACCTCCTACCTGAACTATTATACTGGGCAAAGCTTCCATACAGGTGAAAGAAAGATCTCTGAAATCTGAGAAAGTTTCCCCCTCTTGTCTACTCTTTAAGAATTTGCTTTTGAAATGGGGAGAAAGTGCAATGGGTAGCGCAATCACTGAAACAGTGTCCGTGATTTTTTTTTTTTCAGGGCCGGGGTTTACTCCCCAGCCCCTTTTTTTCATTTTTTGTAAAGCGTCGATGATTTGGAGGCAGATTTATGCGTGCTGGCTGCTTGCAAGAACTCTGAAAACGTCAAGCCCTGATCTCTAATGTTCTGGGGCTTATATGAGGTGAGCAAGCAGGAAGTGCAGAGGCGGAATGGCTTGACACTTGAGGATTGGCTTCCACAATGTGCATCATAGTGACCAACAGTTTCTAAGAGACAGAAACAAGTGAAAAAAAACAGGAATTATTACATGGAAAATTAACAAACTGATATACACTGGCAAGGCAGAGAGGCATTGTTTTGCTACAAAAGCCCTGTATGTTTTGCCAAGTGAAGTAACAAGGCAAATCACTACACATAATTTGGTGCCAGATGGATAGCAATATAGCTCAGTGACATAAGTGTCTATCTGGCAAATGCAAGGTCCTGAATTCAATTCCTACCCTCCTCCCCCCACCTCAAAAACACCCAGAGAAGCCGGGCATGGTGGCGCATGCCTGTAATCCCAGCACTTGGGAAGCTGAGGCAGGAGGATCGATGTGAGTTCAAGACCAGCCTGGGCTAAAAAAATGAGCTCAAGGCCAGCCTGAACTGCACAGTGAGACCTTGTCTCAAAAAGATTAAAAAAAAAAAAAAAACACCCAGAAACACAGAATAAGGACTTGTTGCCAGAGAGTGAAAATAGACAAGACCTACTGTGCAAACTGAGAGTACAAGACAGAAATATGTGCTTTTCCTATGTGAAGTAGCAAGAAGATCTAAGCATTGAACTTCAGTGTGATATATTTATATAAATAATTTCTGTAGAAATATTTGAAATATGCTTATTCTGATTTGACAAGAGGATTAAGATTGCTTTGAATGCAGGTGTACCTGTATAACCTTTACTTTTGAAAACTACTATTATATTTCTGTTTTTTAAAATTAAATACTTTAAATATTTATGTGAGATAAACCAGGTCTACATGTGTAAATATCATATATTCTCCCTAGTGTATGAACTCAAAAGAAGAAATTGAAAATGGAGAAGTATAATATAACTGAATGGAAATCAAGTACTTAAAGGTTAAACAATAAAGTAACTGCAAGCAGAAAACATAGGAAACATGGCAGGAGTAAAACCACGCACGGGATGAATTCTGTGATTCAGAATGATAGTCCTAAGAACCTCCAAAAGGTTTATCACACTGAGAATAGCAATGTATAACACTAAAATTATGCATGGAATGCCTGTCATTCTTGTGTTTTAGATGTGTACTGCCTCTGATGTAATTTTAGTTACTGCTGTACTCTATCTGAAGTAAATGCTTGGCTTACAAGACAACAAAAATGGTATTAAATGAGAGTAAGAGACTAGGAAAAATGCCATAGGATTGACAGGCTACAATTTTGTATATGCTTAGATTTCTGAACTTCTGTGTAAAAATGGGTATCTGTTTTTATCCCACTCTATAGAGATTTACTAGAATAGCAATGATTGATAGAAAATACCAATTCTACATTAAGTCTAAGATGTTTGATATTCAGAAAGACAGTCATGTTAAGCTCAAGTACCTATATAATAGAGTAATAGTATTACTAAACTTTTCTTCTGGAAGGTTATGAATATAAGTTTACAGACAAAAAATTGGAGATAAAGAAGGGCTACAAGGATAGCCAATATTTTGGTCATAGCCCTTCAAGGTCAGTGAGTACTCAGGACATAACAGAATCTGTGCTATAGCATCCTATAACTCAGTGGTTTCCCAAATTTTCTGTTCAAGGAGATTAAGGGACCACAAAGGAAAGGGCTTAAAGATATACAGTATATCTAATGAGAGTCACTTAGAGAGGAAACATTCTCTCAGGCTTTCACAGAGAGTAAATTGGTCAAGCAATGACTGTGACTCATCCCGACAGCTGACACTGACAAAAGTTCTACAGAGCATTGTACATGGTTTCTAATTAAATCCTGAGGGCATTGGACTGATCTTGGGAGATATAAAAGTTATATGTTTTGTTATAGATGTCTTGCTTTAACATGCTCTTAACCACCGTGTGGAAAAGTTTAACCACGAGGCATAAAATGTAAAGCTAGATTAATATGCTGAGCTGCAAAAGGTTTAAATCAACAGCTGCCATCATTGCTTGTTTTGTCAGCAACTCACTGTGATCATGGAACACTGAATTATGAATGCAACTACTTTCTCTTAGTTCAATGAGAACAATTTTTTGTACCAATAATGATTAGAAAAATTATCATGTCTACACCCTGTGCTCTGTATAACTACTAGGAGGACAACCATATGCATTGTATTAAATACTGGAAATGTACTACTAATGTGTTTTGAAACTGTCACACCTTTATTTCTTGTTAAATTCAATAAAAATAGCAACATCATATAATAGTTTTCTCCTCCTAACTTCTCTGTATTCTGTTTATGTTGCAAGCATTGTTCATATTTTCATTTCATCATTTTATAAAACAATGTCAGGAACTACAAATATTGTTCATTCCTTAATCATTAATTTTAAATTGTTAATCATTTTTCCATTATTCTAATTAATGCTTCAATGAATACCTTTTGAGATCAAACTCTGAAACTTTATTGTGGAGACCTTTTATATACTAAAGAAGCATCTTCTGAAATTTTATTTATCTTCTATTAATTTATTCTTTTCTTCTTAGGATTCAAAGAGGCTGAAAGACTACAAGTTCCAGCCAGCTGGGAAAGTGAAATGAATTGGCAAGGCTCTCTCTTAACGTGAAAATTTAAAAAGACTTACAATGTAAATCTGTGCACAGATCATTGTATTCAATCCCAAGTAACACAAAAATAAATAGAAAGATAGATCTGTAGATAGATAGATAGATAGATAGATAGATAGATAGATAGATAGATAGACATTATTTGGCTTGTACATGTGTACATTTCAGGGATATGAAGTTTAAACACAATGTACTAGAATTTTAATTTTTCTTTTAAAAAATTAGTCAGTCTCAGAAACCCATTTTTATTCTGCTAGGAAAAAATTAAAATAAATATAAGGTAACAATCATCATTTCAATGCTGCAACTAAAGTATTTTTAAGCTTAAACAATGAGTTAGATTAATACTTCATCCTTCTCTTTCTTAAAGACAACACAGCTTCTTTGATGGATATGAAATTTTCCCTGACATCAAAAGGTGGGTCTGAGCTAAGGGGATCTTGTTCAGTTCCCATGGACTATTGTTGAGCTGCACACTTTTCTGGAGACAACCACAGTGAAGATGAGTTTCATCCTGGGCTCCAGGCTCATGGTCAGTGAAACTGGGCTCTTTGTGTCTTCAGACTTGAGAACCTCGAATGCTTTAGATGATTTTCTTCTATAGTGTTTCAGGATTCCTTGAGCTGCGTGCAGCTAAGCAGCTTTTCTGAGGCTGGCTTTGCTCTACTAACAAAGGCATATTGACCCCCTCCTTCATGCCAGAGTAGCCAGTCCTACTCGACCACTGGGCAAGACCTATGGCCATGTAGATTGAAATTCAACCATTAGAGGCTAAAACTGCTTGCAGGTCTTTTTTTGAGCAAAAGAAGTCTAAGGCACAACTGATTTCAAATATCTCTAAAGTTATTTGATGGTTTCTCTCAGAAAAATCTTTCATACCGCCTTTATTTTCCTTTCATGCTAAGATCTGTGAGGATGGGATATGGCATCTTAACTAAGGAGGAATGAGAGTCTCTGAAACATGGTCGCTGCATGCTGGGTGCTCCTCCTGTCATCACGAAGAGCTCCCATTTTTCTTACTCTTCTTTCATCCATAGCTTTATGCTTGGTTTTACATGTTTTATGTTTTGTATTTCTGGGCTGGGTTGCAAGTCTAATAAAAATATCTCATTAGGAAAAAGCAATACAAATAATAACAACAACAACAACACAGAGACTCAAACACACATACACAAACAAAACCCCACACTTTTAAAAAAGACTATATGGGCCAGGAAGGGAAATATCAAAACTTGACTTTTACAGCAATGCTATTGAATTCTTAATTTTCATTAATCTCCCATGATATATACTGCAGAAGAAGAGAATATATTTAAAGTTATTACCCTGTTGTGCATTTGTGTGTAGTGTACTAGGGCTATGGGCATCAATGTATCTTGGTGATTTGTAGAATTTGAGTATCATTAAAGCTTTGCTCTCTGTGTTGCATCAGTCTTGCCTGAGTGTTTTTTCCTAACTATCTTTAGAAAAACGCTTAGTAATGGAGTATTATTTTAACACTTGAGTTTATGTGTGTGAAGGTGCTTTCAGGGGCACATAAATGGGCCTGATTTCTAAAGAGTTTTAATATGCTATAAAATACATAAACTAATGTTTCTTCTTTAAATGTATATAATACACACTGTTAATTATTAGAAGTTAGCTAATAAGTATGTAATTAAATTTACAACTTGTTTATTTTTTCATTTATATAAACTCAATATCCAAAATGAACTTTATCTTTTATCCAACTGATAAATCTATTCTTCTTTTAAGACTATGCCTGAATTTATTGAGAATGTATAAATGTTTATTATGATGATTATGATTATGATTAGGATTATTATGGCCATCTCAGCCTGCCCTGGGTTTGGGGCTAGCATAACATGTGCTGCCAGGGATTGAACTGTGGTTCTTGTGGTTGCCTAAACTTGCCTAAGCAGGTGCTTTAGACCACTGAGCTATCTCACCAGCCCCAAGAATTTATAAATATTATAAAGAATAATAACCGGGTACCTTACTGCCAAACTTTAACGAAAACGATTCTAGCTATACTGTATTATATATCAAGCAGATTATTGACTTGCATTTTCAAATAATCTGTTTCTAGTTTTCTAAGAATTATTTTTATTTTTTTTACTTCTTATGTGTAAGTATAATTACTATTTATTAATTTTGATTTGATTTGTTTTTTTACTAATTTTTTATTATTTTTAATGAGGTAATATTCAGACAGTTTCAATACATATTCATAGGACAGCCACAATAATTGATATAATGCATATTGTTATCTTCAGAGTAGTTATTCAGAATACAAGTAGCAGACATGGTAACTTTTCTGAATACTATTTGTTGATATATTTCTCCTCATTGAAATAAGAGAAAGTAGTTGTATACATAGAGCAATATTCCATAATAGTAGTGGGTTATTGACAGAACTGGTAATGTTGGAAGCTGTTGACTTGAGCCTTTTACAGTTCAGCATACTTATCTGGCTTTATGTTTTATGTCTTATGGTTAAACTTTTCAGCTGGGTGATTAAGGCCAAGTTAAAGCCAGCTCTATATAACAAAACATATAACTGTTGTATCACCCAAGATCCGTCGAATCCCCTGAGAATTTACCTTGAAACCATGTACGATGCTTTGTAGAACTTTTGTGAGTGTCAGCCATCTAGATGAGTCACAGCCATTGCTTGATCAGTTTGCTCTCTTTGAAAGCTTGAGAGAATGTTTTCCCTCTAGGTGCACTATACATCATCGATCCCTTTCCCTAATCTTGAACAGAATATTTGGGACACCACTGAGTTATAGGATGTTACGGTGTAGGGTCTCCCATGTCCTGAGTCCACACTGACCTGAAAGGCTAGGGCCAAAATATTGGCCATCCTTGTAGCACTTCTTTTTATCTAAGATTTGGGCTGCAAACTTAGGTTCTAAATGCCCCAGAAGAGAAGTTTAGTGATACTATTACTCTATTACATAGGTACTTGAGCTTACTCATCACTGTCTTTTTAAATATTAAATGCCTCAGACTTAGCATGGAACAGATATTTTCTATCAATCATTGATATTCTAAAAATTTCCTATTGAATGCGACTAAAGAAAACTGTTATACCTTTTTACACAGAAATTTAGAAATCTAAGCATATACAAAATTGTAGCATGTCTATCCTATGGCATTTTTCTCATTAATTGCCCTCTTTAAAAAAACAAACAAACAAACAAACATTTACTTGAAAGAGAGTATAGCAATAATTGAAATTACATTAGAAGCAGCACACATCTAGAAGGCCAGAATGATAAGCATTCCAAGCATGATTTTAGTCTTACACGTTGCTACTCGGTCAAAAACTTGTTGGAGATTCTCAGGACCACTGTCTCATTCATCTTGTGGACATAAATGCATGGTTTTTCCCCTGCCAAGTTTCCTAACTTTTCTGCTTGCTGTCTCTTCATTGTTTAATACTTAAATTCTTGATTTCCATTCAGCTGTGTTATACCTTTCCTTTTTTATATCTTCTTTGTGTTTTTATACTCCGGAGACTGTACTATATTTACACATATAGGTCTGGTTTATTTCACTTGTGAGTATATCTTCAAGTTACATACACTTCTATTTGAAGTCTCCTAGTTTATCATTCTTTATAGCTGAATAATATTACATTGAGTAAAAACACCAAATCTTTTTCAACCAATCTTGAGAAGATAGGCATTTTGGTTATTTCCATTATTTGGCTATCACAAATTATGCTACTATGAACATGGGTGGGACAAACATCACTATGTTATGATGTTTTCAGTTCTTCTGGGAATTATTTGATTTTAAAGATTAAAAGCAAAAAGAAACAGCAAAATCAAGGACAGAAACAGAGGAACATATAATAATGTTTCGTACAGATTTTTGAAACAATACAAATTAACAAAAACTGTTATATTTATTTTTAAATAATCAAAAATGTTGAATTTGGAGCATCTTGTTTAGATAGTGATATATTCCCTGTTTTATCTCTTAATGTGACAGCATCATTATGCTTTATAAACGTGAGCTTTATTTGAACTTCCCTGCAATAAAGTCTGATTGGTTGTAGAATGACTGACTGTCTTGAAGGAGAATTTACTTCAAACTTTTAAAATATTGTTCATGATGTATTCACTCAAACTTAACATAAGAGAAGGCAAGGTAAATTTATGTCATTTATATATGTATACTGATGTTTAGCAAATGTTGATATTAAAAATATCCTTTATTTAAATAATAAAGATATGTTCTTATGTTTGTTGTTTACCAAGGTTGATTTTTTTTTTTTTTTTGTCTTTTTGAGACAGAGTTTTGTCTTTTTGAGAACTGGTCTTGTAGCCAGTTCAGGCTGGCCTTGAGCTCATTTTTGTAGCTCAGGCTAGTCTTGAACTCACACTGATCCTCCTGCCTCAGCCTCCCAAATGCTAGGATTACAGTTATGCACCACCATACCTGGCTCAAGGTTGATGTGTTTTTAGATCCCTTTAGCTGATCAATTTTTGAGATCTCTTTTGAAATCATATTTGAACAATCAAATGGAAAGGCAGTATGATTGTCATGTTCCTTCTTTTTTTTTTTCCTGCAGAACCAGGTATCAAACTGAGTACCTTGCACTTGCCAGGCAGGCACTTGTAGGTGGTTATGTTTCTAATAAACAGTTATTCTCTGTATCTGCAAGATTTAAGCTTCCCCTCATTAATTATTTTGCTATGAGACAAATGGTTTTAAGAAAATGAAGTAATTAAGTGCTCTCAGTATTCTCCAATGTTTCTGTTTCAGAACGCTGGCCTTTAGGGCCCTGTGCCATAATCCTCTCTAACAGAGGTAGCAGTAGACCCAATGGAGGGAAAGGGAGGCAGCAGAGAACATGAACTTGAAGGGAAAGCATCACCCTGAGTGTCACGCATGGGCCTGAGGGGTGGTCCCAATCACTTTTCACTGGATGCTAGGACAAATACCCAACTCTTAGAATGAAGGGAGGAATGGTTTATTTACCTCACAGTTCCTGGAGGTTTCACTCCATGCTCAGTTAGCTCCAAGGAAAATGGCAGCAGCTCACAGCGGCAGAAAGCAATGAGGAGCAGCGGGAGAACAACAGCTGCCGCCTTTCTCGCTTCCTTCCACGCCAATTGAGAAGACCTGAGCTCCTCCAAGAAAGGAGTGGCAGCCGCTGTGAAGATCCGAGCTTCTCACAACTGGTGTAGCTGTGTTGATCAAGCCCCTCCAAAGAAGCTGCCCACAAAAGTCTTCCTCAACCCTTTATAGGCTCTTTTTGTGCTGAGTTGCTGTAGAGTTGGCCTTCTCCTCCTTAGGGGAGGGTTCCTCACATCTCAGGTCATGAATGTAGCAAAACTCACCCAGCCAAGATGTTTCGACCTCTCAAGCTGACACGCTGTCAACCACCACAGGGTCCATGGGTCTTCAAATGAGGCAGTTACTTTACGTGAGCAAAAGAACAATATAAAAACATATAAAGACACACGCTATTTCACACCTGCCTTTCCCCAGTCTTATAAAATATTTCTGAATCAAGCATTATTTTAAAAATCAAAAATTTTGCTGGGCATATAATTTCCAATATTTTGTTTGATTTTTAATTTATTTATTTATTTGGTACAGTGATCCTCCTATCTTGGCCTCCCCAGCACTGAGATTATGTTTGTGCAATGCCACCCCTGAACTCAGTGGCCTTATCAATGCATCCGGAGATGAGGCCGGTCGGATGTGGTGTGAGGGATTAAGCCCCGGTCCCTGTGCCTGCCTAAGCAGGCTCTTTCTCTACTGAGCTCTATGACTGGCCCTGTAAGTCACAAACTTAAACACTGTACGATCTCTCTTATGTGACTTTCATCAAACACAAATACATAGCAAAATATGGTGGCACACCCCTGTAATCCCAGCACCTGGGAGGCTGAGGCAGGAGGATTGGTGTGAGTTCAAGACCAGCCTGGGCTACAAAAGTGAGCTCAAGGCCAGCCTGAACTGCATAGCGAGACCCTGTCTCAAAAAACAAAAAAGAAAATGAAACAAAACAACAACAACAACAAAAAACATAGCAAAATAATCTTTAGATAATAGGAAGCAGGGTGATCTTAAAGAATAAGAGATGGTGTGGGTGGGAGAAGGGGAAGCGATTTAAAAGTAATCAAAGAAAGACCTGGAAATAGAGCCTTTTCAAATGGTAGAGTGGAAGGGACAGAACAGGATTAAATTGTGCACACATGCAGAACTCCATAGCAAGTGTGATCACCAGGTACTACAATGTGTCCTGATCAGAATTAAGAAAATGGCATTAGATAAAAGACACTTTCCTGAAGACATGAAGTTAATCCTTCAGCCAAAATGTGTACACTTGTATCTTTTACTTCATTTACAGTACTGTTCGTTGAAAAAATACATGCTATCACTTATCAAGTGAATTGCTTATGTTTTGTGATTTGCTTTAATGCTTTAACAAAGTCAGTAGCTACAAAACTGTGAGATCAGTTAGTTTACTATAGGTTCAGCCAATTAAACATTGCCACAAAGTTTTACATTTGGATTTACCAGAGTGTGATTACAAAATTTGAAAATTTAAAATATTTAGACATTTTTAATTCTCATCACTTGATTCTTTGGGGTTCATTATGAACTTTTCTCCTTTATTAAAATATTATTCATTCATTTAATTATTTAGTACAGGATCTCACTACACAGTGTTGGGAATGCAGGCATGCGCTGCCACCCCTGGATTTAGGACTGGCATGGTGTGCCCGGGGCTCCAGGGCCCTCACAGCCTTCAGTTCTCAGGATTGAAGTCAGGACCTTGTACTTGCCAGGCACGAGCTTACACCGCCACCAAACTATCTCACCAGCCCATTTTTCTTCTATTTTAAGTGGTATACCTAGAAAAGATTCATATAAAAGCTGAATAGAAGGTGCAGAATGTCCTTGTATATACCCTACTCCTTAGCTAACCTCATGTAGTACCAACTCTCCATACGTCATGCTTTTGTTAGGAAACTGTACAGATCCATCACTTAAAAGTTGTAGATTGTACTAGATTTCAATTTTGATGTGTTACCTTTAGTGGGTTTGAACAAATGTGTAAGGATCTTCATCAGCTACTACCATCTAGAATAGTTTCCCTGCCTATAAAACCCTCTGTGTTCCAACTGTTTTTGTCTCAGTCCCTCGTCTTTCAGTTATAATTTTTTGGCATGTATATCCCTCCTTTTTCTTTCAGTTATTTGTGTTTTTAGTTGAATCTCTCTGAGTAACTCTGAATGAGGCTCTTCCTCTATTCAGCCACATTGTCTCTTATTTTTGTTAGTTAAGAAAGAAACTCGCTATGTATTTCAGGCTGCCCTTGGACTCACTTTGTAACTCAGGGTGGCCTGCAACTCATGGAGATGCTCCTCCCTCAGCCTCCTGAGTACCGAAAATACAGGTGTGTGT
The DNA here is from genome assembly GCA_004027025.1 of Myocastor coypus. Classification (NCBI taxonomy): domain Eukaryota; kingdom Metazoa; phylum Chordata; class Mammalia; order Rodentia; family Myocastoridae; genus Myocastor; species Myocastor coypus. Next base: position 49,619 of record PVJA010000288.1, read on the forward strand.
CACCACACCTGGCCTCCCTGCCCCTTAGCCCTTTGAAACCCTCCATTCTTTTTTCTCTCTCCATAGTCTAACCTTAGAATGTCAGTTACATCAAAGGACACAAAATGCACTCTCTTCCTGGTATCTTCTTTTAGTCAGTAAGGTACGTTTGCTTTTTCTCCATATATCTATAGAATAAACGCATTATAGCTTTTCAGTTAGTTCGCCATCTGACAAATATTTTAGTGACTTATGAGCTATGAACAAAGATGATGTAAAATTCATGCTAAGTTTTGGTAGTGACATCAGTTTCAAATGACTTGGGTACCTTATACTTTGACTAGCAATTTCCCAGATTTCAGTCCTTTCTCAGTTCACCTTATTGGTGTTGGTCCAAGGCAAGGTGGAGAGCTTCAGGGAACATGTGGTGGAGCAGTGGTGCTCATCTCCCAGTGGCAGAAAATACATGATAGAGATAGTGACAGAGGCAGAGAGAGAGGCAGAGAGGCAGAGGCGGAGCCAGAGATAGTTGCAAATGCCTTTGCCTCTATAGAACCCACCTATGAAGCAATCTGCCATGTAGATTAAACGTGCAGTACACGAACCGTTGGGGAACGCTCCAACTGAAATTATAATACATATTGAAAAGTAAAATGGGATATCGTCGTGTTTAGTGAAATTCTGTATCAATTTTAATATGTTCTAAGTTATTTTTATTCTTTTTATTTTTTAAAAAAATCCTATAATACTGTAAAGAAAGGAAGTATAATTGCTAGGCAGTAGTGTGAGAGGAAGTTTAGTTTTTCAAAAATATACCTAAATTTGTTTATAAAACACCTAGAATATTTTGCATTTTTATCAACAATGGGCAACTGTTTTAGTATTCCATATCCTCCGCACAGGTATTTTATGTTTCTTAATCAATATTTCTGTTTGGAGTCATTCTAATAGATATTTTAATGATATCTCATTGTTTTCAAGTTTATTCTTTAGAAATTTACTTTAATCTGTTCTTATTTTTGAAATTTTTAATTGATTAAAAAGTAAAAACAGGACATTCCTGATACTGTTCTTCAAATACTTTCATTAACAATTTTCAACTAATTTTGAATAAAGTTCACCAAAACTTTTAAAGAAGTTTTTAAAATAAAACAATGCTAACGTACCATTTGGTATGCTAAAACTGAATTTTCCAAAATTTTTCTTAAAGGCTAACACATTTTTAAGTTTTTTGATGATGCCAACAGAAAAGAAAACATCTACTGCCACTCTGATGCTTTTTTTTTTTCAAAATCAATTTTCTGACAAAAATCTTGTAGGTGTTGCATAATTTTGCATGCATTAAGTATTTTTTGCCCTAGTAACATAGTTGATTTCTAATAATCTATTTTAGGGTTTTGTGAAGGTAGATATAAACCATAGAAGCAGTGAAGGATTATGTCAAGCATATTTCAACTTCAGTTTCTCAAAAGGATATCCTGGCATCTGAAAGATTGTACTCCAATAGTTTGCATTTTTAATTTTTTATAAAAAGCAAAACATTTAAATATATATATATATATGTATATATATATATATATTATATCCATGCATAACTAAAAATAGAAGTAAAATGGAGTAACATTAAGTAAGAACAGTTTGTTTATGAACAGTCCCATTTCACGAAGGCATCTGTCTTTTCCCTTCTTGGTACTGACAACTCTTTTTTTAAAAAATTTTAATTTGTATTACTTTTAATAAGAGATAACAATATGAAAGTTTCAAAATATGTTAGTAGAACATTTGCAATAGCTGAGACACTGTATATTGTTGTCCTCACAAATGTTATACTGAGCAAGGGTGCAGATGTGATAAATTTTCTAATCGACACTGGTTTGGGGTAGTGGGGGAAGAGGAAGAAAAACGAAAAAAAAAGGAGAAGAGAAGAAAAAGTTTTCTTCTTTTTGAACTAGGAGGAAGTAGTTGTATACATAGTTCAATGTTTCATAATTGCAGTGGGTTACCGTTGAAACTGGCAATGTTGAAGGCTGTTGATTTAAACCTCTTGCAGGTCATTGTACTAATCTAGCTCTGCATTTTATGCCTCGTGATGAAGCTTTTCTGCTGAATGATCAAGTGCAAGCCGAAGCAAGGCCTGTCTAACAAAACTTTCATCATTTGTACTTTCCAGGGTCAAATCTCCTCAGGATTAACTTTGGAACCATATGCAGTGCTTTGTAGAAATGTTGTCACTGTCAGCCATCAGGACGAGTCAGGGCCAGTGCTTGACCTGACAACTCATTTGGATGGATGATTAAAAGATCTCTTCAAACTTTCAACTGATGCTGATACTTCAGAAAATTTTATGACCTAGATCTAAAATATCCCAGAAAAATGTCTTGTGTTCAGAAATGGATGTTTCCCAAGATGGTAAAATCAAGAAGACTCTAACTCTGTTAGTGCATTAACCAGTTGGTGCCACTGAAAAGTGATATCATTAAGAGGGAACAGAAATTCAGGTGGGGAGGCCCAGAGGAGAGGAATGGGTCACGGGCATGTGACCTTGGGAGCTGTATCTCCTCTCTGGCAGTTTCCTCCCATTTCATTTTGGAGTGTCCAAGAGCTGGGCAGATTTGTTGCATCAGGCCCTTTTGCTGTGAAATTTCTGGCTCGCTATGGGCAAACAACAACAAAAAAGAACTGACTGTGAACTATTATCTGAAATCCAGAACCAGAACTCTTATAAACTGTGCATGTCTGGTGTTTATCCTACCCACAAAAAGTTGATAATCTGTTAGTTTTCTATTTTCTCATTTCAACTCTGACATGTTGCATGGTGGAAAACATAGATAAGCATTTGTTGAGAACAGTTTCTGCTTCTAGCCAAGAAACTCTAGTGAAACTTGCAGCAACTAATTAAACACAATATGCAAATCAATGCTTTAAAAAACTGTACACATCAGGGATCAAATGCAACGATCTCTGAGAGCATGGGAACAAATTAGACAGGCCAAGAGATCATGATTGTTCCAGCTCTTAGCCTTGAGGAGGTCTTTGGGTTGTACCATGAGGGCGAGGAGGTAAGAGACACTGGTGAAGCTCAGGAAGCCCCTGCCATTGAGGAGATTAATCAGACAGTAAGAAGTAGCTAATGTCAAGACTAAGGAGGAAAGAATTTCAAACAGGAGTCTCCAAAGGGTTGCGAAACTTTTCCTTCAGAGTACTGCTTGAAATCTCTGTGTAGTGAAACAAAAAAGTCAGGAAAAAAATATAAAGTAGCCAAATTCATACTGGGTGAGGAATAGCCATTTCCCATTGGGCTGACTTAGAAATTTTGCATATATGAAATAAATCTGGGTTGAACCCACAAGAAGGTCTTCACAGGAAGAATAAATATTGCTAAATGAAATGTTTGGATTTTGCCCAACAAATCATAATAGCATGACTCAAAAGAGATGGAATTGCTTGCAGTTAAGCTTTATCCTATAACAAAAATCAATAATCATATGGAATAATACAAGAGTACCAAACCATAAATAGTGCAAAGTATTCAATGTCTGCCATCCAATAAAGGACCTCACACAAACAGATATTAGTGGTAGTGTGATCTACAATTAAACACATCAATAAACTGAAATTTACCCATAATTACAACAGAATTGACAGAAAAGTAGAAACTCAAAACAGATATTTTAATGGTATTAGCTGCTATGTTAACTGTAAAGACAAGTAGAAGGATAAAGACTGTTGATATGAAACATGTAAAATGACCAAAATCGATACAGTATGCATGTAAAGTAGTAAAATAATGAAAAAATCACATGCAATCAGATATTATTGCTGAGGAAGAAATATTGAACCTGAAGACAGAGCCATAAAATGTATCTAAAGTAAAGCACACTCATAAAAATCCTTAAGAATAAACAAAGTGAATTTGCATCAGTAACCTACAAGCCAATTTAAAGTGTCCTAATTAATATCATTAAACTCTCCTAAAACAAGAAAACTCATCAAAAGCCTTGAAGAATATTGAAAGGATAGCCAAATTATTGTCATATCTGAAAAACATTTTGAACATTGTGAATTTTCTCTGGAAATGGAAATTCAATGTGTAACATACTTTACTGTGAAATAATAAAATAAAATTATATTTAACAGTAAAATAAAAAATGTATATCTCCAAATATACTTCATGCATTAAGAAAGCTCTTTATATGACTATGAAAGCGGAACTTTTCCATGTCCGTGGTTTTTCATTATTTGGCATATGTCGTAACTTATTACCATCTACACCCTCTCCAACCCTATACTTAGTGAGTCAGGAGTAGTGATAATTAGTCAGGTTATGACCCTGGCTTATCACAGGTTCATAACAAGGCTAGCAGGGTCATTTACCTCACCTTCTGCTTCTAGTAATACTAGGGAGCAGAAGGAACGAAATGTGCCTAGCAGCTATTGAGTATAATTTATAAGAAAATAGCTGATATGACCATATTGCACCAGAAAAGGGTACAAAATGGGAAAGGAAATGGTTAACCCATACTAAATCGAGGTCTCTGGTGTGTCTCATATTTCCACCTGAGATTTCATGCTAAGTGGACAGCTACTAAATCCATTCAAACCAAGTTTAGTGATACTGAAGTAAACAATTTTAAAATGAAGAGGGGGGCAGATCTTTAATATATTTATTAAAGATGAAAATTTACAGTTAGGAATCATTTTATGTAATATGCACCTTTATCTGTATGTAGTAAAAGGATTTGATCAATTGAAAGTATTTTATTCTTATTATATAGTGGTTACAACTTAAACGTTCTAGATGGATATAAAATACATCATCTCACATCCAAAGTTATCAAAAAATATAGATCTCTACAAGCAGAAGAGGACAGATACTATATCAAAATACTTCATAGTCTTGTGACTTCTGATGCAGGTGTGTACATTGGTCAATTTTCTACTATCATTGTGAAATAAAATGTGGCATGTACTACTTAAAGAAGAAAGGTTTATTTTGGCTAACAGCTTCCATGCATGATCAGAGGCTGCAAAGTAGAAACACCTTGGTGAAAAGGAGTAGTCATTGGAAGCTGATCTGCACAGGCTTATCAGGATGTAGACAGGAAAGGGGGTCTGGGAGCGAGGGGCAAGTCATGGCACAAAGCCCTCAAATGCAGCCTGGCACCCGGTGAGACCTGCACTCTACTAATCCGGGGAACATCTCGCAAGCCACTCTAGGGAACAATCAAAATTAAATCACAGGGTGACTGCACTCTTCTGTAACAAAGTGCTCTGGTTGTTGCTGACGAGAAAATCCAGAAAGACACAAATTCTAGCATAATAAATATGTAATGAAACACTTAAATTTGAAGATCCAATTCTTATTAAGATATGTTTGCATTATCCGAAAATAGAAGTTTGATTACAAAACAATATAAAACAATATAAGAAATGACCATGTCCTGTTTAACATACATAAATGCTGTTATTCATAATTTTATAACTATTCATAAAGATGATATATATAAAGGAATTATGTATGAATTGTGATGCTAGCTTCCTTTGGCTCTTTTTGCTTAAAATATTGGAAGAAAATAATGTTATTATACTGTAAAATATACAGCCTAAACACACCTAAGATTATATTTAGATATATTTAAGTACATTATATTTATATTATACATTATATTTAGGTATAATAAACATACCAAACAACCATAAATAAGATCTTTTTGAATTTTATTTAGCAACTATTCTCAGAAAATTAATGTAGAGTGAGGACTCTGAAAGAACTGAGTAATGTGATAAAAAATTTTAAGAGAGCTATCTTGTCCTTAAGCAGCCTGCAGTCTTAATAAGAGAGTAGAAAATGTATTCCATATAAATATTATGCACACAATTGAAGATTATGTATATTAAGAAAAGTATTTTTAAATAGTAGTTAAAATATTAAAAATGGTAGTATCATTAATCACAAAAGAAGTCCTCACAAAAATGTGATTCTAATTATAATTTTGGATAAGATACTTGTTAAGAAGCACTATGGTCATGAATGAATGTTTTGTGTTGGATTTTATCTCAGTTCCTGATGACCGTTCTCAATCTTTGGGCATCATGCGAGAGGGTTACACTGATGGTCTTTATTTTTGATATGAGCAGTACAAATGTAGGGGAAATATTCTCATTCACATGACTGACAGTAAGTGGGCCTTTGGCCATGGCTCCTACTGATTTAATTAACACTAGCTGACAGCTATACTTTGGAGAGCAGCCAAAAAATTAAGAAAAAGAGGCATTATGCAGACTTACTTGCTCCTACAGCAATCAAACAGAACGGGAACTTTGAAGCTAAACTGTTTTCACAACTTTTGCTTGAGTATCTTTCTCATCAACTTTGGAAATGTTTCTTGGATTTCAAAGTGAGATAGGAAGAAGAGGAGCCCTTTATACTGACAGCACACATAGTCATTTATAGGAACTATAAATTGACTAACCTTAAAATGAATTGTCCTAGAGTGTGTTCTTATAGTCTGTATGGTTTTTTTAAAGGCTGGCAGCTGAGCATGAGATAAAAGCAGCACAAGTATACATAAAACCAACATTCAATTTTTGTTTCAAAATCCATATTATTTTCCCTATAAAATTTATGTATAATATACAATATATCGTCTTTAAAAATATTATGTGCCAACAATTTTCACAGCAGGAACATATAGCATGATCATCAAAAAGAAGCGAGATGAATTTTTTTGAGAATCTCTTACAGCGCTGAGGTTATATTTTATGACAGATAATGAAAGAGATTATTTTTGATCCAAATTAATAAGAAATGAGAACATCGCTGTGCATTGTTACATCTTTGTGTTTGCAAGAACCTCACCCTCTGCAGCTGAAACAACGCTGTTCTTTCCTCCTACTCCTTCATGGGAAACATTATCCTTTTCCTGTGTCCTCTTCTCACTCAATTCTGTGGCATAGTGTGTATATATTTTATTCGAAAATATATATTCTTCCTTGTTTATTAAATTTGGCCTATATTTTGGGGGGCTGACCTGATAGCTCAGCTGACTAAAGCACCTGCATAGTCAGGTGAAACGGTCACAGTTCTATCCCCAGCATGCAGGGCCGGCCCAGTCCATGGGGCCTGCATGAGCCAGTCCTTGAGACTGGGCGTTACATACCTGTAATTCTAGCTCTTTGGAAGGCTGAAAACAGAAGAATCACTATGGGTCTACATACTGAGACCCTGTAGACCTAGCAGACTCTGTCCTAAATAAATTTTAAAAAACATTGCGTGATTCCATTTTTATAACCTTTGTATATGGTGCAATTGTTTAATTATCACGTGGCTGATTTCTCCAACATACTGTATTCCTTCTTTCATTTACTAGAAAAATGATTCTTGGACATATCTCCATGCCAGACACTTCACCCAAAACCAAAGCCATGGCATATGCATCCTGCTCTGGAGCAGGCCAGAGGCTGATGCAATGCTCGTACAAGAGGGCGGGGCTCAGCCTACAGCCTGTAGTTCTTAGGCAAGAGTCAAGGAAGGAACTTTGTTTTTGAAAGAATAAACTGAGAAGTAGCTATGAAAGAGGCTACGACACAACAAGAAAAGGAGGCTATAGCAAGAGCAGCAGAATATAGTATTCAGAAAGAAGAGCCATTCAGAAAGTGAGAGTGATCAAATGAGTTAAATGCCAAGAGGGTACAAAGACCATGAAGAATGGGAAGCACCTGGTGATTTTTGGAGGACAAGATTCGACTTCACTAAATCATTTTAGTGAAGATGTGTCAGTAAAACAAGAGACGTTTTGTTGAGCTATCAATGGAAGCTTTTTTTAAATGGCTTGTACAGGACTCTTAACATTCCTGACTAGAGAGCATGAAGGCATTATCTCTTCTCTCTGCCTTAGCGCCCTGTTCCCTATTATGTGTCTCTCCGAGTGGGTGGCTTTTGAGGTCCATGCACCTGTGTGGGCTCAAAGATTACAGGTTTCTGACAGAAATTTGAGAACATGATAGTTGTTCATTAGTCCTTGGTTAATAATGGTACCTAGCTCAGAGTAGTTGTGATATAAAGTAACACATCTAAGCACATCATAATTTTACATGCATTATAGTTACTGGTTTCTATAGAAACTATAATGATTGTAGCGGTATAAATACAAAGTTGACTGACTTCATCTTCCTAAGGCATAAAGAAATTTAACAATTTATTCAAGAAATATTTATATAGCTTCTTCCACGTGCCAAGGTTAATACTGAATCCTTTTCACATTGGGTTGTCGGTGAGGTTTAGAAAGTTTAATCACACAGATGGTAATGAAAGACCTAGGGACAAAATAATGAGACTTTTTGAGAGTAAAGAACATAGAGTGTGCAGTATGTGCCACTTTGAAAGGGAGAAGCAACTATCTTTGTAATGTTCTGCTAGCAAATCAGGTTATGACATGACCAGACGTTATTAATATGCTACATTTGTTGAACAAGGTTTTAGGAACCAGGAAAGCTTACATAAGGAGTTCAATTCACAGATACCTTCAGTTCTCTCCTAGAGGTGGCTATGAATAGCAATCATGAAAGGTGTTTGATACAGTGATGAAAAGAGCTGGTACCATATGCAAAGATGCAAAGTTTTTTTTTTTTTTTCAATGTCTAGCTGAGGTAAAACTCCAGACATGCTAGCTGCAGTTTCCTGTGCTTCATCATGTCAAGGAGGAATTATCAATTCAAAGGTAACTAAATCTGTGCTTTAACAAATCTGAATAACCTAATCTTGAAACCAAAAAAAATTTCACATAATTCAACATTCAACTTTCTGTTAATTGAGTCAAATTAGTTTTAAAAAAGTATTTTTTTTCATATACAGAGTATCATTCACAAAAATCTTTCATTATCTTTAACTTTTTTTTATAAAATCCACTTTACACTTAATGTCTGTACATGAAGTTGAACTATGAAACATACGTGAAATGAGACTGTATTTTTGCCATTATAATATATTAACTCTAATTTTTATGCTTTCCAGTTAGTTTTTTTTCCGTGTGTTTAATATGCATTGCATTCTTCATACATTTAATCTTCCTTGTAAGTTCCATTACAAGAGGATTAAAGAGTACTAAACACAGGACATCTTTTAAAGGATTTTTATTTTGATTAAGATATGAGCTTTCTGAATAACAAACCTGAAAATATATGAACAGAATACTAGAAAACTTTCTAAATATTGACGTTGAAATTATACTTGTGATAATTTTCAATCATAGTCAAATGCATATGTGAAATAGGAAGTCTCTCTCTCTCTCTCTCTCTCTCTCTCTCTCTCTCTCTCTCTCTCTCTCGCTCTCTCTCTGTGCGACTGGGATTCTAACTCATGACCTTGCACTTGCCAGGCAGGCAGTTGTGCCACTGAGCTATCTCCTCAGTCCTCAATTTTCTCTCTTTAGGGCTAGTCTAATGCTGGTCCATACTTGCTTGTCTCATTATTAGATAAACTACAATTCCTAACTATGTGAATGTGAAATATCCATTTATCTACTGCTAGTATTTCTGTAGGTGATACACGTGAAGATAAAGTCTGTTATCATGCCCCGCATAGTAGCCACTACATAAGGTGAAACTTCCTCCATTCCCAATTTAATAATTTGAAATGATTTAACTAAATATAGAAGTACTCTGCTGCACACAGCATTATATACATTTTTGGCATCAATTAAATGAATATAACTTTTAAAAATGACTTCAAAAACTGTAGTGATTTTTGAATACTAAAATTCTGATATTAGAGACACTGTCAGTCTTTTACAGCAGACTACATCGTTTGAACAACTATGATTTCAGTTTGCTCTAGAGTATGTGAGCTGAAGTTTGCAGAAATTTTGAGGTGATGTTGCAGTACCTTTGCATTGATCCCATTAAGTTTAATATTGAATATTTGGAAATGTATCTGATGTTTGTGCAAGCCATACCTCCATTTAATATATTTTACTATTGCTAAAACTCGCTACTCACACAAAGCTGAGAGCTCCAGCGGGATTCTTTAGGCAGTTCCTTGGGGATCAGCCATCCCCATGTGACATGCTTGAATTTTTAAAAAGTAAGTTGGAATCCAAAGTTAAGTGTAGCGTGTTATGTTCCCTGTAGTTCAGAGATGCTTAAATGTGAAAGATAGTGGAAAATAAAGAGAAATCCTTTCCTGAAAAATTCCATGGTTTATCTATGCCCTGACCTGAGGCTTTGGACATCACTATCAGTATCTGCTTCATTGTCTAGGTCCAAGTCCACAGTTTTATGGATTTCATGATGTGTAGGAAATTATTAAGGTCATGTTTCTTTCAAGGACTATCCAAAAGGTTTTGTTGGTTTTTTTTTTTTTTTTTGCTTTTCTTTTCATATACTCATTTTATTTTAATGGGACATCTTATTTTTTATTTAAATAATGTGTTCAGGGTGTATTTGCCAATGAAAAAAAAAAGGTACGTCTGTGCATCACTGATATTAACATTGCAAAATCAGTTAATCAGAGACAACTACCTGGCAGCACTGTCACTAAGCTATGGCAGCTTCCGGTCATACACAAAAACAGAAAGTGGGCATCACTTTCACTCCGGTCATACACAAAAACAGAAAGTGGGCATCACTTTCACTGAGAGTCCTATGAAGAAAAAGAATACATTAGCCATCTTCCCAAGGAATGCTATAGTTAACGTTTTTCTCATATAAATATAGTGTGTATGAATCTTTATTATTCTTCAAAATTCATTGTTATGAGAGATATGGAAATATAACCTGAGTCAATTTAAATAATGAAAAAAAAATGAGGAAGTCATTGTTTTAGGAGTGAGAATATTTTCCTCCATTTTTGTCATTGAAAATATGATGGAGGGGCAATAAATGCAGCTCAGAGGTAGAATGCTTACCTGGTATGCCTGTAGCTTCGCACGCAATCACAGTACAAACGAAGCAAACAAGAACATGGTTATGACAGTAAGGACTTAACCTATTTGTTAAAATCTAAATTCAAAATTGCTGGGATATTATAGTGTAATCTAGCCACCAAATGTAAAAGAGACAAATGATCCATGTCCTAATTTTGCATGCTAATCATGATCCCACTTTTAAGTACAAAAATGACAGTGAGTATTCGCATTGTAGCCTTACAGCATGTTCAACTTCAGAGCAGATCTTCTACTGTTTGTGTGAAATATGTGTTGAATTGTCCAAATGATTATATTCTGTGTAGAAAAGCATTTTTTAATAATTTCACATGAATGAAAATAAACAGTAGTAATTCATAAATGAATTTTAATGTAATTTTTACTTTAGATACTACAGATATATAGAAATTTAAATGAATTTAAAACTAAGTGATCTATATTGTGGAAATAAACTCTAAAAAATAAAATATCCCTGAGTTGTTACATATTATAAGATTTTGTTCTGCACTGAACTAAGACTATCCTTGTCCTTTATTTTATTTATTTATTTATTTATTTATTTATTTATTTATTTATTTATTTTTTGCGGGACCGAGGCTTGAGCTCACGACCTTGCACTTGCTGGGCAGGCACTTGTGCCATGGAGCTATGTCCCTGGCCCCTATCCTTGTCCTTTAAAAAAACTGATAGAAATTAGTAGTGCAGGGCCCAGCGGGATGGCTCAGTGGTCTAAAGTGCCTGCTTGGGAAAGCTTGGGTGGCTTCAGGGACCACGGTTCAATCCCCAGCACCACATGCTGCACCAGCCCTGCTGAGCCAGCCAGAAAAATGAGTGAATAAACAAGCAAAGGTTCTGAAACAAGAAAAAAAAATAATAAAATAAAATAAAAAAAGAAATTAGTATTGCAATCATCTTAGCTATCCTGCGTATATACTTACATGATTTATCCCCTTCCTTTTTTCCTCTTTCCTTCTTTGCCTCATCTCAAATTTGAGCAATAAATTTGATGGTGATAATAATTAATAAAACAGTCATTGCTATTTTTCTATTCTTGTTTTGAAATTCTGTACCGTATTTGTTGTTTTATGTTGCTTTGTTATTGTTTTTGTTTTTGCTGTGTTCATTTTCCTCTCCTTAAAATAAAAGAAAAATAAACTGGTGAAGCAGCTCACCTACTTAGGCAAGCTTAACCAGCCTCAAGTAACAAAGTTTAATATCCCAACACAACATGACACACCAGCCACTTCCCCAGGGCTGACTGACCAAAGTTCAGGCATAGTGGTGCACGCCTGTGATCCTAGCCCTGGGGAGGCCGAAAACAGCAGGATCACCACAAGTCTGAGATGCATAGTGAGATCCTACAGCAACCAAGTAAAATAAATAAATAAACGATAATGAAAAAACTAAAATGTTAAAACCATTTTAATCTTTTACATCGTGGACAGCATTTTATGAGTATCAACTGCTATGAAATTTTATAAACATCACTTAGAATTACACTGTATGAAAATGTCATATACTTTGTCCTAAATACATCTATCCTCCATCCATTTTGACAAAGATGCGCAACCTGTGTACAGCAAAAGAAGATGTACTGGTTTAAAAACACGGTGAAACTGGAAATATTTGCAATGTGGAGAAGCTTGGAGAGTAGAAGAACAAAGGGGGTTGTCTAGAGCTGGGATTGACTCATGGAGACAGTAGACTAAAGGCATTAAGCTGACTCACATAAGAAGGGTCGTTATGGAAGAGACAGAGAGGTGCTGAGTCAGCATGAAAGCAGAAGGAAGGACACAGCCACACATACACAAAATAATCAAAGAAAATACATAAACATGGTCTTGAATCTTTCAAAGGAAACAGAAACTACCAAAAAATAAGAAGAGTCCTGCTATGGCTCTTCACAACCTTCTTACATGTTGGTGATAGCTAAATTGCTCTCTCAAGGATAGAGATAAGAGACAGGACCTGGAGAGGGGTGCTGTGCCCCTGGAGAGCAGAAGAGTTTTACTAACAGGTCTTTGGCTGAGAGTACCACACAAACAGAGATGTAGTTATGGCAACCTCCCTGGCTTTGCATAAAGTACATTTGCAAGATACATGTAGAAAGCAAGAGAAAGTGCTCCATGAAAGACTTATCAGAGTGTCTACATCTAGAAGGATTTCTACAAAACTGTATAAGTGGGAGGCATCACATCTGGGAGTGTGAATCGTACATCTTTGCCAGACGTCTTAAAGGAGATAACTAGATATGGAAGGCAAAGTAGTCAACAAATTGAGGAAATTCTGGCAACTTCCCATATGCCTTTCTACACAAAGCACTCAGTTTTATACTTTTATCCCATGTTCTGAGGAAGTTGATGGAGTCAAATGCCATTTATAATGGAAATATTCAGTTTGACTTTTGGAAAAAATACATAGGTTAATCTTAGAGCTATCCACACTCAGCAAATAGATCTAGAAATAAGTGGGCACATCAGTGATATTTCATGGCAACAAGAGAATTTCTTTCCTTCTTTCTTTCTTTCTTTCTTTCTTTCTTTCTTTCTTTCTTTCTTTCTTTCTGTCAGAACCAGGGATCAAACTCAGGACCTAGCACTTGCCAGGCAGGCACTAGGGTCCCTGAGCTATCTCCCCGGGCCAACAAGAGAATTTCTTATGAAAGTGAAAATAATAAGGCTCTGAAGAAATTATTTCTCCTTATACCCCACTTTGCACTTATAAATGTCGGCTCAATTTCTAGTTTTTTGACCCCTGTCTTTACCTTTGTCTCTGCTCAGCACCTTTGATCCCCAAGAGATAACTGTTGTTGCAGAATTTCTATTGCAACAATGGATTTCAGAGTGTTCTTTTTCTTAAAATTCATTTATGAAATGTAACGTTACTATTTAGACACACAGTTACAAATGGATTTTTACATCCTTTGTAAGTCTTCCTAGAAATAAAATATATCAAGAAAGACAAAATCTACCTGTATATGTGTGTATGCAAACTTGCAAAAAGAAAACATTAACACAAAAATTTCCAAACAATTTTAGACGTAAAACATGGCTATCTCATGATTTTCACAATACAGGTTTGGAGGCATTAGAAGGTTGAATGTTTGAATCCGTAAATTGTGATCACAGTTCACATACCCAAATCAAATGTACCTCAGTATCCAGAGAAATTTTGATTAAAGGTAGTATAATGATCCTGCAGTTTTATATATGTGTATGCTGTATAATGTTGATTTCTAAAATCCACTTAGACTTTTGAGAGACAAGCTTAGCAAGCCATAATTCATATTTGCTATTATTGTCAAATTATTTGCTATCTTTCCCTGTTAGTTGAAAATGTTTCACATTATTAGAATGCTACAGGCCATTGACTAAATAAATGCTTTAGGCAGGAAGCCAGGAAAAGAAAGGTCGATTACTATTCTAATATAAACCTCAGGTCTAAAGTCTTAATTCAGGATTTTTTTTTTCTTGCAGAGCATTAGTCTACTTCTCAAAATGTAATGGGATTTGGGAATATTTTCATAGTATTCAAAAGCAGATTTCCATGCTGGAAACACAGATAAGAATTCTGTCAATCTATGGAGGACATTAATTATGTTCATGAAATGCACATACATATAGTTGGTACAATTTTTGTGCTCTAATTGCATTGCTTAGCATCGTATTAACCAAGTTAATTATAGAGGGCTCAGAAGAATTGAGTTTTAAGGGGTGGAGATACAGCTCCATGGTTGAGAGTTTACTTAGCCTGCAAAAGATCCCCAAATCAGTCCCAAGCTCCTCAAACAAAGAAAGAAAATCAAAGAATAGATTAAAAAAATAAACTTAGAAAGGAGACTTGGTCTGTGCAGGGAGGCCTGTTGTTGTTCATGAACTACGTTACAGGCAAACTATGGAGTCGTTGAAGATGGCAATTTGGAACAAGTGGAAGAGGAAGTACAGCTAAAGAAAAGGACCAGGAGAATAAACGTAGACAAAAATCCTGTGAAGGAAAGTGCAGAAAAAGGTAAAAAGAGATGAAGCCATCCTTCATCTGAGAAGCTGTCAGCAAATCCCCATAAACTGATAAAACAGATGAATGCTCTCATTGATACTATGATCAGCTACAAAGATAGTTCAGGGCAATAGCTCAATGAAGTCTTCCTTGAGTTACCTTCCACGAATGAGTTGCCAGAATATTATAAATTCATCAGGAAGCTAGTGGATTTTAAAAGTATAAAGGAAAGAACTAGTAGTCATAAGTACTGGAGTCTGGGTGACTTGGAGAAAGATGTCATTCTTCTGTGTCACAGTACTCAGATCAGCTTGGCGGGATCCCAGATCTCCAAAGACTGCATCATTTTACAGTCAGTGTTTAAAAAGTGCATGGAAGAAAATTGCCAAAGAGGAAGAAAATGAGATGGAAAGCAGTGAGGAAGAGGAGCATGAAGAGGAGTCTGAGTCTGAGGCCAAATCTGTTAAGGTGAAAATCAAACTCAATGAGAGAGATGAGAAAGGTTGGGACAAAGGGAAATGCAAGAAAAGGCCAAATCGAGGAAGAGCAAAGCCAGAGCGATTTTGACAGCAAAGAAGATCAGGATGAAAATGACCAGCCAGAAGCAAGGGGGACTAATGAGGAGCGATTCCCACGCAACTGAGTGTTTTTCCTCCCCCTCCCATTTCTACCCAGTGGCGTCACCTGTCCTGTGGCACTGGGCTTTTTCTGTGTCCCCCTCCTCGTCTTATGAACTAACATTAGAACAGTGCCAGACAAACATATATCATGGTGTAAAAAACACCAAGTTGGAAACATATTGTGACCAAACGGGCCTCAAAGATTCAAAGATTAAAACAAAAGCTTTTGAATGGAAAATGTGGGTGGGTAGTATACTTCCATGGGTGGTTCCAATTTGGTAAAGATTTGTGCCTGGTTTTATCACCTATTTGACTGAGATTTTTAGCCTTTGTAGCAATGGTTACTAGGAGAAGCCTTAAAAGTCATTGGTTATTTTATTTTTCATAAGGCAATTTTTAAGATTTTTATTTGTTCAGTAGTATACTTTTTACAGTGTGGTACAGATAAGCAACTTTAACAGGTGATCAATGTACAGTAGTTAGATTTCACTACATATACATTTTTCCATTTTATGTTCTATAAATGTTCTGAAAAATGCTTTTTAAATTGTATAAAATTTATGCCTACTATAAACATTGCTTTCTTTTGCTCTTGGTTTTAAAAACAATTGTTGAAAACGTGATCGAACATTGTGATCTATGTAGCGTACTGGATGGCTTCTTTTGTCTGCCTGATTTCCTTTGCCACCAATATGTATTATCTCTGTCTCCCTAAAGTATATTTCATCTTTACTTTCTTTGCACAGTGTCCCTGGGTGCAATTCATCATCCTGAGGCAAATAAAATTTCCAGTAATTTCAAAGAATGTGGTGTTGATATTTTCCTAAAAAGCATAATTTTGCCCCCTGTACACACACACACAAACACACACAAAAAAAAAAAAAAACCAAAAAACAAAACAAAACAAAACAAAAAAAAACTTAGAAAGGGAGTAACATTGGAAATTGGAGTTTATAAGATTATATTATTTCCAAGTGCAAGAAAACTTTTTCCATGCTAGATATTTTAGAAAAATTCTGGGAAAATTTCAAGTTAATTTAAAAAAATGGGCTACTAACAGAGCATCAAAATACAAGGGGCACAAACAGCTGTGAAGAGCAATAGGTCCACTGGCATACTGTCAGACTTTGATGACTTCCTATAAAAGGCTGATGGAACAGGCACAAGGTATCGCAGGGCAAAGGCAAGCTCAGCAACACCATTTATCAGCTGAATATGCTGTGCTTGACATTCATAGATTCCATCATTTAGAGCCAGGAGACTCATCCTCCTGGAGCGCCCAAAGACCACTTGTAAGTTAGACCACTTTCTGCGCCTTACAACACCTCACAAAGCTTTAATAATAGAAATAAAAGGCAAAATTAAAAGTAGAAAGTACTGAAATAGATCTACAAATGACAAAGGAATCAAGAGATGAAAGAGGAAAGAAGGGCAGGAATAGGTAACAAAAATCAATCAAGATATATTATATACATTTACTAACCCCTGGCAAGGATGGTAATCATTACATAGAGCAAATATATTAGTAAAACAACTGGAAAAATAAATAAGTTACAAGTAAAATAATAATAATAATAATAATAATAATAACAATAATAATAATCAAACCTTTGCTTTCAACTTGCAATAAATTCAACTGGAAGTCAAAAATAATATTACTAAAATTTTTCAAACTACATGTAGTTTGAAATATTGCTAAATAACATATGATACAAGAAAATTTTCAAGGGAAATTAACAGATATTTTGAACTAAATGAAAATATGATTAGCCAACATGAGTGAGATGCAACGAAAGCAGTGGATACTGAGAAATCTACAGCACTAAATGAATATATCTGAAATCAAGAAAAATCTGAAGTCAATCAAGTAAACTGCCACCTGAGAAAACTAGAGTGAAATAAGAGCAAACTAATTCAAAATAATCAGAAGGAAACAAATAAAAATTAGAGAATCAGTGAAATTTATGAAAACTTTTATGAAAAGAACCATCAAACTGACAAAGCAAACTCTTGAAAAAATGAGAGCAGTCTTGCGAGATAGGTCAGTCGTCTAAGCACAAGGACCCAGGATCCTTCCCCACTACCAAATGCCATGAGGACCCCAGAAGTATGTAGGCTAGGGCCCATGAGAACTGGCTGTGTTGGGGCCTACCTCTATAATGCCAGTGCTGGGGAGGCTGAGACGAAGGGTCACCAAAAATCTGAAATGCTAGCTAGAGCCTGTATCAGCAACAAAAACAGAAAGAAGAAACAATGAGAGGACACAAATAATTAAGATCAGAAAAATAAGAATGTCATCACAAATGCTGTAAACATTAAAAAAGAAGCATTAAAAGTAATAGTAGGTCTATAGATTTCATAACTCACATAAAATGAACCAACTATTTAAAAGACAAAGTATTCCAGAACTCAAAGAAATATTGATGATATGAATCATATTATATATGTATATACATATGTATATTTATCCAATCATTAACAAGTTCTCCAAAAGACACCAGACCATTTGCATTCACAAATGAATTAATCAGAAAATGAATAAAGGAATTAGATCAACTGAAAGAAGGAAATTCTGCAAACTCTTAGACAACATATGCAAAAGGCATATATACAAATTATTTCCATGAAAGTAGCATTGCTTTAATACAGCAAGAGAAAAATACATTACAAAAAAAAGAAAAGAAAAAAAGACAAAGAAGAAACATTACACTAATATCTCACATAAACAGATGCAAACATCCTTACAAAATGTTAGTGAAACCAACACTGAGAAAAGACATAATTGATCTTTATTCAAGATACATAAGATTCACTCATTTGTTTGAAAATCAGTTCATGAAATTCAGCATGAGTAGGATAAATTTAAAAAGTCAACTCGCGAGGTTTCTTGCACCACCCAAAAGGGCACCGTCTGCTGATGCTAACACAGAGGACAGAGGTCGGCTAACTCAGAGCTGCAGGAACATCTATAGATGCTTCCAGTTTAAGCAAAGATAGGCCTTGCGGGCAAGACAAGGTGGTACCTTAGACGACAGTGAGAAAGAAGTTAATAATTCAGGCAAGCTGTTGCCCTGCCCCACTAACCTGAAACGAATGTCTGTGCTCAGCGGAACAGTGGGCCTCAGTTGTTCCTCAGGAAACCTAGGAGTCCAAGCCTGTTCAGGGCTTCATCTGAGGAGGGTTCCTGACCTGCCACAAAGATAATCTTCTCTCCCATTTTCATTTGCCTATCAGAGTCATCTATACACGACATACGTGCATTAGGGAATAAGAACAATGACTCATGATTCAAGATCAGTAGGCCAGGAGTAGAGGAGGCTTCAACCAACTTGATAAAAAACATCAGCAAACAACCAAGAACTAATATCACTTAATTTTTCAACTTTCTTGCTAAAGTCAAGAAAAGGCAGAAATATCCTCTCCCACCACCACTTTTCATATCTCATATTGGCAGTTCTAAATTTTATGAAAGAGGAAAAAAGCTCAAACCACAATCAGATAAGGAAGAAATAAAACGATCTTTGATTAAACATGATTATGATTTCTGGAATCTAAAGGAAACGTCACAGAAACTCCCAGAATTCAACTTGTTATAGTAAGCCTGTAGAACACAAAGTTAATATATAAAAGTCAGTCACTTGCTTACACACCAACAGTGAACAACAATAATTTAAAACAAAAATGTGATGCAATGTGATCAACAGCTTCCCGTTTTGATCAAAGAATAGAACGTTTTAATTAGTATGAATTAATTACAGACATTTGATGTCAAGCAAAAGGTCAAAAGTGAAAAACATCATATTATACTCTCTATTGATCTATCTATCTATCTATCTATCTATCTATCTATCTATCTATCTATCTTTTTATTTATTATGGTCAGCTTACCCTGAACTGGGGCTGGGGCTGGTGCAGCGTGTGGGGAGGCTGAGACAACACCACAATGACTCTGAGCTGCATCGTGAGATCTTGTATCAATAAAGACAAAAGAAAAAAAAACTTTAAAAAAGAAATAAAATGGTTCTGTTACCATTTGTTTCTAGTTGTCCCCCTAAAGATTCATCTGTTCATAGGGCGGGGAATTCTAGAGTTCAAGATCCATTCATGATCAAGGCTGGGATTGTGAGTCTTAGCACTACTGGGATTTTGGGTGTGAGTACTTCCCCCAGCCTGGGACGGATAGCCTGACTGCAACTCAAGAGAGACAGACCTCTTCTCTGTTGCCTCTGTTGGTATTGGTGCTGCTGCTACTCCTCCATTTTGCTCTGTGCTCCTTGTAGCCACCATGAAACATTGTCCTCTGCCATGTACTGCTCTGCCTTGGAGCCAGAGGAATATGGACAGAAGCCTCCAGGAACTGTGAGCTAAATAAAGCCTTCCTTCCTTCATTCTGGGTGTCGGGTACTTGTCCCAGCAATGAGAGAAGAGTAACTGAGTCAAGATCTATGGTATAGAACAGAAGCTAGACAAAGTACTTTAAGAACAGTTTTAACTGACCAAGGAGCAAAGGCATGATGCTGAAATGGGAGAATACCCTTATGGTCAAGACAAGCAACTCTACATACATAATCTTACACACTTCAAAAACTAACTCTATTTAGATTTTGGAATCACAGGTGAGGGGCTAGGGAAATAGCTCAATAGAATGAGTGCTTGCCTGTCAAGTGCAAGGTCCTGAGTTCAATCGCCAATCCCACCCAAAAAAAAAAAAAAAAAAAAAAAAAAAAAAAAAAAAAAGAGGAAGAATCATGTAAGTTACAAAACTATATATATTCTTTTCTTTTTATGAGTAGAAAAATTCTATATGACCTACGTTGGGTTTGGTGACACCTTATTAATACAAAGTGAAAGGAATTATTCCTTAAAATCTTTTATTCACCAAGAGACACTATTAAGAGTTATAGAGACTGGCCATGGATGGAGAAAACATCTAACAAAAGACTTCTACCCAAAATATTCAAAAGACCTAAAAATAGAAGATCAAAATCAGACTGAAAAGATAGGTCAAACACTTGAAGAGACTGCTCATCAAGGACAGACAAACACCCAAGGAACATGTGAAGAATATTTTATGTCATCTGTCATCTAGAGAATACAGAGAAGAAAAGTATGAGGGTTCTGAACTCTATCATTCTGATAATAACAAATGAAAATGAAGATAAGAAAGACGAGCAAAGGGCTGGTGAGATGGCTTGGCAGTCTAAAGTGCTTCCTTAGACAAGATTAGGCCACTGTAGGGACCCGCAGTTCAATCCCCTGCACCACATGCTGTGCCAGCCCCACACCCACGGCAGGCTGAGACAGCTATAATAATAATAATAATAATAATAATAATAATAATAATAATAAAGAAACACCAGTGAGTCTCAGTCATTTATAGTGAAAATGAATATTCATTTTATTTAAACCCCTTGGGATGATAATTTCTTTTTCTTTTTTTTTTTGTCTTTTTGAGACAGGGTCTCGCTATGCAGTTGAGGCTGGCCTTGAGCTCACTTCGGTAGCCCAGGCTGGTCTTGAACTAGCACCAATCCTCCTGCCTCAGCCTCCTGAGTGCTGGGATTACAGGCGTGAGCCACCACGCCCAACTGATAATTTCTTATAATAGTAAATATATTCTTAGTTTATCATCATGCCATTTCAGTGTTTGCTGCTTGCTAAAGCAACATGGGCGCATGCGTGTGCGTGCGCGCGCGCGCACACACATACACAAGGATGCGTACAATACTTTTATTTGTAATTGGCAAGAATAGGACCCACACAAGGTCTTTTTCAGTAGTTGACTGAATAAATGAACCATAATTCATGTGAGAAACAAAATGTTTTTCACTAGTGAAATACATGAACTGTGAAGCCATGATATAATACGGAGGACACTTACATGCGTATTAGTTAGATTAAAGGTCACCTTCAAAAGTATTTATAGTAGGCACGCCAGATAGCTCAGTGGACTACAGTGCCTGCTTAGACAGAGCACAGAAGCAGGGTTTTGATCCCTGGCATATGGTGTTGGCCCCTATACCGGGGTGTGCTGGGACTGGAGGTGGTGGCATGTGCCTGTAATCCCAGTGCTGGGGAGGCTGAAAACAAAACAAAACAAAAAAATCGCTATGAGTCTGACCTATGCAGTGAGACTCTATAGGCCCTGTACTAAATACACAAAAAAGTGTACTTGCTAAAGGATTCTAACTGTTCGACATTCTCAAAAAGGAAAAAGTGAGAAAAGTAAAAAGTTTAATGATCACCAGCAATAGGAGATAAGGGAGAAAGGAGAAACAGAACACACAGGATCCTCAACACAGCAAAAACATCCTGCGCACTCTTCTGATGAAGGACCTCGTAGCTACGCACATAGCCACGCCCACACAACACACAGCAGCAGGAGCAGACCCTGAGGTGAACCACTGGCTGTAGCTGATCAAGAGGCACCGATGTCGATTCACCACCACTTCCAATGGAGAATATTCATCAAAGAAAAGGTTGTGCATGTTTGGGGCAGAAAATGCTTGGAGATTTCAGTACTTTCTGAGAAATTTTAAAGCGAATTCCCAAAATGCTCAAAAATAAATTCTGTTAAAAGTTGAGAAATTTTTGACATTCCATTTTGATAGGTTAATATAGATTTTCAGAAGATTTCATTTCCCCCTAGATTCTTCAAGAAAAATGTCAACATAATTATCTCAATTTCTATCTTCAGACGCTGGGTTGAAGCTGTCAAAATATTTTGCATGTTTTATGGGTAGGCCATGTATTTCTCTCCTCTGCTACCAAAAGAATTAATAGACTGTCAATATACTTAGGCCAAAACAGTTAAGAGCTGTCAAAAGACTCCTGCTGTCAAATTTATTAGGGAACTCCAGGGCATGGAGTGCAAAAGGCCAAGCAGTTAATTTATTGACTTTAAACATTTACTCTTAGTAACTTTGTTGGGAACTGACAGTCCCAGGTTAGAGACATTTTCCATGGGACTGTTAGACTTATTCATGTAGTGGGATACTTTCTTCATATGTTACTAAGGAAAAATCAGTTATACTTGCATTTCCCTATTTTGCTATCTCCTACTATCCTTATCTGTGTGCAAAATCTTTGCTCTTCACATCTGCGTTCAAGTGATATTGTTGGTTGGTTTTCCATGAACTGTAGCGAAGGAGGAAGGGTAGAATTTGTATTAGATATTTAAAACCTCTCCCTTTTTAAAGAACATACTCAATTCCCTGAGATCTTTCTGTTTATGTTAAGTACATGGCTCTGTAGTATTGGTGTGACTGCATAAATGTGATAACTTCAGGAAAGCTGTGATTTGTGTCTTAATTATTTATTTATTTATTTATTTATTTATTTATTTATTTATTTATTTATTTATTTATTTATTTATTTTTGTGTGTGTGGTACTGGGGATTGAACTCAGGACTTTGTACTTGCCAGACAAGTGCTTATTCTACTGAGCCATCTCCCCGGCTGTTTCTTAATTCTGACTAGACTGTTTTGAGTATACATCAGCTAAATGGAGGAAAATACAAAGAGGGACGAAAGTACTAGTACAATGAACATATGTTCACTGACAGAGTACAGTTCACTGAAGAACACTTGCCAGAAGGTATGGTTAAAGCCAAGTTTGGACTTCATGGCTCCAAGTCCAGTGTTCTCACTTGGTGTTACTCAATTTAGCAATTAGTTTCCCAGGGCTACCACAGTTTCTTAGCGCTGTTGTAGGGAAGTGGTACAGACTGTCTGGCCTAAAAGAACCGAAATAATTTGCTCACAATTTTGAAGGCAGGAAGTTTGAAACTGAGTGATCACAGCAGCCATGCTTTCTCCCATGACTCCAGGAAAAAAAAAAAAAAAAAAAAAAAAAAAATCCGTCATTGGTTCTTTCAGCTTTTGGAGCCCAAGGAATTCTTTTGGTTTTGACAACACAACCTGTGCCTCTTTTTGTCATCACGTGACCTGCTTCAATATGTCTTTATATCATGTCTTAGTGAAACATTCAGGTTGTGTTAAGGGCCCAGCCTAGTCCAATAGGAAACTTATTTTCACTAATTATATTCGCAAAAGCCTAGTTTCTTTCTTTTTTTTTTTTTTTTTTTAACAGTATGCTTGCAATGCATAACGAGCACATTTAGGTTTGTACATATACGAAACACGTCTTAGTTTTTTGTCCCTTTCCCCTTCCATTCTGTCCTGCTTCTGTCAATTCTGGTATCCTTTCGTATTAGAAAATGCTCTATTTCTATTTTTTTTTTATTTTGAAATTTTCTTTTCCCATCCTTCCTTTTCTGCTCCATTTCTTGTTCCCTTTTCCATTGGAAAAGATCTCCTTATTTCATGTTATCTATCTTTTGTTTTTATTTTTATATATTTGGGGTTCTTATATAAGAGAAACCATGGGATATTTAGACTTGTGTGTCTGGTTTATTTCACTTAGTAGTATGGTCTTGAGGTGCCTGCATTTACATTTAAATGCCTCAAATTTATTCTTCTTTACGGCAATTTCCAAAATGGTCTTGGAGATTAAGGCATCAATGTGTTCTGTAAAGATATAACTCGGCTCATTCAGGTTCCAAATTACCAAAATCAAAGACTTTATTAGTGGGATTAAGCAAATGTTTATGAACAGTTATGTAAAAATCACAGATTCAAAGAAATCTGTGCATATAGCAACAAAGAAATGATTTTATGATAGCTTTGTTGCTGTATTTCTGGCATCTAATGCATTGCATTCTTCAGGATCTCAGAGAAAATAATCTATGATGTACAGATGAAGCAATTTATGGTGCAATACTAGGTAGAATATTATTGCTCAGTAATTGTGAGGATCATTACTGACTTAATCCTAAAACATTTTCCTCACATTTATGCAAGGATTTTCTTTCAAAATCAGCAGTAAGATAGGATTAAATTACTATTTATTATTCTATTGAGAAACACATTTTATTTATTTTCTCTTGGAATCCTTTGAAGTACAAATAACCACAAATTTCCTGTACTTTTTCTTCTTTTATTTTAGTGCCTTTTCACTTCTAAGACATAATACCAGTCAAATAATGTACTTAGTCATTGGGGAAAATGTGTAGTATGCTCATTTTGTGATGGACAGTTTACAGATTTTTTATAAAGATTTACTTGACATAAAATGCTATCCGTATAAAAGTTAGCATTTGTATTACCAAAGATCCAGTTGTTTCCATATATCTTCCTAAACTTTTCGTGAACTAAAATAAAAACTACCTTCTTTTTCTTTAGAAGGGAAAGAAATGAGTTTTTGTCCTGAAAATGTTATATTCAGATATGGGCACTTGCAGAAATGAGTTATCAGGAGCATATTTAAAGCTACTTAAGTGATTAATTTCTTAAATTATTTATTGAAATTTACTATATTCTAGGCAGTATTCTTAATACTTTTGATATATAAGTGAACAAAATAGGGAGTAACTATTAAACTTAGGAACTTATGTTCTCATGAGGAAAAGATGGAAGTTCATATTAACTTATTGGTACATATTTGCCTACATATTTAAGTAAAAATAGTCATAAAGAATCTTGGAATAAAATTTAGCTTTAGGGCTGGCGAGATAGCTCCAGGGTGGACTTCACCAGCCATAAAAAAAAAAAAAAAAACTAAAAAACTTGCTTTTAAATTTGAAGACGGATTTCTGCTTGTATTTTTTTTTTTTAGATTCCTGAGAAGTATTCAATATATATCTTATCAATACATAAACATTGCTATCAACTTTACAACTCAAGCTTATCTATGGGCTATTCTGATGGTTTTTTGTTTGTCTGTCTGTTTGTTTTTGTGTTTTGTCTTTTTGAGACAGATTCTTGCTATGCAGTTCAGGCTGGCCTTGAACTCAGTTCTGTAGCCCAGGCTGGTCTTGAACTCACACCGATTCTCCTGCCTCAGTCTTACAAGTGCTGGGATTACAGGAGTGCGCCATAATGCCCGGCTATTCTGATATTTTTATGTCTGAGTACATGTATACTTTTCATAATTATATAGTGGGTGAAAGGTTTAACTATTTTGCTAAAGTTGTTTTATGAAATATTTCCTCTGTTTTGCATTGTTTCATATTCAATTAATTTATAACATTGCTATAACATATAGTATCCAGTTTTGTCCATATTTTATACTTTTTTTTGTATTTTAAGGAAGAGTCTACAAGGGTGTTTGGGGTCTCACTACTAGATCGGACTTGTAGTGACCTGCCTGTCTAAAGCCTCCCAAGACCTGGGATTACTAATGTCACCATGCGCAGTCTCCATTGCTGTCTCAGCATGCCCCAGGGGAGGGGACAGCACAGCAGGCCTCCAGGGATTGAATCCCAGGCCCTGTGCCTGTTTGCAGGTGCTTTAATACACTGAGCTATTTGGCCGGTCCTTATATACTTTTTAAAAGTGTTTCTGATATTATAAAATTCAATTTTAATGTACCCCTTACATATATTATTTTAAAAAGAAATTTTCCTTTAAGAAATTTGTGGAATAAGGTATAGAATTCATGATGCTAATAATATAGTGATGTATTGTCACATAGAATTAACTTCATAATCTTTGACTTGTATCTTTATCACCACATCTATCAATCAAACAGCACACATTTGTACCAAACAGTGCCTTCTCATGGCAACTATCTTCATTAGAGAAATTGATGTATTAATGCTGTTGATGTTATTTTTGAGTTCACATCTACACAGCTTAAGTTCTGAAATTGCATGAAAGAGGCTTCATTCTCCTGATTTTCTCCATTTCTTTCCAAAACGACCTTCTTTTCTTTTTTTTTTTTTTTTTGAGACAAGGTCTCGCTATGAAGTTCAGGCTGGCCTTGAGCTCACTTCTGTAGCCCAGGCTGGTCTCAAACTCACATTGGTCCTCCAGCCTCTGCCTCCCGAGTGCTGGGATTACAGACATGAGCCACCACGCCTGGCTCAAAATGACCTTCGTACTGCTTATCATTTGCATTAACTCTGCACCAAATGTAGCCTGTGATGCTAAAAGTCAGTGACAGCAGTTTGGCAAGAGGGCCAGATGAGAGTTTCTGAAGTTTCCTGAAGACCACAAAATACCAAAACCTCTTGGAAGAGGAAAAAGATCATATTTATATATACACTATATTTTAGGGCTTTATCAGTAATAAATAAATAAATAAAAAGGAAATAAAAAGAATGTATTTTTTTTTTTTGCTTTTGAGAGTATTGATATAAAATGACTTAAATACTTGATATCAAATCAATAATAATAAGTAATATCACACATGGTACATTTGCAGGAAGAAATCACATAGAAAGAAAATCAATTTGCATCATTTTGAAAAAAGCATATCCTGGAAAAGCTGAACATCTTCTGGAAACACTGCTAAATACTAACATGAGAAAATAAGTCCATCTTATT
Organism: Myocastor coypus; assembly: GCA_004027025.1. NCBI lineage: Eukaryota > Metazoa > Chordata > Mammalia > Rodentia > Myocastoridae > Myocastor > Myocastor coypus. Next base: position 76,524 of record PVJA010000288.1, read on the forward strand.
CCTTTAAAACTGAGAATCTTAAAATAGGCACAAATACTTTGAAAAGACATATACAAGGAATTTATCTTTAAAATCGCTACTTTTTGCTATTCTTTGTCTCTTTCTTCAGGACCATTATCTGCAGCTGTGAAACCTTGAGAACTCTCTGTCTTATTTTTCTTCCCATGCCAGTGATTTGTGGTATTAGTACAGATCATTGATTCTGGACTGCTGAGCAATCCAGCTTACCGCGGACCAGGGGGCTGGGTGTGTGTCTTTAAGTGGCTTTTACTTTTGAAATTCACATTGTAGAAATGACACCTCTGGTTTTATAGCTGTGTAGCTTGCACTGTATTGCATAAAATTTTCTCCCAAGCGAACAAGGTTATTTGATATTGGGCCAATTCTCATTCTTTCTGTTGTGTTTGGATTGAAAATATTGCTGTGTGTCTTTGCAGTCTCGGTCTTGCTTCAGGCAATAGTGACAGATAAGTCAACACTTACTTTGCCTAGTTTCTGATGAAGTAAATAATCGGAATATTTAACAGCAAATGTATCATCATTTACAGACTGTGATGCTAAGAAAGTTAGAATCAGATCAACTAAACTCACTACAAGATAAATTACTGATACACGGTCTACAATTTTATTTTCAAGAAAAAAACGAAACACACTAAAAAGTATAGTGGCTTAAAATGTGAGTTCAGAAGAATCAGTAAGTGGAAAAGGTTAAATCTTTTAATATCATCAATAACTTTTTTGTGTATACAAAATAATTCATGTTAGTTCTATTCTATTAGATATAATATTATAGAATGACAGGTTTTACAGGTGCAGTATTATTTTTTTAGTTCAAAATCTATTTTCTTCTCCAAATGTTTCCTGGCAAGCTTGTACCTATTTTCATAAGTCTACTTCCTTTGCTTTACTAAGATGATGTTAGCTACCCTAATATGAAACCCTTCATCACCCAATATATTTCCATTAACTTTCCTACTAAATCTATAATTCCACCCCTTGCAACTTTATGAAGGTGGAGAGCATGTCTGCTTCTCATGATTATATATTCAGTGAATTGAAATCCAACATACTGTGAAGATAAACTCTCTAGGTTTAAATCCTGGCTCAGTCACTTAGCACTTAGGCAAAACTGTGATTGGAATCTGACATTAAAATTCTCAGTGGCTTAATTTATTTCATGAATAAAATGAGGTGATCTATGAAAATAGATATACTAGGGCTGGTGAGATGGCTCAGCTGTCTAAAGCATCTTCTTAAGCAAGCTTAGGCAACCACAAGGACCACGGTTCAATCCCAGCACCACATGCTGCGCCAGCCCCTCCCCCAGAGCAGGCTGAGCCAGCCATAACATTAAAAAAAAAATAAAGAAAAAACAAAAAAAGAAAAAGAAAATTAATATACTTTACATCCTTCTCCATATACCAAAGGGGCTAGTCAACCTTTTTGAAGATTAAGAATGGAATATTTATATAAAGCCTAGAGAGCTGTTTATGTGGAACACTATGAAACTATTGCAAATATAACTATTAATATTACTACTATCATGATTATAAGAATATTTGTTAACTGAAGTTGAATTTGCTTATATGCAATAAATATTTTATGTGCATAAAATACAGCATAGTTGCTATAAATAAAACTATTTTTGGCCCAGTGGGATGGCTCAGTGGTCTAAAGCGCCTGCTTGGGAAAGCTTGGGTGGTTTCAGGGACCCCGGTTCAATCCCCAGCACCACATGCTGCTCCAGCCCTGCCGTCGGGGCGGGCTGAGCCGGCCATGAAAATGAGTGAATACACAAAGAAAGGTTCTGAAACAAGAAAAAAATAAAATAAAATAAAAAATTCTTTAAAAAAATTTCAATAAGCAATTGGACAAAGTAAAGTCATCCTTTGATAAATTTTTCATAGATGAAATTATTTAGCAAATTAATGCATTCTTTTGAATAAGATTCAGAAACTCTATTATCTTCAATGTTTCATCACTGTTTTATGGCATTGTGATTAAGTAATATAAATATATACATCCACTGTTTTATGAGGGCTATATGGAGGCTTTTTCAATAATCACTTTAGTTTTTATCCAAACTAAAATTTTGTCATACTTATTGTAAGAATTTAAAGCCTTTCTTGTCTATTTCTCCCTGTTAGGAAAAAAAAAAAAAAGCCCAAGCAAACTTCATTTTGAATTAAAGTGTTAATATATGAAATTATCGAAACAACGTAGTGCCAAGGTTTCTTTTGGATAAACTAAGAGAAACTAAGAGTACATGTCTCAGGCTTATATCATGTATCCTAGGTACTCTGATAATAACAATGAGCAATTTATTGTTATTCTCCTGTTATCTTGTTTTGACATTTTATTTTTGTTCTTTTTATGATACAGAATGGATTAAATGCAAGGATATGCAGATACATAGGCAACTCATTTATCTACTACTTTAGGGAGGAGATATTCAGGCCAGCGTTCTCAGTGCATGTCATGTGACTTTACATTGATTACCTGCTCATTTGATTTTCAATTTATTTGGATTTGCACTGGTATTTATCAGTCAGTATAATCTAAAGTTCTCTGGTGCCTCACATTTTGAAAAGCACCATTATAAGAAGTAAAAATTTTCAAATTGGCCAAGAGGGAGCACAGTATATCAAAATTTATAAATCATCTAATTTCATCCATTGCTTAAAGTAAGTCACTGGAAATTTTAATAGCTGATTGAAATTGCTTTTTCTGACTAAACACCTAATGTTACAAAATGAATACACATTGGCTAATACATAACAATTTTATGGAAACTCATTACTACACCTGCTATAGAAAAGATTCGCAATATTTCTGCTTATGATGTGGACTCATCAGAATGGAAGAACTATGTCTCTTCTCTCATTATCGAGATAAGCAATAATCCTTTTTAATTATTGATTTTTGCCTTATGGACATTATGAATCATGTAAATAATTCAGATATCATCTTTGGTTTGGGTGCTGTGAAGCTCTTAAGTAAAGCTTTAGCCCATGTTTTTCTAGCTGGAACTACTTCATAGTATGTGCTTCATGCTTGTTTTTTATTCTGCTTCATCTGTTGCTCTTTCACAGATGCTCTCTGTCTTAAATTATATATAATTTTGTATTGCATGCATTGATTCCTTTCGTGTCATACATAGTTGAAAGCTCCTTTGGAATCCAACAAATTTTGGAATTTTAGTATAGTCAAGTTTCTGATTAGAGCCCTTCAGATGGTCGTAGACTAATATATTAGAATCATCAAAATGTGAGGCTCTATGTAAACTAAATAAAAGTTTCTCCTCAATGTAATGAAGTGACTTGGTAATCACTTTGAATATTTTTACAGAGTTAGACAATTTTCTTGTGAGTATGATTTGGTTCTACAAAGCATTATTTGAGAAGAACTCAAACTCACTTACTAAAACCATTGTCTCTATATTGTTTGTGAGAGTGGGGGAAGCTATTTACTTGGGTTTCATTAATTTGTTTTACTAAATCAAAAAAATTAACGTATCTCTTTCATCTTCTGTCTAGGAATAGGATAATCATTCTTTTTGATTTAGATCCACAGATTTAACATAAGCTATTAATCACTTATTGTAAGGACTAATAAATTTGTTTACATTTTCCTTAAAATATGTTGTTAGTCCTTGACTGGCCAACATACTAATTAAAGTTATTTTAGACTGTTAGTGTTTTAATTATGTTTTTAAAATATTTCAAAAGGTATATAAAATCCTGGAAAACATCACCCGAAACTTCTCCTTTACAGTTTCATGCTTTCATTAGAAGCATTGAGACAACAAATAGATGCAGATCCTCTACACTGCGAACTTGGTTGCTCTAGAAAGCTAAAAGTAGCTTTACTTTGTAAAACTTTTTCATTATTTTCCTTATAAGTGTTTCAGTCTTTAGCTAAGCTACTAATTTTTTTGCACATGGTGATGACCATGAATGTATTTTATTTAGGGTTACTTTCCACAGATTCTTTTACAGTGAATAAAACCATACACCAATAAACAAATGATGCAGGCCCGGCGGGATGGCTCAGTGGTCTTAAGCCCCTGCTTGGGGAAGCTTGGGTGGCTTCAGAGACCGCGGTTCGATCCCCGGCACCACATGCTGCGCCAGCCCTGCCCTTGGGGCGGGCTGAGCCGGCCATGAAAATGAGTGAATACACAAAGAAAGGTTCTGAAACAAGAATAAAAATAATAAATAAATTTTTTAAAAAATAAACAAATGATGAATTCTCCTGTCTAAAGATCATGTTTGTTATAAAACAATGTTCTGTTCTTTTAACATTTCTCTAAATCAAAGTGTTCCGTAGTTGTTTAAGCACACATTTTAAATAATTTGGGATGATAAATTTTTTAAATAATTTGGGATGATGATATTTTGTCTTTTTTATATTTTGTCTCTTATTTCAAAATTTTATGAACTTCAGTTATGATAAGAAAGAATGAAAAAGCAAGGCAGTGAACTTAATTTAAAATATTGTAATATTTTGTTATAATATTTACATTTATAAAACTTTAATATTGTCACCGACGTATGCACTTATACCATATGTTTATTGATTCAAATATATTAATATAATAAATTGTATTTCATGCATTTGGGATTCAGACAAAGGTATAATATTGTTTCATAGCTTCTTAGATGATATATTCAATTAAGAATTATTATAGATAATCGCCGGGCGTGGTGGCTCACGCCTGTAATCCCAGCACTCAGGAGGCTGAGGCAGGAGGATCGATGCAAGTTTGAGACCAGCCTGGGCTACAAAAGTGAGCTCAAGGCCAACCTCAACTGCATAGCGAGACCCTGTCTCAAAAAGACAAAAAAAAAAAAAAAAAAAGAATTATTATAGATAAATGATCCTAATTTATTATGATAAGGAATAACTATATACAAACCTTATGTAAGTACTGAGAGCTTCCGGGAAAGAAAGTTATATATATATATATATATAATATTTAGACAAAAAAAATCTTTAGACACAACTAAGAAAAAAATCTGTTGTTATGCATATGTAAAGGCTATTATAATTCAGTATTACTAATTGTCTGTAGTTATATAGTTTCTTGGAAAGCAGCTTTTTTTTTTTAGACAGGGAACAGGAGGGCCAGGAAATATCTGGTATGGACATGCCGAAAAGAAATGAATCAACTCAAAACTTGCCATTAACAGAAAGCACTCAGCAGTGGATAAATTTCAGGTAGGGCTTTTCATGCAAATGTTATTTTATTTATTTTCTATTTTTTAAAAATATTGTTTTATTTTCAAGAGAAAGACAAGAACAAAATCTTGAACAAGCCGGGCGTGGTGGCTCACGCCTGTAATCCCAGCACTCGGAAGGCGGAGGCAGGAGGATCAGTGCGAGTTCGAGACCAGCCTGGGCTACAAAAGTGAGCTCAAGGTTAGCCTGAACTGCATAGCGAGACCCTGTCTCAAAAAGACAAAAAAAAAAAAAAAAATCTTGAACAAGTAGCAAGAATAAAAACAGAAACCAAGCAATATAAGACAGTACAAATGGTGCAAAATTTCAGAACAAGACTGGAATATTAACAATAGTTGTTATATCATGCATTGTTATTATCAAATTTTTGCTCCGCCTCTGACAGATATGATGTGCAAGACTGATCAAGAAACTAGCCATTCACTCTTCCTTTCAATAAGCCTTAAGTTCTTTTCCCTTTGACCTTTATATTTTTAATTTTTTAATTAAATTAGACCAACAGTTGTAAACATCAGATTGTCTCTTGGGTCTAAAAACCTGAAAGAATAAATAAAATCTGAAAGACACAATAGATACAGTAAAACAGAAAGAAACTTAATACAAAGAATAAACAATGGAGGTGAGGGAAAGAATGCAGGAAAAAATGGAAAGGGTAAGAATCCTGTACTTATATATAAAGGATGGCTGAAAAGATTGTACTACTAATTTCTATGGGTTTAGTGAAAGTAACAGTTAATATTTAAAATTTTTACTTCGACTAAATCTAAATGCTATTATCTATATCTGAGCAACTACATTGAGGGCAACAATGTGCAATGTAACAACCACAGCTGAATACCTTTCCTGAATACCTTTTATTTATTTCTTCCAAATATATTCTACCTTAGTCCACCCATGGTGGCTCATGCCTACAGTCCCAGCACTAGGAAGGTAGCCATCAAGGCGATCACTATGAGTCTCAGCTGCATAGTGAGACCCTGCACAAAATAGAAAAGAGTGGAATGGAATGGAATGGACTGGACTTTACTGGATTAGAGTAGAACAGAACACAACAGAATAAAATAATCAATATATTATGTTTAATGTCTTATCTATTCTTATTATTATATTCTCTTTAAAATGAATTTCCTGTAAATTTTAGATTTGAAGGAAACAATTGACTTTTAAAGTTCTTATCCTCACATTCAGGGACTAAAATACATCTTCCTTTAGAATGTAGACCAATCCCCTTAATGCAAGGACATGGCTTCATCAAACATCATGTATGAAGTAAGTTGAGGCTGATGATCTGTGTTACAGACTCTCAATTGTGAAATTCTTTTCAAAATTCTCTTCCATGAAGCCTTGGAAGGTACAAGATAAACATAATTTGAAGTCACTGCAAGTTTTCTTACATCAAGTCTTCCCAATCGTGTTTGATCTCCTTTTGTTTAGTTTCTGGAAGTTCAGAGGTCAAACTCCTAAATCAGCATATTGAGTACTTTGACTGGACCAAAAGTAACTTCATCCTAATTTTCTACAATCAGAAGAGCCATCTATTAACGTAAACAGGTTAGCTCAATTCTAAGTTAATTCTTTTTCTGGAAATCATGTTTCCTAAAATATATAGTATATGCATGAGTCTTCTCGTGTATGAAAGTACAGAGAGCCAAATGTTTATATAAATTTCCTGTGATCTATTAGCCATACCTAATCTCAAAATTGGATATTGGGTGAGATACTCAACATGTGCAGATAAATGTATTTTAATACCAAATGCCATATAGAAAATGTGGAAGAAACAGTCCTTAAAAGGGTGGCACAGTATTCTGTAGCATAGCAGGGGTGTGAATGACTTGCCATCTGCCATATTCTGAGTGCTAACCATTTTATTAATTAATATGTATCAAGAGGAAAAGCCATTTGTGTCACTCAGTAATATGTACATAGATATTTTTGCAATGCTTCTAATTGATTTCAATTCATAAATGAAAGCCAGAGTTGAATTGCTTTCTAGTAAACTAATATCAGTACATTGTCATCCTGTATGCTGTATCTGGGATTTTTTTGGGAATTATTTTCCTAAATCAAAATAAAAATTACTGAAATTTTCAACCAAATGACCCTGGCTGAACAAAATGAATCAATGGTTGTCATTTGATAGGTTCCTTTCAGTCGAGCATTTCCTGTTTGATGTATTGTTTTCTTTCATTGAAATTACCTTCTTGTAAGCAGTCTGAAATTCTCACTGGCATGGCTGTCTGACCCAGTAGGCACTACCCATGTTTGTTTCTGATACAGCTCTTTCTTTCTGTTTGCTTACATCAGGTGCACAACAATGTCATTTTCTCAGGGTTTTTTTTATTATTATTATTCCTCATTTACTTTGTGGAACTCAGTGTTGAAGTACCAGGGAAATATCAAATGACACTATGTAAAAACACATTTTTGTAATTGAGGGACAATATATAAAATGTATTATAAGTGAAATTTTCAGCTTATTTGATATCTATCTCATAGAATCCATAGAACTTAGCTCTTCTCTGGTGTTAAATTCCATTTTATTTCACCTCTAATAATGTGCTTACCTTTGTAGGGAAGTAAACTTTCAGAAAAAAAAAAAAAAACAAGCTCAAATCTAATAAGGGTGATACAGTGCTAATAGTGTGGATTTGACTCATTTATACTGATGCATTTTGGTAATCTAAACTGTGACAATCTACCTTCATACTTTTAGAAGAGAGAAGTAATTTACTCATGTGTGGAAGAACTTTAGAGCAACAGATTTTTTTTCGTCTTTTCTGTAGAACAACTTGAACTCCTGCTGGTTGATCACTTTCATTTTGTCTCTGCTTTCTGTCTTTATTACAGATGGTCTTGAATCTCTTCTACATTCTTCAAGTTTGTTAACTCAGTCAATAGTTTGAAACCTTCTTTCTGTTTGCAAAGTTGTCATGCTATTTTCTGCAAAAGTTAAAACCATGATTTTATTGACTGCGAGTTGAGGAAGTTGATATTTCCTATATTTTTTGACAATTGATCATAGAAGCACAAAATTATGTTCTCCCTCTATTTTGTCCTGATTGTCCAAATGGGCAATTTCTGTGATCTTATCTGTTGATTCTCTGTACTATTGATTGTTTCAAAATGACTGGTGGATAGGAGTTGCAACATAGGTCAATGTGGACTCTTCCTAAACTTTAATTTAGCAACGTTATTCTGAGTTTGCTAGTGGGACTCAAAGACATCCCTGTCTTCTCTGAGAAGGTGTGGTTTGTACATTGTACATTTGCTATGATATAGTGATGTAACTTTTTAAAAAACTTGTAACAGGGACCCAGCGGGATGGCTCAGTGGCCTAAAGCGCCTGCTTGGGAAAGGTTGGGCGGCTTCCGGGACCCCGGTTCGATCCCCGGCACCACATGCTGTGCCAGCCCTGCCCTTGGGGCGGGCTGAGCCGGCCATAAAAATGAGTGAATAAACAAAGGTTCTGAAACGAGAAAAATAAATAAATAAATAAATAAATAAATAATTCTAAAAAACAAGAACAAACAAACAAAAAACTTGTAACAGAGTGAAGTTAAATACATCAAAACAAAAATGGCTCCAGTGTCACTATGTTGTTAAATAATATGACAAAAAAAGAACCCAAAGGAACAAAATTGGGTATAATTTTTCATACTTATAGATCCTTTTGAAACCTTATTTACTGTGGCTTTGCTATTTCTTCACACTCAGTTTTTAAGTGCCTGGAACTTGGGATGCGGCTGATGAGTCACCTTAAGCATGCTCACACTCAGGGACAGCAAAAATGTAACAGCACACTTAATTGCAATCGTTTAATCATTACACCTTGCTTCCTAGGGCCCTGCCAGTTGTCAGGTGCACTATATTCAAGTCCTGCACGGCATGTGACATCTTTCCTACTTGCTGCATCTGGTTAGAGACCTCTAGTAAATGATGGGTTTCATGCTAGTGAAAGAGTCCAGGTGTGGGACAATGACACACAAGTTAATGATGAAACATTACAGCAATTGCCCTAGAGAATGCTTGCCATCTGATGAGATAGGACAACAGTTTTTCATATTCAAATGAATATAATCATATTACATAGTTACATTCATTTCTTTATTCCTGGAATTTGAGTGTTGGATATTTTTCCAAAGAATATTTTTAAGGAATTATTAAGCACAATGAATTTGTTAATGTCTCAAAAATTTCTTGTAAATATTCTAGTCAGACTTGAGAAGAAGTGAATCTGTACATTTTGGATTAGATTTCTGATATTTTAGTATGACATGGACTGTTTCATTCCTATTCCTCCATGTCTCATTAATGAGATTGTCAAGTATATATATATATATATATATATATATATATATATATATATAACCATGAAATATCACAGGGATTGCTTTTTTCATTCCTTCCCAAATCCATTTTTAAGCATATGTTACAAATATGTTATATTTTAAATATGAAATAAACGAAACAGAAATACAGTAGATGATCTGATAATGAAAATATGTAATATAACCATTGTTAAATTTATACAATAAAAATATTAAATCAAAAATAAAATAAAAATACAGTAGAATATCAGAGGCTATGCCTACTAATACCATTATGCTTTTCAAAGGTATCTATCACTTGGATAGTGTTCTTAAATACAAAATGAAAAGAAATACTTCTGTACTGCAGACTTTCAGAGATGATGTAATTTATAGTTCACTTTCTCAATACCCTTTTTTTAACATGAATTGGAGAAGCAGTAAGATTAAATGGACAATGGACAAGGGGTCTTTGTGTTGTTTTGGAGAAAGAACATGGATAATGAAAGGATTATTGGCCATGAGTCACTTTTTACCTTCATCTTGGTACAACCGAGAAGAAAAGATGTAAGTTGCCGAGGGTGAAGTTAAAATGACACATAACATAACAGCAGAAGATATAAAATAAAATAATCAGCACTGGGAAAATCTAAATATTTTTCCTCCTGAAGAAAAAATCAATCTCTCTCTGTCCCTCTTTTTCTCTCTGTCACTGTCTCTTTCTCTCACTCTTTTCATAGAAAGACTGTGATGAAACTTTAGAATATATGAACAATAATGTTATTTATGCAAATATTTATTGAAACAGGAAGATGATAAATTAGAATACAGTAAAATATATTCTATGACATTCAGAAAGCTGGAACATCTTAGGTGACGCACAGTGGACAAGTGTCTCACAGTCCACGTCTGAGGAGTTGTAGGGAACCTCTACCAGGGAACACACTTAACCTATCTCCCAAGAGTTTGTGTGTTGCAAGATTGGTCACATGGTAGAGACATGGTGGAAGTTATGATGTACAAGGCTTCAGTGAGGGTAAGTAGGGTATGGGGCTTTCATCTGTAAAAGAAACTAAGGTTGGTTTGAGGCAGGATCTCATCAGTGTTGTTTTTACCATAACAAGGTGGCATGTGCATCCCGTCCAGGGTCTCCCCTACTCATGTTTGTAATTCATTCTACCAAGTTACCGTGAAGAAGGAAGCCCTTAGGAGCTATGACCTCAGACTTGGATCTCCTCGGCCTCTAGAAATGTGCACACAAATGTGTTGATTTTCTTTATATGTCCAAGCCTTAGATATTTTTTAAGCAACATAAAATACATTAAGATAACATTGTTCTCTGACTTGTTTTATTAGCACCTCTATTTCAAATACTGTGTAGGTCTAGAAAACAAGGGAATAGTCTCCCCCTTTGACAAGCTAGGAAGCCACCTTAACTGACTTCCCTTGGTGCCAAGCACATGGGAGGGGCAGCAAATGCAGTGGAACACAGGCTACAGAAGGGTTGCAGCCTTAGAAATGCAGTGTGTAGGCTTCTTATGGAAAATCACCAGAGAACTCCCACATTTAAACCTCCTCCTGTAGCAATGACTTTTACTGTGGCATAAAAGCGAACTATTTTCTCTTAAAGGTCAAGTTTTTATGTACACAATGAATGCTTACTGCAAAAAAAATAACATTTTAGCAATCAAATAAACCACAGGAGACAATCAAATTTGAAATCTCCACCCTGTACCACAACTTTATTTAAAAACAAGATGCCATCTCATTCCATCTTTCCTGAGTCTCAATAGATGGGTTTTGATGGCTGTGTCCATTTTCACTTTTTCACGGACCACTGCTTGGCAGGGCGCTGTTTCATAGCCCTTTTCTATCTTCTTGTACTTGAAAAAGCATACAAGCAATGTGAAATTTTTGGACAGTAAGAATGGACAGCAGAAATATCAAATGCACAAGGAAAATATTAAATTACTAAGACATCTAGTGCTCTAAAAGTGAATGCTGCTATTACTATTATTATTATTATTATTATTATTATTATTATTGTCTTTTTGAGATGGGGTCTCATTATGCAGTTCAGGCTGGCCTTGAGCTCATTTTTGTAGCCCAAGCTGGCCTCGAACTCACACTGATCCTCCTGCCTCAGCCTACCAAGTGCTGGGGTTACTGGCATGCGTCACCAGGCCAGACAATCTCTGCTATTATAACTTGCTGAGTCACTTGAAAATCATATCCATTCACTCATTTTTTAAAACATATTCCAAAAGATAATAGAAAATAGTGTTTCTAAACTCAAAATTATATATATTGGAATATAAGTAAATAACATGATAATTTTATTTATTTTAAAATAACTTCTATTGAATTCCTTATTCTGCACTATCTCAGAAGCTTTTACTTTTAGATCTAGTGTTTTTTCTGTTCCCCTCAATGTACACAACTTTGTGCCATTTGCTACTCTAGTTGTTCACAAATTGGCAATTTCTTTACCTATCAATAATACCACGTCTTTTAACTTCATATGAGTGACAGTGGACTCAGAAGCATAACTTTTCAGAAAGCGTAAACTCACATTATGCTTATAAACATAAGCATCAGAATATATTTATTCCTCTAGGCTACCAAATATGCTCTCAGATCCCAGAAAGAAACTATCTCTTAGGCCCTGACATCTTTATTCTCTTATCTATAACCTTTTAGGGGAAAAGAATATGAAATGAGACCAAGTGTTCTAAAAATGCTAATGTAGCCTTATTTACTGTGAAAAGGAATAAAGTCCGTGAAAGTCAAGACTGGAAGAAAGATGAGCTTTTAGCATCAGAGAAAAAGTGCAACATGTGCTTGTAGTGATTTCTTCACAGATGTAATACATCATGCAAAAGGAGCAAATGGCCTGTGATTTGCAAGCTTATTCCATTTACAGTTTTCATTATCAAGAAGCATGCAATGAAAATAAAATTTCAGTGGATGATAACATTTTACAGGTTTCATTTTAGTTTAAAAGCCTAGAAGGATAGAACTTAAAATTACAGAGTCTGGGACGTGTTTGTTCTCCTTTGCTAAAGTTGCTTGTGTAATGACTTTATGATGTGGGATTATGCTCGTTTGTGTGGCAGACTTACATCCTGTTAGCAGAATCCAGAACGTCTGTAATGAGGTCACCAAATGAATTAACAAGGACAAAATACAGGAGTTGCAAAAGAACAGAAGACAATAATTTCGAGAATAGCATATACAGATTATTATGACAATAAATTCTTATTCAAAGTGTACTTAATGAGTCTGATAATGTATATTTAGAAAAATAGGAATAAATAACTTCCATCTTTGTAAGAAGAAACAAAGTGCTATTTCTCCATATAGTACTTATGGAGAAAGTGATCTTGTTGGAGCAAGTGTAAAAATAATAGACCAGATCCACTGGTTGTAAGAGACAAATTTATCAAAATGAAGCATTTCATGCTTTAAAATTAGAAATGACGCGGCCCGGCAGGATGGCTCAGTGGTCTAAAGTGCCTGCTTGGGAAAGCTTGGGTGGCTTCAGGGACCACAGTTCGATCCCCGGCACCACATGCTGTGCCAGCCCTGGCCTCAGGGCGGGCTGAGCCGGCCATAAAAATGAATGAATAAACAAATAAAGGTTCTGAAACAAGAAAAATAAATAAATAAATAAAAATTAAAAAAATAAAATAAAATTAGAAATGATTCTGGAAAAATTACCAGGAAGGGAATAGCTGGCTTGAAATGATCTCCAATTATAACTTCTAAAAGAATTTCTACTCTGATTTCCATAGTGTTTCAGTCTGCACTCCTACCAACAGTGAAGAAGGGCTCCTTTTTCTCCATGGCCTCACTAGTATTTATTATTGGCTGACTTCTTGATGTAAGCCATTCTTTCTGGGGTGAGAAATAGTTTTAATTTGCATTTCTTGAATGACCAATGTTGTTGAACATTTTTTCATATATTTACTTGCCATGTGTATTTCTTCCTCTGAAAAGTATATATTCACTTCAAATGCTCATTTTTGGACTGAGTCTTTGCTTTGAGGAGACTGATATTTTTAATTTTTTTTATATGTTCTAGATAGAAAGCCTTTGCTCAACAGTCAGTCAGCTATGATTTTTTTCCCCCAGTTTGTGGATTTTCTTTTTACTTTGTTGGAAATTTGCTTTGAAGTGCAGACATGTTTCAAAAAGATGAAATTCCAATTGGTGACTCTTTGAAGAATTTCCTGTGCAGTTTGGTTTTTGCTCATGAACTCTCTATCTCCCTCTGTGTCTTTAAGATTTCTACCTACATTTTCCTACAGAAGATTTAGTGTTTCTATTTTATTATTTTAATCACAGATCCATTTTAACTATAGCTTTGCACATTGTAATAGGCTTGGATCTAGTTTTAGCCTTTGGCATGTGGAAAGCCAGTTTCTCCAGCATCATTTATAAAAGAGGCTATCTTTCTTTTAATGAACATGTTTGGACCCTTAATCAAAGATAAGGTGGCTGAGTGTGTTTGTGGTTGTGTCTCCATATTCTGATCTGTTGCACTTATCCTCAGATCTGTCTCCATGCCAGTACCATGTGGATTTTATCACAGTAGCACCATAGTATAATTTCAGCTCAGAAAATGTGATACCTCCTGCCTTGCCTTGTTTCCCAGGATTGCATTGGATACTTTGGGTCAGCAATAAATGAGCACCCATGTTTAAAGCAGCACAATTTTCATAGTTAAATCCTGGAGACAACTCACCTATCGACTGAAGAAGGAATAAAGAAGATGTGGTCTCTTTACACAATGGAGCATCATTCAGTCATAAAGCAGGATAAATATGAGCCTTTTATCAGTAAATGGATGCAAGTAGAGAACATACTCTTAAGCGAAATAAATCAGACCTGCATGTGCAAACACTGCATTGTTTCCTTAGTAGAAGAAGATGAAGGAGAAAAATGGAATCTAAAGGTTACAATGGATACTGACCAAAGGGAATGAACTCACTCAAAGGAAAGAGTTACTGAGTTGAGGAAAAGGACAGGAGAGGAAGTGGGAGGAAAAGATCTGTCTATGCGTGTAAATGGGATGGTTTGGACAACCGTACTGTGGATTTCTGTGGTCTATAGAAAGAAACAGTGAATGGCTCAATTTGCTTTGTCTACTTTTTCAATTGTTTCTACTTTTTACTTCTCAATTTCTTACACATTACTTTCTTTTTTTTCTTCTTCCAATTTTAAAGGCACAAATCTGATAGTGTGAATAACTTGTTGCAAGAAAATACTATGTCTTACAATAAATATGGTGAAATTCTCATTATTTTGTTAAGTGAGATTCAGTATCACTTGCAATTTTCTTAGCAGCAATGTAACTCCTGTCTCTGACAGAACAAAACAGCAAAGAGAAATGTAAATAAAGAACTATTTTGTAGTGAAAAAAATTTATATATGTATGTGTAAAATAGAATAGATAGAAAGCTACTTTCTCTTAGTTCATTGAGAAGAGAGGTTTGTACTAACATTGTTTAGGCAAGATAACATGCCTGAATCTTGTCCTCTGAATAACTACTATGAAGGCAACAACATACAATGCATTAAGTATTATAACTGTCCTACGAATCTGTTTCAAAAGTGTTTCATTGATTTTTTCTCATTAAACTGAATAAAAAAATTAAATCAACCTGTTTTAATTCCTGTATATACTATCTTAAAATTAAAAATGTTTAAAAATAAAATTAGAATTACTTTTAACAAATTTTGACTTTATGTTTTTTGTATATTTTATGACTGTATATTTTTACACAGACACACAGATTGCATGGAAAAAAATTCATTGGTAGGTGTGTGTGTGTGGGGGGTAAATTTTGTGCTATTCCCAAAGGAAAATATTTAACAATTATTTTTAATCTGTTTGAAAATCTACATTGGGTATTAGTTCCAAAGGGTATTCGATGGTAATACCAAAAAAACTACTCAGAAGAGGTTTAATTTTTTTATTACTGCAAAAAACATGCTAGGCATTGGCAGGATATTCACATGTTTAGCACAAAACATATGAACAGTAGAAAGGAAGAGACATGGATAACATGATGAAAATTATACCTTTAAAACTTTCAGAATGTATTTTGTTCATGTTGCTTTTGCTTTTCGTGCTTTGTTCTTTTACCTTTGTACTGTTTTCTTTGACAATTAATGGTTGACCATTACGACTTTTGCTCTCAGACATGAAACTTTTGAAAAAAAAAATGCCATCTGCAAAAAGGAAACCCAAATGTAGGGAGGAAGTGAAAGCATGTAAGTCATTCGTTCAGTGGGGATCTTTCAGAGAGGGAGAACAAAAAAGCTCTAAACTTTGGAGAAAAATGAGCTCTCTGTAAGATTTTTGCTGCTTACTAAGTTTGATTAAATCCAAGTATGAAAAGCAAAAAACAATCAACTGAATTTTACCCCTAGTCTAATTGAAATTTTAAAGCATTGATCATCCGTGTGATGATGTTTTTATATGATGATTTTTTTTTAACAATTCCTCTCCTGCTACCCTCTTCTCTCACCCACTGCCACTGCCCATAAGTGAAAAAAAAAAAAAAAAAAAAAAAAAAAAAAAAAAAAAAAAAAAAAAAAAAAAAAAAAAAAAAAAAAAAAAAAAAAAAAAAACAGCCATGGGAAAATGTAGAATGCACTTGTGCGTGAGTCAGGAAGGGAGGCCTCACTAAAAGCTACATCTGCTGTCACCTTGAAATAAGACTTTCAGTTTCTACAACTGTAACATACACATATTTTGCTGTTATTTTAAGCTACCTACTTTATAACATTTGGTAATGACATCCGGAGCTACATGAGGTGTTTCATTATGTTTTTGATCCTCAGGAAATAGCCTGAGAAATTAAATCTTTCTTAGAGAAGCCTTAAGATTGTGATATATCCATGATAGCATAAGAGCATATAGTGGGTGGGACAGAAGTTAGTGATCGAGGTTGATGCAGGGAGGTCCAGGATGATGCTATCCATATATCTCCACAGCATCTCTAGACTCCAAGACTTTCTATATCCATGATGGAGGATATATAAAGGCTGGGTGTGATTAGTCTTAAGTCTGAGGAGAAGAGCAGCAGGGTCGAGATCCCTTGTCAGAGGTGTTACTAACATAGACAAAGATGGATAGACAGACAGACAGACAGACAGACAGACAGACAGAAAGGTAGATAGATAGATAGATAGATAGATACATACATACATACATACATACGTACATACATACACACATACACACATGGATACATACATAGATAGAAAATACCTTATAACAAACTTGAACTAGCCAGAATTCCGGACATTTGGCAGATGGGTGCCTGTTTGCTCTATGTCATGTGACCTTATATGCTTTAAAGCATGTGTCTAGGGAAAAAAGACAGACAGGCAGCAGACAGACAGACATAGAGAACTCTGTTATTTCTTTCTTTTTTTTATAAATTTTATTCAATCGGAGGCCTATTCCATGACCTCTTTTACTTTCATTAGTTCCTTACAGACCTTGTTTTCAATACAATCGTCTAAGAGTTAGATTTCAACCTACAAATCTGGGAAGCAACATTCTCAAAGCTCACAACATGAATATGTACTAAACTGTGTTCATTTGGCTTTATTGGTCCAAGTGTCTGGTAAGGATTTAGATTTCCTTGGCAGACAGGTACTGGGAGTAGATTTTTTTTTTAATTTATTTATTTTCTTGTTTCAGAACCTTTGTTTGTTTATTCACTCATTTTTATGGCCGGCTCAGCCCGCCCCGAGGGCAGGGCTGGCACAGCATGTGGTGCCAGGGATCGAACTGCAGTCCCTGAAGCTGCCCAAGCTTTCCCAAGCTGGTGCTTTAGACCACTGAGCCATCCCGCTGGGTCCCCTGGGAGTAGATTTAAGAGGCAAATTTAGGAAGAGTGGAGTGCTGAGAAAGGAGGAGAGAAAGAATACCAGGCTACCAAGATGTTCTAGATTTCTAGGAATTACTGCGAACATCTTAAATCTAAAAGACACGCAAGGGAAACCTTTATGTACCCACATCTTTCTCATTGTTTAGAGAATGTAAGGAAATCATAAATGAATGTCTACACTAGCCAAGCAAGCTCTTTTCATGTAGGAGAAACCCAGGGACTGGACAAGAACAGACCATGGGAGTTTGGGGCAGGAGCCTGAGCATGTAGCAGCTGAACCTGAGCAGCCAGTGGCTCTCCAGCTAGTGGTAGGTAAGCCACAAAGTGTGGCAGAGCACTGAAGGTACAACGTGAATTGCTTTATCACGACCTCCGTGTTCATTTCCTCATGGTGTGTCGTTGACATGTATTGCCTTTCAAGACTGGGGTAACAGCTTTCCTCATGGTAGGCAGAGAACCAAAAGAGCTACATGAAGCTGCTCACTGTCGACAAAACATAGTGGATTAAATGCTTTCTTTGCTTCCTCCTTAGGATTCTGCGGCACTGTACTAAGCTGCCCAGCCTTTTCCTGAGGTTTCCAGGTGGCCTTCAGAAGTCCCTGATGGCTCCTGGGGGGCTGACAGGTGGTACTGATTCTGAGTCCTATCCTCCGCTCATTTGGGTACTTAACTAGAACAAATACACATAATTTTACTTTGTCTTCAATTTCTTGTTGATGGCACTTGGGTCTCAAAAGTATCCTCAAGTGGAAAAGAAGGTAGCTGCCAAAGTTTCATAATGCTTCCACTAGATACCTGGGAATGTTACTTGCTTTTAACTATTCTGCTCAGAATAGTCATAGACCAGTGTAGTTTTGAAGAAAAGGATATAAAATTTACTTTTTGGTACGATAAACAGCATGTATGTAAGAGAAAAACAATATTTGTAGAAATCTTTGTATGTTATTTAATATGACAAAATGAAGGATTAATGAATACTTCAGGAAAAATAATTTTTCAACTTTTTCTAGGTTACGCTGTTTGATACTGTATTTAATTTTCTACTTATAGTGTGAGAGGTTTTTTTGTTTTGTTTTGTTTTGGATTTTTTTGTCTTTTTGAGACAGGGTCTCGCTATGCAGTTCAGGCTAGTCTTGAGCGCACTTTTGTAGCATAGGCTGGTCTTGAACTCACACAGATCCTCCTGCCTCAGCCTCCTGAGTGCTGGGATTACAGGCATGCATCACCACGCCGGGGTTTATAGTATGAGTTTTGTATATCCCACAGTCTATAAAGAGCATGAGGGAGAATAATAAAAGGGTTTTTCATATTTTGATATTGAACATGAATTAAAACTCATAGATATGCTCTTCGAATAATGCAGACTCCTAAGCAGAGTGCATGTGATGAGTTGTAGCCTTTAGGATTATTTAAGATCCCGACGTTTTCTTAATAATGCCTTCCAAGTATCTATGAAAAGAACCACTGCTATAGGGTATTTTCTAGGTCTAAACCAGACACAGCCCAACCACTAGGAAAGGACAGTTACACCTTGCCTAGCCATTTCAGATTGCACTATTAAGTAGCACGAGTGAAATTTTGGAACTAGACAGATTAGTATTTTCATCTATTCAACAAACAAGAAGGAGAAAATGTGATGAAACCAGGCTAAATTAATCAACCTAGAATCTAAGAAGAACACACTACAAAAGATTTGAGTACCACACTAAGGCACAATCTAGTTTCATTTTTTTTTTTTTTTTTTTTTTTTTTTGTCTTTTGGAGACAGGGTCTCGCTATGCAGTTGAGGCTGGCCTTGAGTTCACTTTTGTAGCCCAGGCTGGTCTCGAACTCACATCGATCCTCCTGCCTCAGCCTCCCAAGTGCTGGGATTACAGGCGTGCGCCACCACGCCCGGCTCTAGTTTCATTTTGAAGTGAAGAGTTGCTGCAAGTTTTCGCTAAGAAGGATTACAACCAGGTATATGATTTAGAAATCTGATTGTGTCTGAAGTTTAAACAATGCATTATGGACCCAGAGATCTGGCAAGGGGGAATAGCCGGAAAGAATGTGAGGAATCGTGATGGCCTAACCAAGGTTGTGACCCACGTGCATAGGGCAAGTTAGGCCTCTGGAGTGGCTAGCATAATTACAGATTACCTGCGTCACAGCAGGCCTTCCAGTCCCATTAGTGATGCAAAGAGAGCACTCACCTGACCTAGAAACACAGATAAATGTACATAATTCAAACTTGCTTCTAATTCTTAGGAAATATATTTTCATTCTTTAAGATTTAAGGGAAACTACAGAATGTAGCATTCAGGCATCAGACTCTTTGCCCTCAGGAGCCACGTCTGTTTTTCTTTCTGCAATATATTTAGCCAACATCTGTTGTCAGAGCTCTAGGAAGGCTGCAAGGCCCGTCTTTTCCGCTCACTCTATGGAAGGGTGTGGCCACGCCCCATTTACTTCACCTGTTTTCTACTTCCTTTTTGGCACTTTGCACGGTGTGACCATCAAGTAGTAGCTTTCTTATGCAGCTCATCAACTAACACTGAGAGCAACTCCAAAACTACAGCGCAGGCTGGAGGCGCAGCAGCCCTGCCGCACTGGAGCAGATCCTCCTCAGGTGATTATTGCTTTGACAGAAGCACATCCATTAGAACATGTATCTCTGGCACGTGGGTTTCAAAAGCATAATTTTCTTTGTCGTGACCTTCCTAGACCCACTGGTTTTCTAAGCATTCCAGGAAGATTTATTAAATAATGTAGAGTTGTGCTATATTTTAAAGGAAAAGTGAGAGGGCGAATAAGAAGTTACTTCTTTGCTTTCAGCAGAAGTGGATGGATTTCTATCCGGAGGGCTTTTGCGAACCTGAGTCCCTAACGGGGACGCAGCAGGCCTGTGTCTCATTTGCACACCCAGGAGAGAAGAATGCAGGGGAAACGCACACACCGGGCCCACAAGTGCTAAAGGCAAAGGCAGGAGTGGAACAAATCTTGGAACAGTCTCAGAAACGGGAACTATGTGCTGACTGCAAATGTGTATTTCTATTCTTTAAAAATGAAGGCGTCTTGATTCCTTGAAGAAGAAATTTAAGAAAAGCAGGCAACTTTTACTGAATTGTGAATAGACTTTGCACCTAGGAAATAAATCTGTGAGTAGCTCTAAACCCTGATTCCAGTTCCCACACAGACGGAGAGCAATATGAATGTTTTTTCTTTCTGCTGCTCTGAAGCTTAGGGGCTGTATAGACATTTGGTCTCCCACATATCCAACATCATTGTCATTCATTCTTCCAAGTGCTTTACAACTCCATTTTCATAAAAATGGCCTAACTTCAAGAAAAGAAGAGACTCCTCGAGTGAACTACATGAAAGACACACGAAAAACTCTGGTGTTGCAAATCTAAACCACCTAGATTTCATTTTCTCACAAAAAAAAAAAACAAAAACAAAAACAAACAAACAAACAAAACAACTGGCTATGAAAGAAATGAGGTTACAATCTTGACACTAGCGAGCTCCCCTCAGCTTCTCAATTTTGTACTACAGTTCTGGTCTCAAAACATTGCCTGCTTCAGTAGATGAGACCCCAGAGTCCATGCACTGTAAAGGTGTGCGATTTCTTCCGTAGGCGAGGGTATCCTTGAAAACTAATGCATAAACACTCGCATGACAGTTTTATGTGCCTAAAAGCATGCGGCAACCCATGCTCCTCTATGCTCATGGAAGAAGATAGTAATTACAATGAATTATGCATAGACTAAGATGAGAGCTGTCAAAAATCAGAATTTTTAAAAGCAATGGCTGGTATATTTCCATGCATATGCGCTGAGAAGGGGCACAAAAGCCGAGAAGCACAAATTAATGATGGATGGTTCAAAATTTGTCGGTAAATGAGCCTTTTGTTAAAAACTCCTACTTCTTCACTCATATGATGAAATGAGATATTCTGTCCTGGAAAAAAAAAAAATGCAAGGAAGTGGCTTTAAGTGGCACTAATAGTCTTTTCATAATGGAGTGCCTTAGATATTGTACCACTGCAGCCGGGAGTCTTATTTTTATGCTTCTGTTTTTATTTCTTAACATAAACTCTGTGCTCTTACCTATTTCATAAATCTAATGCCTGGTTCTGAAAGAGGTGAGCAATAAAGTGAAGACAGAAATGGGGACCTATGTATTGTTCCCATTTTCTCATTTTTTTTTTTTTTTCAGAAAGCAAACACAGGATTGGGAGTAAACAGGAACTACTTTGAAATGCAAGCACTACCTATGTGCAAGGGAGAATTTTTTTTTTTTGTTTTCTTTAAGAACTGTGGGAAGTCACATTCAAAATCTAGAAGCTTCTAAGATAAATGAGGAAGGTGGCTTAAAGTCCAATTGGTACAACAAAACATACCAGTTTGGATATTTGAAAATGGCAAAGTTTTTCATGCCACATTTTGTCATCAAAAATGTCATCACCTGAAAACTTAGCATAGAAATATGTCTTGTGGCTGGATTTCTTCCTTCTTACCTTACAGTATTGAATAAGCTAAAGCTACTGAGGAAATCTAGTTCTCTCCAATGTGGTTCTCCCAGCCAGAGCATTTTTCACTCAACTTAGAGCTGTTCTGTGGAGCAAATAGTGTCAGGAGCTTGAACTCCAGTGTCAGACTCTCTAGGCTTGAATTCTGTCCTGATGCTCAGTAGTGCTATGATAAAGGGATGGGAAGCTTCGTATGCCACAGGATCCTCAACTCAGAGTAACAATAGAATCTGCTTTGCAGTGTTCTTATAGGGACACTAAAATGAAATATCATATATATATATGGTATATATATCATATATATATATATCACATATATATATATATATATATATATACTCATATAAGTATGTATTACTTAAATTTACGTGTGGCTCTTAGGAATATATATACATATATATATATATATACACTTCTACCTTCACCTCTATATACATATGTGCATCTACCCATGTGTGTGTGACCTACTGTTGATCTCCTTATGTTTTATGACCTACTGTGCATCTTCCCATGTGTATGTGACCTGCTGTGCCTCTATGCATGTGTGTGAACTACTACAATGCTAGCGTGCAGAAAATTTTCTGCTTGATGAAGCTATTCTGTGCACCAGAAATTTGAAAATGTAGCGACCAACAGAATACTTGTTTCTGAGCTTACCAGAAACACACAAGCTATATCTACTTGACTTTATTTCCATTTTTCCTTTTATTAACCGCTTTCTGGATATCTGATAAGTAAAGTCAAACATATTCACTGGCCAAGCTGCATGTATTCAAAGCTTCTTTGTTTTCTGGGGCCTTTGAGCTTAAGCACTGTGACCCTACATAATTGGCCAAGTACAGATTGTATCGCAGGTGATGGACTGAATTTTGCTTTCTTGCATAAAAAATTTAGAATCTCTAACATTTTAATGTAGAGATGATGATATCAAAATTGAAATATTTACATTTCTATGACGAGCAAACATTGAAACCTTGTTTCCAGATGACCAACTCAAGTCCCATTACTGGTTTTGAAAAGACACACATACGACCCTTGGTCTCTGCCTATCTGTAATATAAACATGGTAACAATGTACAGCATTTATTCCTAGAGCATGTTACTGTATTCCTTAGAATGCCAATATTGTGATTCCTGGAAAGTAAATCACAATGACATGTCAGTTAACATGCTAGGATTTATTCAAGGCAAATATGGATCAACTTGTACGTCTTACTTAAAGAAGAGTAAGTATTAATATTTACTGTACTAAAATTGTAATACCAAGAGAGAATTGTTTCATGATTCCTTAACCTTTTCCATTCTATCTGATGCCTCAATACACTAGACTGCACCCAACAATGCAGTAATAGTGCACCTTCTTTACAGGATCTATTGATTCAAGAGACAACCTTGTCCTGAGAAACAAAGACACATCCAGAGACCATGTTTTCTCAGCTGCCTGTTTATTCCTGAACACAAGTGCTCAAACATTAACTGTTCATCATATTTCCTCTAGAAAATGCAACTTGCTACTTGAAGGAGCTTCAATATAAACGCTGTGAAAAAAATTTCATACACACAATCTAGTAATTACTAAGCATCATAGGCTTCCTTGTCCCCGTAAGTTATTGAATCTTAGGAGAAAGGATCATGTCTAATAGTTCAATTTTCTTTCTTTTAGCAATAGTCTGTGAATTTAAATACATGCATGTACGTATTTCAATACAATGATATATATATATATATATATATATATATATATATATATATATATATACCTCATTTCATGCTTTGTTTTTTCATTTGATATGATTTAGAAGCATGAAACAATTCTCTCTTGGTATTTGTTTGTGAGTTAGAATAGGTGGGGAACACTTTACTCATTGGAAAGTTTGCAGAATATAAAGGACACACATATGTGTGACCCTGAAGAAATCATGCCTTCACTGCTTAGCTGTATGTACACCTTGATCTTAACTTGAATAAAAAAAATGATTCATTTGGTTATAGCAGAAGCCAAAGTGCTGGGATGCAACTTTCATAACTAGTTTTCTTTATAGAACACTTCGTCTTGGAAGACTGATAGCAGAGTTTCCATTCTAGCTTTAAAGAAGTAATTTGTGATGTTGTGGGAGGACTTATGGTGGGTCCTCGATGACAGGGAAGTAGAGGCAGCCTACTAGCTAAGGACAAGTGTTAGCTAAGAGACAGTAAAATATTTCCTCATTTATACAACTGCAAGAAAAGCACTTTAAATAATAACACACATGTTCTTTTAACAGGTTCTTTGCCAGGTATAGCCAAATAAGAATGCAGCCAGACTAATATCTTTATTTTAGCCTTATGAGCATGGAGGATACATCAAAGCACTTCCTAGAAACTCTGATATAATAAATGGGCATTGGTTTAGACTACTACCTTGGAATATACTTTTTATACTAATATAACTGTATTTATACACTTAGGACAGAATTGAACTGATAAAATTAATTCATTTGTGAAATGGTAAAACTATTATGTCAAGGCAGCTCTAGGTAACTATTGGTGTCACCTTCAATTCACTTAATGGAATTTAATACTCAACATGGTAACAGTTAGAGATGTATCTATTGGGCGTTATTAGGAGCATCACTCCTTCCCACATACAGAAAGTATACCCATGCAAGACTCTTGAAGATTTGTCCCTGTGGCATGTGAAGATATTCATCAGATGCTAATCTGCCAATGCTTTGGTCTTGGACAGTTAAGCCATCAGGCATGAGTGATAAATTTCTATCATCCACAATTCACCTTACCAAAGAAATTTTTTGCCCCAGCTGAGAAACACTGAGAACAAAGTACTTCTCCATTTACACTTTGGTTAATTTATTTTAATCCTAATTCTCCATACTTTCCTTTTCAGGCAGTAGAAAATAGTTGAGGGGGATTTTACTTGTATCTACTTTGTTAGAAAAATGATTTCAATTATTTACATCTATTCAGCTGCTAAATGAGGTTGATCCATGTGCTTGTATATTAGCACATATTTGTTAACTTCTAAAATAGGACAAAATTCCATGATGCGCTATATAACATATTTTTGTTTTCTAATACATCAGTGACATATACCTACAACACTATTTTTCATTAGCACAAAACTTCTTATAGACAAAAAATTCTGCTCCA
Organism: Myocastor coypus; assembly: GCA_004027025.1. Classification (NCBI taxonomy): domain Eukaryota; kingdom Metazoa; phylum Chordata; class Mammalia; order Rodentia; family Myocastoridae; genus Myocastor; species Myocastor coypus. The sequence continues at coordinate 101,642 of PVJA010000288.1, forward strand.
GTGTAAGAATTTCTCTAGGATAAACTGATCCAAGTTTGACTACAGTGTCAAAGGATCTTTCATCACATGACATATTTCATGCATTTCTGAACTTATAATCTAGACAAAAATATTCATTAGAAAGAATCATCAAAACTCATGAAACTGGCACAACTTGTTAAACAGCTACTATTCTGTTGTGTAGTTTACCTCCCCA
>PVJA010000288.1:101937-191833 GCA_004027025.1 Myocastor coypus
TTTTTTTTTTTTTTTTTTTTTTTTTTTTTTTTTTTTTTTTTTTTTTTTTTTTTTGTCTTTTTGAGACAAGGTCTCGCTATGCAGTTGAGGCTGGCCTTGAGCTCACTTTTGTAGCCCAGGCTGGTCTCGAACTTGCACCAATCCTCCTGCCTCAGCCTCCCGAGTGCTGGGATTACAGGCGTGAGCCACCACGCCCGGCGCCCAGAGTTTATGTTTTTAAAACCATCCTGAATATATATTTTAGTAAGTGGTTATGGACACATAACAATCATGCTAACAAAATGTACTCGTGTATGTATTTATAGTCACTGCAATTTCTATTAGCAATATTCACTGTTTTAAAAAGTTGACCTAAAGGTTCTACTTAGATTTATATTTGGGTGTTGCATGTCCATGTATACCATTTTGAATGTTATGCTAGAATTGTTATGTATATAAAGAGATATTTATTTCTTTTTAATTGTATCTAGTAGTACTGTGCAATACTTTTGTGTTTTCTTTTTCTGTTTTGTTTTACAGAGAAGAAACAATAAACATAATGATACAATTTCAAAAGAAGATCCAAAGAGAATAACAACGGTCGTTACATCACTTGTTGTTTTCTCCGAAGTAGTTCCTCAGATTACAAGATAAAATTAATCTTGAAAAATTGATCAAATGGACTAGGGAGATAGCTCAGTGCACTAAGCATTGGCCTGGAAAGCACAACATCCTGAGCTCAATCTCCAGTACCACATGCCATGCTGACCCCGTGGCATGCCCTGCCAGCCACCAGAACCAGGCCTGGTGATGCACACCTGTAATTCCAGTGCTGGCAAGGCTGAGACAGGAGGATCCCTATGAGTTCAAACTGTTTTGTGATACTCTGTATCAAAAAAAGAAAAAGAAAAACTTAAAAAAATGGATACTATATGTAAGCCCCAATCTTTCTTTTTAATAACAAATAGGAAGTAGTAGCATAGTTATCTTAACTCTATCCTTTTCCCTTCCTTCTTTACTCTTGTTCCACAACCATTCAAAATATATAAGTGTACAAACCAAAAATATTTAAATTTCAATTGCTTTTGAGTTTAAATATCTTTTGTATTATTGCTGCTGCTGTTTCCTCACTGATCTATTTCAGGTTACTAATAAAACAATAAATAAAATCTGTTGTGGGCATTATTGTATATTCTTGGATTTAGTGGGGAAAACAGTATCCTATCACTATGTAGGAAGTTAGTTGTGGCTATTTTAAGAAATAAACTACTGTTTCATACCCGAGTTGTTTTCTCTTCAAAACCCAGAAATAAATTTGATAATGATTTTGATCTAAGATGTCTTCTAAGGGCCTGGGATATCGCTCAGTGGCACAAGTGCCTTCCTTGGCAAGAACATCATCCTGAATCTAATTCCCCATATGGAAAGTGATAAAATAAAATGAAATAAAATAGAATAAAATAGAATAGAATAGAATAGAATAAAATAAAATAAAATAAAATAAAATAAAATAAAATAAAATAAAATAAAATAAAATAAAGAAAATAAAATTCTCCCCTGGCTAAAAGTGGAGCTTGACTGGTAGAAGCAGGAGCTACAAGCATGCCTTCTCATCCCTGGCTCTTCTTCCCTCTACCTCCTGGCTCCACTGGACACACAGCTGCCTCCACCATGCAGATTCTGCATGGAGCCAGACAATGTTGGATGGAGACCCTGAAAGACATGAGCTAGAGAAAGCTCTCTTTAGCAGGCAGGTGAGTAAAATAGGGGTTCAATTTTATTAGATATATTTAGATATATTTTCTCTATCCATTGATATTATCATTTATTGTACAATGTTTCCTACTAATAATGATCATTACAGTAATTAATATCAGAGGTCAAATTACATTGTGTTCCTGGAAAACCTTTTCTCACTTGGAGAATGTCTCGTTTCTTCTGTGTTGCTGAATACAGTCTGGGAATTTCACTTTTACAATTTTTTAAGTTCATGTTCACGGTTGACAGTGATTGTCAAGCTTTTTTATTCTCTCAATGTTTAGTGCCAAGATTAGGCTAGGCACATCAAACTAGTTAGGATTTATTCTTTTCTTCTCTGAGAAAAGTTAAGGATGTTGTAAATTTTTTTCATTCCTTAAACATTGAAAAGTCACTTAGTAATACAATCACGGTTTGAAAGTGTCTCTACATCACATTTTCTAACTGTGCACAATTTTTAAACTGAATATAAAAGTTCTAAATTTGTTGTACTTTGTAGAGAACTTGGAAATTTTTGTTTGTCATATATTTGTACATGTGGTCCAGACTATCAAACTTATTAGAGTAAATATGTGCATGATACTGAAACTAACTGCACAATTCTTGAAGATTCTAGGATGAAATCACTTATCTTGCATGCTACTATGTAAGAATAAACAAGTCGGCAAAAATTCAGTGATATGTTGTGTAAATATTTATTACATTAACATGTAAGATGGACCCACCACTACTCTAGACACTCAGAAATATATCACTTAGCAAATCAGGCAAGAATCGAGTCACATGACACATTTAAGGACCTTTAAAGTAAAATCTAAGAACTATGCTTATTTACTTAACTTTAAGAATTTCTAAAGCTGTTGGACAGATAATTCCTTTTTTCTCCTAAACTATAAAAAGTGAATCAGATTAATATTAATCAATATCATTTTTTCTGCTCTACGATCAGTAGCATAAAATTTCGATCTCCATTTAATAAGTCAAGTTAAATGCATTATGATAGTCTATAAGCTTATCAGTATTTGATTACGTTTCTGGTGCAGTTAAGGAGACCCACCTAGAGTAAGGAATGATTTTGAAGATCTGTCTCTGTCTCTGTCTCTGTCTCTGTCTCTCTCCCTCTCTCTGTCTGTCTTTCTCTCTCTGAATTTATCTGGGGCAAAGCAAAGTGGTAAGAGCATGTGTATGATTATCAGCTCCTTTGCCTAAACACTGTGAACACAGAAATAAGGGAAGCATGTCAGTCAGGAGGACATTATTTCCTCCGACATCAACTAGCTGCAAGTCTTCAGTGTATTTGCACATTTGTGTCATGTAGTATGAGACTCGGCTGCCATAGTTTGTGGTATGGCTAATTGTCTCTATACTTCCTTTTCTTCATTCACAGTAAGCTTATTGTATATAATTCTTGCCAGAAATTCACTCTGCAGCAATTTGAGTGTCATATGATTTGGAAAATTCCCTGTGTGATAGTTCTTCCAGTTGGACCAACATTAGCCTGCATCACTTTTCAACTGTACACTGTCGACTTCTCAGAACGTCTATTTGCCATGGGTTCAAACGCCAGGCATGCTGAAGGCAGCCTCTGTACTGCACTGCCTCCACATTGCACAGAAGACCTTGCTTGCACAACGTGAGATGAAATTTGCAGAACACCTACTCTAGAACTTTAAACAAGAAATGTTCCCAGCCCTTAAAAACCTCTGAGTCTTCAATAAGGACACCATTGTATTAGGAATCACATCCAATACACGCTTCCTTTACTATCTTATAAGAGAGAGAAATATTCTTATAACAAACCTTCATACAGTCTTCTTTCTTAGCAGACTTCTGTCTCATCGGAGCTCACTGTGCGTGCCCTGCACTGCAAGACAGGCATGACAAACAAATCCCTCTCATTTACTCTAGCAGTTATGAGCCTTTCAGACCAGATTAATAGAGCAGAGTGTAGTGTAATTCGTTGCATCTCTTTTTAAAAGTCAGGGGAGTGGATGGACAATATGGGAAAGAATATAAAATTGTGAATTTGAGGTCTTAATTCACTGTTACAAGCAAAAACTTTTATATACCATTCCATTTCAGAGGTGAGAGTTAATAGGAGCAGATCATGTTCAAACAATGCATCAAAAAAGGTTCAAGGTTGGGGTTAAGAGCCAAGAGAGCGAGGGTTGTGAGCAGAGAAATTCTGCACTAGATGCCTGCTGTTCAGTCTTTGGTGCTGGGCTAAGGTATAGGTCAATATGCCTTGGAATGGAAAGTGATCTTTTTAAAACATGAAAGCCATCCTTTCGTCTGTGCTGAAAATTTTAAGAAATGTCATCTTGAACCAAACAGAGATGTTGGCAAAATGAAAAGTAAAATACAAACACTACGCATAAAGAAGGGGAGAAAAACCATGTCCACAATAAGTGTTAGTTGAATATTTGGGGGGGGGATATGCTCATCTCTTTTTTCTGTGTATTTCTACAAAGTGGACATAGAACAGCCCAAAGAGAAGAGGGTGGACTTTGGAATAAGAATCAAGGGGTCAAGTTCCACTTCCCTTTAAAGGAGACCAAAATGTTTTGTGATACTAATCCAATACCTCTAATCCTCCATTTTTCTCAGAAGTAAATATATAGATAAATACACATAGTTTTACAAACTCTTGTAAGATATAGTCTTTCATTAGTATAGTTACTGTGATGATCACTCTCTCACTTTTCTTCAATCTTAAAATGATTGGAATAAGAATCCAATAAAATAAGGAAACAAGGGATGAACAAATAGGTAGCATTGGCTATAGCAATAATGACATGTGCATCAATAGATAAGAGTTAGTGGAAACTTTTAATAGAATTTTGCAAAGTTTTTCTTAATGATTTATTCTACAGATGCCTTGGTAACATTTTTAAAAGTCTTTAATTATCTTCTGTATTTAATTGTAAGCACATGTCTTTCTCTGACTTCATAAACTGTGCACAGAAAATATGGTGACATCTGTCATTTCTAATTTGTTTCCTGGAGTGTGAAAAGTTCTTAGTTTCCTTTGCCTGAATAATTGGTAAGAATCTTAAAGGAACACCTAGTTACCTTCTGTAAAACCATTCTTTCTGATTTTTCTTTTGCAAGATAGCTCATCCATGGTTCCAGAAATATTTTCTAAAAGTTATTTCTAATTTCATACACTAGTTTTATTGGCTGTTGCATTTAACACCTTCATTCCAAGGAAGGCTACAATGTTCTATTTTCAAACTCAGTGATTTTAAGTGACTTATTACAACTCAGAAGAATAATCTCATACTTTACTTTTTTTTTTTTTTTTTTTTTTTTGAGACAGGGTCTCGCTATGCAGCTCAGGCTGGCCTTGAGCTCACTTTTGTAGCCCAGGCTGGTCTCGAACTCGCACCGATCCTCCTGCCTCAGCCTCCCGAGTGCTGGGATTACAGGCGTGCGCCACCACGCCCGGCTTCATACCTTACTTTTTGATGGGACATAAATTAAATTCTGCAAAACTTGTCTCTGGTTTAATTGCTCAACATCCTAATGAGGCAAAACTGTTAACTTTTGGTTCAGAAGATTTTCTTTAACTGAGAAAAGCATATTAACAATTTATATAACATTTAAAGTATTCTTCAGAAACATGCAAAGAAGTAAAGTATACATTTATTGAGTAGAAGTGCTCTATTTACTCACCACAAAATTACTTCAAAATAGTAGGCTCCAGGATTAGGTGTTCAGGGCACAGGAATATTTGTGAGGATGGTTTCTCTTTCTTTTTTCTTTTTGAGGATCATTAAGTACTCACATCCCCACTGTTAAGGATGTGAATCACCTCTTCTGAGAATACATATACACATAAATATATACAAATTTACATATATAAGCTTGCATTCGGTTTTGGATATCTTGATAGTTAAAGCTATATGGTACATTCTACAACTGGCTCTAAACATTCTCTGTATTTCCTTTGTGATTCATACACTTATATATTTGTTGCATGCTTCTATTTATTTTCATTGTTGTAAAATATTCTGTGACATAATTCCTATCATATGTTGTATTTCTATTCTCTCTTTGTTGTTGTTGGTTTCTTTTTTTTTTTTTTAATTATAGCTGGTTCAGTCTGCCCTGGGGGTGGGGCTGGTGCAGCATGTAGTGCTGGGGATTGAATTGTAGTCCCTGTGGATGCCTAAGCTTGCCTAAGCAAGTATGTTAGACCACTGAGCCATTTTGCTGGGCCATATAAAATATCGTCTTTTTTTTTTTTTTTTTTTTGTGGAGCCAGGGATTAAACTTGCGACCTTATACTTGCCAAGCAAGCACTTATTCCACTGAGCTATCTCCCCAGTCCCCCTTTTTTTTAATTATCTCTTCCACTTTTCTGCTGTCATTAATAATCATGTGAATGTGTAGATAGATGATATAGATATAGACATAGATGTTTCTCCTTGTATATATGGCTATATTTCTTTGCTACATATTATCAGAACTTATAGATGCTGTATATTGACAGGAGACTGTTTTGTACAGGGTTACTATATTTCTGTAGTAGAAAGACTAATATTTTTAAGGGAGGAAAGTTTTGCTTAACTCACAGTTTATGGAAGTTTCAGTCCTAATCTGCTGGCTGCAAGGTAGGCTTGTATGGCAGAGAGAAAACAGTGCATGGCAGAAGAAGGTGGCAAAACCAATGAGAAAAAGAGAGAGAGAGAGATTGAGAGAGAGAGAGAGAGAGAGAGAGAGAGAGAAAGAGAGAGAGAGAGAGAGAGAGAGAGAGAGAGAGAGAGAGAGAGAGAGAGTTTCCCTCATAAATAAGATGAATTCGATTTCACTGATCAGAAACCCGGGGAACAGATATTGCTTACGTCTTGCATAATGACACGTAAGATTTAGCAGAAATATAGCCCAGTTCTACTTCATTTCAATGAGGAAAACCAGCATCATTTCTATGGTCCACAGGTGCTTGACAGATTGCCCTACGTGCTTCCTGCTTCCCTGACAATGAGACATGACACCAAGTCCCACAGTTTTACGGAGGAAAACTAGCTCATGGCTTTGTTCCAGGACTACCTCGTTCCGAGGTGAAACAGGATGACAGAGACATGGTGAGGCCGAGATGCTAAAGCACGGAAATAGCACGGTAGAAGAGTCAGGCTTGACAGAAAGGTGCTCCTATCACTGCAGCCAGGAGGCTGAAAGAGGAGAGGAAGGAGGAGAAGGGCTGACAGAGCCTTGTGGTCACGCCCACAAGTGACCCACCTGGGCCAATCAGATACTGGTTCCTATCTGTAAGTCAGCTATCACAGCCCTGTGCCCTAGTTGTCTTTCAAAACCCTAATTTCAAACGCAAGAAGCTTTTAGAGAACATTTCATAAACAAATCATAACACTTTATAACAAGGCTCCCTTAATTTCCACAGCCATTATCTAAAATGTTTTTATTGTTCCTTCATCTTGTGGTTAATAGAATTTGCAGACACTGAAATGATTATTATTTAGGATGACTATAACACAAACTTTAATCATCTACTTCCAGATTGTAATAGTACGTATTTCTTAAAATAAGTAAACACTAACTGTAATGGTGACTACTGAAATACATTTCCTGAACAATGACAAATGAATGCTGACATTTTTTTCTAACTATTTTATGATAACAGGGTGAAATATCACAAGGGATCTTGTTCAAATCTCTACCGTAGACGATAATTTGACACATTTTGGGAATGTGTCATTTCTTTCATATCCCAGAGGAAGAAAAGCTGTTGAAAATATTATGACTACCATCATCCAAAATATTCTAGCTTTTTCAGCTATATACACTGAGATATGAAAATCGAGAATCAGCTGAAATTAATTCAGTATTTATTGGGTGACTTCTTTATAGCACATGCTTTTCTAGGAACTCAGAATAAAACTTAGAAGAGAATGTCTGGCCACCTAGTCTTGGGACTTGGTAAACTGTCTTCAGCCTGACACTTGAATAAAATTACAGGCTTCTGCCTAGTATAGAATAGCAGAATTAGAGAACACATTTCTCAACATAAAATGTGGCCTTTATGTAGGCAAATATTATTCAGACATTCTTCCACAAAATTTATTTTCTACTATTGCATTTAAAGTGCACTTAGTGTGGGGAAAAGGGAACATTGATAATTCTAAAAGTGACAGATAACGTGATAGCCATAAAGAGAAATAATGAAGAAAGTTGGAAATTGTGAGAAAAGAGTTCAGATGGAGGTCTAAGAGAAATGTCACTGAACTGTGTCAAAATATTACAGTGATTGGAAAATTGAATGGTGGCTCCTCAAAAAGTTAAGCACAAAAGCACAACAATTATCTTTCTAGTTGTATATTCAAAAGTATTGACATAAAGTTGTAGAAGAGATGTTTGTGCACCCGTATTCATAGCCGTACTTACTGTAGTAAAAAGATGAAGAAATCAAATTCTCATTGGTGAACAAATAGATAAACAAAATGTTCGTATTCTTCCATTGGGATATTGATCAGGCAAAAAGAAGTAAAATCCTATCATGAGTGAACTTTGAAGACATTATTATAAGTGATTTACGCTATACAAAAATAAACAATACATGATTCTATATGTATGAGTTACTTAGAGTGATTAAATTTATGAAGAGAGTGAGGGCTGATGAGGTAGCTCAGTGGTCTAAAGCACCTGCTTAGGTAAGCTTAGGCAAGTGCAGAGAACTGTGGTTCAATCCCCAGGACCACATGCTGTGTCTGCCCTGACTTCAGGGTGGACTGAGCCGGCAAGAAAGAAAAAGTTCTTACTTCAAGTAGCTGAGACAATTGGAATGATTATTTGTAAGATGCAGTTTCAGTTCAGGAGGCAGAAAAAGTCCCAAGCATGTGTAACAAGTACTGCACGGCAATATGGAGGTAATTAATGCTGCTGAACCATGCGTTTTAGGAGGACAAAGGCAGTGCAGTTCATTCCGTGTTTGTATTACCAGTGTTAGAAAAATGAACGGAAGGTGAGAAGCTGCAGGCATCTTTTTGATGAAAGGGAAAGAGAAATGAAAGAGTTGGAGCTGGAATGGAATGGAAGGTCAAGGGGGATTTGTTTTCTTTTAATATGTAAAAAGGAACACATATTTGGAATATTCAGAATATAGGCAGATACTGATGGTATCAAAGAAAGAAAAACAGTAACTGTGGGAGCAGAGTCTTTGGGGGAAAAAAGCAAGCAAAACTGAATTTTGTATTAGCAGAAATATAAATAAGTTGTAAACTGTAAAGAAAATAGAAGAGTAATTAATGTGAAATTAATTGACATGAAAGCCAACCCATGCGTCTTTATGGGCGAAGGGGTGTGACCAGCAAGGACACAATGTAAGAAGTTATTTATCAATAATTAAGGAATTATAGTAAAATTGTAGAAGGGTTCCTCTGCAGAATTATTAGTAACAGCAAAATGAACAAATGTGAAAGGAATGAAATTTCCCAAACTAGAGGATTAAGTCAGGATGTTATAGTAACGTGCGGCACACTTTTGACTCAAGAGAGAGAGAGAGAAAGAGGATAGACTGTCCTTTAGGTACGAGCATCTCTGGAAATGGCCCTTCACGTTGAAGTGGAAGTTGTTTTGTGTGCTCCAGTATCATTTTAGTTTCAAACATTGTGCGTACGCACTTGTACTTTTGTAATTTTGTGAATACAACACAAAGGCAAGAGGGTGAAAATCTTAACATAATGACACAGTGAACTACAGAATTTTACTTTTCCAAAAAGTCTTTACAGAGTTGAAAGATCAATTGCTATTTCAATAATTACTTATTTATATTATTGCAATTAAAAGTCTTATTCCCTGTTCATATACTTTAATGTATGTCAAGTATTTTAAGACTGAAAAGAACTTTGGAAGTTGCCTTGTTATGTACTGTTTCTTCTTATTATTGTTGTTGTTATTGCTGGCTCAGCCTGCCCTAGGGGTGGGCCTGGCACAGCATATGGTGCCAGGGATCGAAGGACAGTCTCTTCAGTCGCCTAAGCTTCCTGAAGCAGGTGTTTTAGACTACTGAACCATCTCGTCAAACTTGTATTGTGTTATTTATGTGTTTTTACTTTTGATTTGGGAATCTAACATCACGTTTTCAGATTCCTGCTTCTAGATTTCAATATTATTTTCCTAATACTTTTTGTATGGATTCAATTTTGATTTCAAATGAAACAACAAAGACCCAAAGTTAATTCTTAATTTTGTTTAAATATTGGGATATTTTAAATGCCAATAACAAAATAAAGAAAAATACATTAAGTTTGTTAACTGTTCAGTGTCTGAGAGAAGTGCTATCTAATTTTAGTTAATGTAATAAAGAACCTATATAAAAACACATTTCTTGACTTTTCTCTGAAAAATGCTAGAAGATTTTAAATAAATGAGAAAATAAATGACTACTGGAGCTGGGGAGATAGCTCTGTGGCACAAGTGCCTGCCTGGCAAGTGCAGGGTTGTGAGTTTGAACCCCAGTCCCGCAAAAAGAAAAGAAAAAGAAAATAAATGACTACTTGTGGTTTCGAGGATTTTGCAAGAGTAACAATGTAGTATAGGACACATGGTATAATAGTATTTCATAATGAATCATTGGAGAATGAAATACAAAAAGTGCAGAAAATTTGTTCACAGGCATAGGCACAAAGACCCCAGAGGAGGTCCTAGATCCTAATATCCTGCATGAGTTCAGTTGAGAATCCAGAGCTCATAACAATGCTTCCCACAAGTCCAACTGGAGGCCTAGCGCCTACAACAAAGTTTCATCCAGGTCCGCTTTATGGATCTTTGCTGGAAAGGCTCAAATTTCAGTGGTGTAGGCTAAGAAGTTTATGACAGCAGGATGAAGAAGGACCAGAGGTAACAGACATGAGCTGGACCTAGGAAGCAGCACTCAAGGTAAGTATCAGAGCTCCCCCAAAAGTACAACAGCCATCCTCAACAACGGGAGGTTCTCCACTCAGTGTTGCTCCTCCAGCCATGAGGAAAGCCGAGTTTCCATCAGGAAAACCAACACAACAAGCTTTTCCACGAGGCTGAGCAGTGCACCATCTTCCCCTCCGGAGCCAGGAAGCAATCCGTACTCAAGGTGAGGGCAAAATCTCCTGCAGATTTCACGGAGGAAGCCAGCACAACAAGGTCCTCCAGTAGAACAGCCCAAGAGAGCTCGCAGCTTCCACAGCTCTCCGAACAGCGTGCCTTACAGCATGCTGGCAGCTTCTCCTGTTCTACCCTTAGGCTGCTGGCAACAACCCTCAGGTTGACCTCCTGCACCCAGCACTGCACTAGTTCAATTCAGCTGGGCGTGAGAAGCTGACCACCTGTTAACTGTCCACTACACTAATTATAACATTATAATTAGAAAAAAGACAATTTATCATTGAGGCGATTATAAATTCTTCACGTATTATAACTTGATTTCTTGAATTCTGTAACATAGCTATATTTTTAAATTCTGATTTTGAACCACCTGCTGATTCTTTATTTGAAATAATGCTCTGACAACTAAAAATTAATTTTCCAAAAATCTAAAGCTTGCATATACTCATGCTTACATCATCTATTCTGATGATCTATTCTGATAGTACAACAAAGACTGGTTTGATTACTAAATAAATTAGGCATTCTGGTAAGTCTTCATATCTGTAAGCTTACCTTCCACGCACCTGAAATATTAACTAGGCAGCTATTGTAGCTATTGATGGATAGATCTATGTATATTTATTAACTTCTTCGTAGTTTTGCAAAGGCACTAATTGAAATGTGGCTCAGTAGAGAATGTCAGGCATGATGGATTGTGAAGCTGAAACTTAGCAAGTCTTAACTACAGTTTGACTATTTTTCTTTATGGTGTATTTCTTGATAGGATGGACCAGAAAAGAGACGCCTCTAAGAAATTTGAGGGGTAAGTGGGAATCACACACTCCCTGTTGCTTACCTGTTGATGTCTGCTTAACTTGAGACTGTAATGCCAGCTTCTCAAATTTGGCCTTTGGTTCCTCAGGCTTCTGGTATGTGCACTTGATTTAGTGACATAAGCCCTTGTCATTTAAAGGATGCTGCCACCATATGCTGAAAGGTCAAGTTGAAAGGCAGTCAGTATCCACCCCCACGGTTTCAGTGTTGCTCTCACAGGCCTCCCAGAATCCCCTGGGATCCATTTTTTGCTTGTGTTCTCTGCTGTAGCTATGGGTAGTCCTTAATTACAAACCTTATGAACTTCAAGTGCCACCGTCATGCACTAAGAAACTTTTAGAAGACTACTTAACCATTTTCAGCTATTTTCTTGAGATCAAATTCTTCTAACAAATTTTAAGTATATATCCTTATACTGGGGGTCTGTAAATAAACCTTAACTAATATACTATGATGTAGACTGCAATGTTTAACTTTCTTTTCAAAAATCTTTTATTTATTAGGTATAGGGTCTGGATATGAAGCTCAGACTTGTAGTGATCCTCCTGTCTCAGCCTCCCCATTGCTGGGATTATAGGTGCATGCCACCATGCCCAGTTTTGGTGGGCTGCCAAAACACACCCAGGGTGTGCTGCATGGCATGTAGTACTAGGGACCATGCCCAGGCCCTTGAACTTGCTAGGCAGGCACTTGGACAACCAAGTGATCTCTCTGACCCTTAATTTAACTTTGATTTTGATGATTATTTTTAGAAAAATAATATTACCATCTTTAATCAATTACTATGAAAAATTAATTTCAAAGTTGATTACAGAAATGATTAGATGAGTTATTATCCATCATTCTAGTTTTAAATAAATGTTCAGTGTCCTTAAAATGTGATAATGAAAAGGGATAGTCAATATTAGGGATGAATAGAAATAAAGCAAAGTGATGTTTCATTCCATTGCAAAGGCATCTGCTGTAGTTGGCATCCAAATGCACCCCAAAGCCTCATGTGGCCCTTACTGGGGCTGGATCTACAGTAGGTGATACTAGGATGGGGTGTGTGCTCCTGGAATCTGGGTGTGTGGATGCTCAATTAGTGCCCTGATTGATTTGACATAGTTCTGGAAGTAGGTCAGGAGAAAGTCCTCCCTGGGTATGAGTGCTGCATGTTCCATGGGGAAGCACCCTGGGTAGGGTATTGGGAGCAGCAAGAGGGCTCCTGTCAGTGGCTTGCTTCTTGCTGCTGTTGCTGCCTCCTGCCTTCTATCTTCCATACCATGAGCTCTTTCTCCTCTGTGCTGCCTCTGCCATACACCCTGCATTGGAGCCAGCCAACTCTAAGCTGAAGGTAAAATAAACCTTTGCCTTTGAGTGTTGGGTATTTCATCTGAGCAAAGAGAAAAGCAACTAAGATAATATCTCTTTTACTGACTGGAAAGAATGGCAAGAATACCTTTTTGTCTGTAATTCTGTCTCATTCTCTCACATTATTAAAAACAAGGGAATTATATTTGGAAGCCTAAAGTTAAGATTTTCAGCAGTTGCTCCTACAACCCTACAGTCTCAATATAGTTTATCATACCAGATAATTAATAGTTTGCAAGACTGGTGTGGTGATGCTAAGTTTGAAGGAGATGGTATGCATTATACTAGGTGAGTAAAGCAAGCAACAGCCCCACACGATAAAGACTAATCTGATGACTTTGGACGGGCAAGCACGGTTCTTGGTGTTGGTATCATTAGAAGGGTGTATGAGAAAGAAGGTCCTGAATGTATGGGATAGGGGTGACAGATAGAACACCCTCCTCCAAATATTCAGGAGTACTACCAAAGGCTGTACTTGACAAGATACTTAAAATACAAGAACGCCCACAACGAAGAATTTGGAAGCAACGCGTTATATCACTAACATTGTGAAAATACATTTTATCTTACTTTATTATTCATATAAAATGCAGTTTTATTCTATTTTTTAATCATATGATAGTGAAGTTTATCTAAAATTTTGCATACAAATGAACCAAATTTACATATATTAAGAATCTCCCATACTTCAGGAAAATTAAGTAATTAACATCTGGAAGCTAACACTCACCATTTAGAACACCCCTCTTGTAACTGTAGAGGCCAAAACTAACTTTTATGAATCTCAGGATCTCTTGATAAGCTGTAAAAGAGGTTTCTGCTTTTGTTCTTATCCATTTTTGGAAGGCACTGTATATCTATATATCTATACAAATATATATATATATATATATATACATATATATATACAGAAATATATGTCCATATATATGTATCTGCATACATAAATACATCTATATGTAAATATTTGTAAATATATAAATTATATATATTTGTGTATATTTCTAGATATCAGTCATTGGGAGTTTTTCATAGAGATGTCTGTATTTTCTAACCTTAACTCTAACATATCACTTTTGATGTGTCTTTTCATTCTTCCTTGATAATTTGCATAATTCCCTTCCATAAAAACAATTTATGTATACACATTCAGTACACATTTTATTAATCAATAAACATGTTGACATGAATACGTTTCATTTTGCTGCTATTGCAGATGGCACTCATTTGCTGCATATTGCCAAAATAATAAGCTTACAAAATATTGTGCATGTTGCAATACACCATATTTGAAAATCACACCACCTTTTTCTACTTTTCTTATTTTTCTGTATTCCAGTCATTGTGCTTGGAGAAGGAGAAAGTGGAAAGTGAAAGGGAGGCAACAACGCCGGACAGAGGGTGACAGTTTTCACTAATATTAAAATCTTTCCATTACCAACTACTGAAATCCACAGAAGACTTTAAGGTACAGTTAGCTCATAATCTAAAGAGAAGTTAACAAGAGTCAACTATAATACTGGATCACCACAGTGTTCCAAAGGATCCAGCAGAAAGGACACAGATTAGAGGCACACGAGAATCATGAATGTTTTGAAAACAAGAGTTAAATCCTTCCTCCTTTTTAAATAAGAATGGGAGTTAGGTTAATGTCCAAGTCTTTCATCTTCTTTGGTGCTTGGAATGCCTGTCATTCTCCTCTTTTAGATGCGTGCTGCTTCTAATGTAAACTCAGTTACTGTTATACTCTCTCAGAAGTAAATGGTTGGTTAACAAACACAAAAAAGGGTATTGATTGAGAGTAAGAGACATGGAAAAATGCCACAGGTTTGACAGGCTACAATTTTGTACATGCTCGGATTTCTAAATGTCTGCATAAAAATGTGTAACTGCTTTTATCACATTCCATAGAGAGTTATTAGAATATCAATGATTGATGGAAAATATCAATTTCAAGCTAAGGCAAAGATGTTTGATATTCAGAAAGCCAGTGATGTTAAGCAAAATTACCTATGTTATAAAGTAATAGTATCACAAAGCTTCTCTGCTGGAGGGTTGAAAATGTAAGTTAGCAGATCAAAACTTGGAGGAAAAGATGAGCTAAGAGGATAGCCAATATTTTGGCCCTAGCTCTTCGAGGTCAGTAAGGACTCAAGATATAAGAGAACCTAGGCTTTACTATCGTATAACTCAGAGGTGTCCCAAATTTTCTGGTCAAGGAGATTATGGGACCTCAGAGGAAAGGGATGAATGAACTATAGTGTGTCTAAGGAGAGTCACTCAGAGAAAACACATTTTCTCAGGCTTTTCCAGAAAGCAAACTGGTCAAGCAATGGCCATGATTCATCCTGAAGGCTGACATTGACAATAGTTCTACAAAGCACTGTACATGGTTCCAAAGTTAATCCTGAGAGAATTTGACCTTGGAAGATAGAAAAGATGAATGCTTTGTTATACAGGCCTTGCTTTAACTTGCACTTGATCACCCAGTGAAAAAGCTTAATTACCAGGTACAAAACACAGAACTAGATTAGTATGATGAGCTGTAAGAGGCTTAAGTCAACAACCTGCAACATTGCCAGTTTCACTGGTAACACACTGCAACTATGGAACATTGGACTTCCTCTCAGTTAAAAGAGAAGAATTTTTTTTCTTTCCTTACCAATATCGATTAGAAAATGTATCATGTCCACACCCTGTGCTCAGTATTACTGAGGAAAATACTCAATGTGTTAATTATTGTGAATGCACTACTAATGTGTTGTGAAACTATCATATTGATATTTCTTATTCAAAGTAATAAAAGAAATAAATGAGAATGGGAGAATAGAAAGAAAATGTCGGGAGCTACCTTTGAGAAAATAACAGCCAAAATGTTCCACATTACTGGAACATAACAAGAAAATAGATCAGCTAGCTCCAAAGGAGGAAAGGTTACTGGACACAGATTTAATAGTAATACTCAATGTAGAAAGATAAAGGAGCAACAGTTTTGATATGCCAAATCTAGTTTTAAATCGCAGATCAATAACGAATGAGAGAAGAAAATTTTGCACAGAGAAGGACCAAGGGAATTTACCACACAGAAAATTTCTCTCAAAGATAATAGAAGACAAACTAGTAACATTTTCTTTTCACAAAATATTCGTCTGAAAAAACTATTTTAAAATAAAAATATACAATTAAATTACAAATTAATTTTAAATTACAGATGAAAAGAATCCAAAAGGCAGAGAATAATAAAATCTAAGAGAAACGTTCCACAGAGAGATACTAAGCAACTACCCACATGAGATGTTAACATGTTACAGGGAACCAATGAAACAAAAAATAAAACACGATTTCCAAATTGGGAACCCTGCTGGAAGACAAAGGAATGCAGCGAATCCTGAATTTGTATGATTTTATATTTTATATAAAACATCTATACAATGAAATTTTTCTTGTATTATTTCCACAATGAGAGGAACATATGTAGTTTCCTGTGATTTTATCATATTCTAAGAATATTCCACAAAAGAAGTAAATTTGATAGTGTTAGGATTGACTGATTGGTTGGCTGATTTGTGTGTTAATGTATTTGGTACAGGGCATCACTACACAGCTCACACTCATAGTGAGCCGCGTGTTTTCAGCCTCCCCATCCCAAGCATGTCATACATGTGTGTACATATGTCTGTCATATATACCAGTTTACATATTTGTCTATTCTAATGTTTATTGATTTTGTAGAAGCTTAGCCTCATTTTAAACAACGCTGTTATAAAAATTGTTGAGTTATCGCCGAACACAGAAACATTACCAGAGGATAAATAGCATTAACATGCAATTGTAGACTAACTCTGTAAGTTTATTTAAGTATATAAGATGCTATGAATTTCTCCCCATATTTGTTGTATTAAATTGAGCTTCTATTGTTCATGTATGAGTAATTTCCTTCCCCATTTTGGCCCTTAAACTTTTGCATTTTACTTTATCTAGTATTTGGAAAAGTGAAATGTGCTTTAATCTGTTTTACAAAGTAGGCACTAAAGTCTCTACATTTTGCCATTATTATTCACTTTTTAATGTGTGATCTTATTAACGGATGTTTTTCATTACATCATGTTTACAACCCTGTGCAGAGTTGGACTCACGCTTAAAACATTGATACAGCAGCACAACTGGTAACAGGTAAATCTTGGAAATAGACTTTGTGTTCATCAACAGATGAATGGATAAAGAATATATAGCATATATAGCACTTGCACACTACTGAGTACTGCCTTGGGCTGAAGAAATGTTTATTTTTATAAAATACCTGTCTAGACTTTTTACTTTTTCTTCAGGGAACTGTACTTGATGTTATGGCAGTACTCTATATATACAAGAAAAAGTCACTCCCTTTTTGTGTGTTGTCAAAATAATTTCCCATTGTGTAGGTTGCCTGCTGACATGTTATCAAAATATATACCTGCATTTTTGTCAAGCACAATTTTTATTCTATTTGTTAATATTTTCACATATTATTGGCATAGGTAGATAACTTTACATTACTATCAAATGCATGTCATAATTTATATGGAGCTATGATCAAAATATGTAGTGAATATTGACATTTAAAAGTATTATGAAACATATATTGTGATTAATCCCCTTCAAGAAACTCCCATAGCTTCGAACACATTTCATTTTTCTTATCACTTTTTGTGGCAGTTGTGGAGATTCTTTTTCATGGTCTTTAGTTACACTCTAATGACTGCCTCTGTGTCCTGATCAATTAAAATACTTACTTTGCATGGTCTTTTCACTTTGAGGAAGACCTGGGGTGGCATGCTGTCAACTTCAGTGAATACAGTGAAGGAGGAATGAGCATGCTATTTTTCGAAGTCTGAATTTCTGTGGGATCATGGAAGCAACGTGAATTATATTTTTAATCGCATCTCCAGCAGACAGAGCATAAGACTTTCAGAGCTTCTTCATAATTGGCAAGACAGATGCAAAGATAGGGGTAGTATTTTTCAGGAAATAATGGCAGTGTCTCTTATTATAACTATTTTTTTAAAATTTAAACATTCACCATATATCATGATCATACGTCATATTTTGAGATCAGTCATATAAGAATAGAGGCTAAACTACATTTTTTTTCATTTTTATTACTTTTAATAAGAAATAACAATGAGACAGTTTCAAAACATGTTAGTAGGACAGCCACAATAATTAATACAATGCACACTGTTGTTTTCATAGTAGTTGTTCCAAGTATAAGATGCAGATGCAACAACTTTTCTACACACTATTGGTACAAATATTTCTTCTCATTGAACTAACAGAAAGTAGTTGTATACATACTCCAACATTCAATAATAGTAGTGGGTTATCAGCAGAACTGGCAAAGTTGGAAGCTTGAGCCCTTTACAGCTCAGCATACTAATCTGGCTTTGTGCTTGAACTATTCCGCTGCATGGTGAAGGTCAAGTTAAAGCAAGACCTATATAACAAAACGTGCAACTTTCATATCTGACAAGATCAGTCAAATCCTCTTAGGATTTACCTTGAAACCATGTACAGTGTTTTGTAGAACTTTTGTCAGTGTCAGCCTTATGGGTGAGTCACAGTCATAGCTTGACCAGTTTGCTGTTTATGAATGCCTGAGAGAATGTTTTCTCTCTCTCTAGGGGACTCTCCCTAGGCACACTATACATTGTCGATCCTTTTCCTCTGGAACCCCATAATCTCCTTGAACAGAAAATTTATGACACCATTGAGTTATAGGATGTTACAGTACAGGTTCTCTTATGTAGAAGCCAAACTACTTCTATGTGACAACTTTTGTTAAGGAGACACAATAAAGTTTTAGTAGAGGAGATAAGTGCAAAGTATTCAGCTGCATTCACCAAAGAACGTGTGATTTCTTAGGTCCCTTCATGTTCACCAAAAACGATGTCACGAACTGGTTCTGAAGGTCAGGAAGGTGTAATAAAGAACTTAATCCTCCACTTGTAAAATAAGCAAGTGAGTTCACTGATGCCTGTTCTGAGGCATGCATCAGTAAAAAGAGGCAGGAGAAAGATACAGGAAGTACTCAGAGCAGTGCGCTGGTGCTCAGGGAAATGAAGCACCAGTGTGACCTCTTCTTTACTTAGATTCACAATGGTTTTTCTGTCAGATAAACGCATATCCTAAAATGTTGAGAGACTGAACCATGATTTTAGGGGGGAGGGGAAGGGGACACCAGGCAGTTGCGAATGCTCTGCACTGATGAATTACCTTACCTTGGCTCTCTGAAAGATGGCCTGCACACACCCTTGTATGAGTAACTAGAAAGCTGTTATTTCATCAAACCACTGGCTTAACTCGACAAATCACCACGGCATAGTAACTTATGCTATAAGATTGACTTGGACTTACTATCTCATTAAACATATGTATACACATGAGTATAATCATGTGACACAAATGTGACAAAAACTCAAAAATTGGAAGTTTAAAACTGGTATAGTTAGGAAAGAGTCTTGTTTTTTTTTCTCTTTGTTTATTTATTTGTTTGTTTGTTTATTGTGGCCATCTCAGCATGCTCTGGGGCGGGGCTGGCCAGGCATGTGGTGCTGGGGATCAGACCCCAGTCCCTGCACTTGCCTAAGCTTACCTACTGTATTGGCCAGGGTTTTACTTAGAGGAACAGAGCAGATAAAATATAAGGAATAGATATTAACACAAAATATACAATCTATAAGGAATTATAAGATTGGCTTACAGTAATCAGCCAGAGTTAGATGAGGAAGCATGCAGAGGACGACTGCGTGCTCTGCACTGAAGATTTCAGTCCCCAAGTATTAACTTCACTGCAGCACTCCATGTAAGTCTCTATCTGTTGGCTGATGGGTCTGCGATGGAAGACTGAAGTGTCTCTAGTGGATGCTGAAGAGTCTTCAATGGATGGCAAAAGATCCAAGCTGGAGGCTGAAGAGTCTGAGCTGCAAGCCAGTTGACAAAGTCCAGGCTGAATGCAAAGACTGAACCTTTTCTGACAAAGTGAAGTCTTGACTCGTTGCTCAGCCCTTTAAAAAGTCTCTTTGTGCTCAGTCATTCTGACATGGGTCCATCGTGCCCTAGGGTGGAATCAATCATACCCCAGGATGGATCCTTGATCCTGCTCTAGGGAGGAACCAATCATATCCTAAGCAGGCCCTGGCCACACTCCAGGGAGGCACCAATTGTACCCCAGAGTGGGGCTCCCACCCACAGGGAACCAGACCACTGAGTCATCTAGCCAAGTTAACATGATGTATCAACCACTACACCTACACAGGCATTTTAGATCACTGAGCTACTTCACTGGTCCAGAAAAGTACCCTTTTGAAATAAGTGATCACCGTAAAATTATTATACTTCTCAGCTATTCACCTTAAATACAAAGTGAAACAATATCATAAGTCTGATTTTAAAACATTAATTAAAATGTATATATGCAAAGTATTTCCAGTCTTGAAGCCAACATATTAAATGTAACTGAAAAAGCCAACATATTACATGTTACAGAAAAAGATCACTTGTGCTTTTTATAAAAATATCATGTTAGAACACTGTATATATTTCTAAATATATTTTTAATTGAATATTTTTTCCAAATGTATTGATTTGGTCTTTCCCAATATCAGGAAATGAAAGGGATATTAGTATAAATAAGAGTGTGGTGATAAATCTTGGTTAACAGAAATCACTTAGGCGTAGTCATTTAAATTTAGAAAGAGATGGGAAAGAGCTGTATTTAATTCATTTTATGTGTGCCAACCTTTTTCTACTTATTTATTAAATGTAGCAATGGAGATGAAAATATATATATATATATATATATATATATATATATATATATAATATATAGTTAAATTTTGAGCTTTTACTATCAGCGAGGCCCATCTAAGGATTTTTTTTAAGTACCCTGAGGTTTCTAATTTAGAAGAGAGAGCTAGGTACTGTTCTTCTAACAAGGACAGAGGTGTCTGCTATCACAGGGGTTGCAGAACTCTAATGACAAACAGACGAGGACATGGATTCTTCATTTCCTGTGCAGGACTCAGCCCATCTGCGCTTGGGCTCACATGCCCAGAGATGTCGCCTGACGGGCCTGCCTGAAAGTGCTCCTCCAGCCTCACTGGAATTGAGCCTTCTTGGCTGTGACCTTGGTTCAAACACCACAAAGTGTAAAGTGCAGACGCATTTCTTTAGGGAGCAGTTCAGTCAGGGGAAAGAACAAAACTTCAGTGTACTTTTGGGTCTTGAAAAGCACAATGATAAGGGAAAAATAAGAATCTGGACCTGCATTTAAACAAAGATATGACAGCCTAACATAATGAGTAAGGTAAACAAAAACAGACACATTAGAGAAATTATAAGATTAGTAACTGTGTGAAAATGCAAACGGGGAAAACTACTGTGATTTAAATTTTAGGGGGGTTCTGTACTTCAATCGTATAGCCTAATATGTGTCAGAATGTAGGTTTTATTCTCACCATTGCAAAATAAAAACTTTAGAGAAATAAATAAAAGAAATGAATATAAACCAAGGAGGATAGAGTTATACACTGAGAAATACGATTCACGGTATTTTTCATTTGAATTCTAACATACAAATATACAAGTAAGACTACCTCATTTCTTTTTTTAAATAAAGAATATTATGTTTTGAATGGGAAAAATTATTACACCTCATATCGGAGAAGGAATGAGATTACAAACACTCATGTTTATTAGTATAATTCAAACCTAAGCAACCATTTTTCTAAAGATTTAAATAAGCATGCAGCGGGGAAATCTTGGAGACATTGGGGTAGACAAAGAGTTCATGGACAAAAATCAAAATGCATGTTTAACACTTGAAAGAATCAACAAATGGGAAGTTTGTTGGAAGCTAAGAAGTTTTTGCACAACAAAAGAAATTATCAACAGAGTGAAAAGGCATCCCACAAATTTTGAAAATATTTTAACTAACAAGTATTCACACATAGGTCTTCCATCTAGAATTTATAAAGAACTAAAAACAATTAGAATCTCAAAATTCAAAGATCCAATCCAGAAATGGGCATCTGACATGAGCACATACTTCTCAGAAAAAGAAATTGAACAAGCCTATAAATACAACAAGAAATGCTCCACATTGCTAGCCATCCGTGAACTGAAAATTAAAACAACACTTAGATACCATGTCACCTCACAAAGAATGTCTATCATAAAGACATCAACCAGCAACAAATGCTGGAGAGGCTGTAGGAAAAGAGGGACCCTTCTGCACTGCTGGTGGGAATGCAGACTGGTGCAAACATTATGAAAGCAGTGTGGAGGATCTTTAAAAAACTAGAACTGGAAATCCCATTCCCTCCAGCTATCCCCCTATTGGGAATTTTCCCAGAAGAAATGAAAACATCATACCACAGAGATATCTGTGCACCTATGTTCATAGCAGTACAACTTGTGATAGCCAGATCATGGAAACAACAAAAATGCCCATCATCTGAAAAATGGTTGAAATAGATGTGGTATTTTTATATAACAGAATATTACTCAGCTATAAAGAATGATAAACTAAATGATTTCATATATAAATGGATGTATCTTGAACACATACTCATAAGTGAAGTAAAGCAGATGTGCATATGTAAATATCATAGTTTCCCTAATGTAAGAAGTCAAAAGAAGAAATAAAAATGGAAAGACATAACACAGCTGAATGGAAATCAAAGACTTATGGGTTAAACAACAAAGTGACTGGAAGCAGAAAAGAGAGGAAACATAACAGGAGAAAACTACTCACTTATATACACAGGATAAACTAGGTAATGGTCCTAAGAACCTTCAAAAGGTTTTTCACTTGATGATAATAGCATTGTACAACACTAAAACTATGCCTGAAATGCCTGTCATTCTAGTCTTTTAGATGTGTGCTGCTTCTAATGTAATTTTAGTTACTGCTATATTGTCTCTGAAGCAAATGGTTGGTGTGCAAGAAAACAAAAAAGGGTATTAAATGAGAGTAAGAGAGTAGGCAAAATGCCATAGGATTGACAGGCTATGATTTTATACATCCTCAGATTTCTAAATGTCTATGTAAAAATGTGTAATGTGATTTTACCACATTCTATAGAGGTTTATTAAAATATCAATGATGAATGGAAAATACCATTTCCAAGTTAAGACTAAGATGTTTGGTATTCAGAAAGATAGTGGTTTAGCTCAAGTGCCCATGGTATAGAGTAATAATATCACTCAGCTTTTCTTCTGGATGGCTAAGAATATAAGTTTACAGACCAAAAACTAGAGAAAAAGAAGAGCTATAAGGATAGCCAATATTTTGGCCCTAGTCACTCAAGGTCAGTGAGGATTAAGAACAGAACAGAACCTGTGCTGTAACACCCCATTTCAGTGGTTTCCCAAAATTTCTATCCAAGGAGATTATTTGGCCACAGAGGAAAGGGATCTACAATGTATATGTGCCTAAAGACAGTCACCTAGAGAGAAAACATTCTCTCAGGCTTTCACAGGCAGCAAACTGGTCAAGCAATGGCCATGACTCATCCAGGAGGCTGACACTGTCAACAGTTGTACAAAGCACTGTACATGGCTTCAAAGTAAATCCTGAGAGGAATTGACTGACCTTGTAAGATACAAAAGTTATATGTTTTGTTATACAGGTCTTGCTTTAACTTGTCTTTAACCACCCAGCAGAAAAGCTTAACTACCAGGCATAAAACTTAAAGCTAGATTAGCATGCTAAGCAGTAAAAGGCTTAAATGAACAATTTCAAAAATTTCCAGTTTCACCAGTGACCCACTGCAATTATGGAAAACTGGACTATGTATTCAACTACTTTCTCTTAGTTTAAAGAGAAGAAATTTTCTGTACCAATAACAAGTAGAAAATTTATCATGTCTACACCCCGTGTTCTGTATAACTACTATGAGGACAACAATATGCATTGTATCAATTATTGTGAATGTACTACTAACGTGTTTTGAAACCGTTGTATTCTTATTTCTTATTAAAAGTAATAAAAATAGACAAAAATAAGCATGCATTCTATTTGCTGTAATAGTTTATTTACAAAAAGTTTGTAATGAGCATACAACTCTACCTGTGAGCAAATATATATGTGCTGTTTATTAGAATGTATTCAGATATCTAAAAGATTATTACTTTTTCTTATAGTTTTTGTCTAGTTGTCCCCCCAAATCCTCATGAGTCATGTGGCAGGGACTTCTATAGATTGAGTCTTGACTCATGAGTCACTGGGATTATGTGTTATGGTACTGATGAGATTATGGGTCTGAATGCTGCTGGCAATTATACGTGTGGCCAAAGCAGATAGGCTAAGGCAGAGAGCCTGATGTAATATAAAGAGAGACAGAGAGATAGACTCGTGCTGTTGTTCTGCTGCCCTGATTGATTGGCTGCCTCTGTCACCATATTGTTACTATACCACTGCCATGAACTGTTGCTCTCCACCATGTGCCTCTCTGCCTTGCATCCAGCCAAGTATGGATTGAAACCTCCAGTAACTGTGGGCTAAATAAACCTTTCCTTCCTTCATTTTGGGTGTTTGTCCCAGCAACAAGAAAAAAGTAACTAAGACACTTTTATATGTTCTTAGTACAAGACCTCATTATGCCACTTGGACTTGCAGTGATTCTCCTGTTTGCAGCCTCCCTCATTCAGGGATTACAAGTACGAGCCATCACACCTGGTCGTGGTGGCTGGCTTAGTGTGCCTGAGTATGGGGCTAGCACCGCCTGTGTTGCAGGGGATCAGAACCTGGTCTCTGTGCTTGCATAAGCAGGTCCTTAGTTTACTGAGCTATCTCCCTGGCCCTAAAAGATTATTTATAAAAGTCCTGAAAAGTCAAAGCATTGGTTTACACTTTGTTTGAAGGTACTAAATTCCCACCAAATTAAATGTCTCATGAAACTTGACAATGATATCACAAATTTTAAGTGAGCCATATGGTTTTCCTTTGAATAAAACTGAATAAAATTTATTGGCATATAACACCTTAATAAATTTTCCTTGTAAGCGACATCATTTCAATCTGTAGCTCCAAGTGACCGGGGAGATAGCTCAGTGGCAAAAGTCCCTGACTAGTAAATGTAAGGTTGTGAGTTCAAACTCTGGTCCTGCCAAAAAGCCTAAAAAGCATAAAAATAAATAAATCTGTAGCTACAATTTTTTTCTGAATATTCTTTCTTAATAATAGCCTGAAAAGAAGAAAATACAGTAAACATAATGATTTTATAAATGTGTACATATACATGGAAAACATACCTCAGATATGAAAAAATGATGTTTTCCTATGTTGAAATTATACTGCTTTTATTTTTCTATATTTTCTAAATTTTTGACTAAGAACAAAGTATTCTATAAAACAGAATGTTATCACTTTAATATTTTCTAAATATCAAAGGTAGTTTGTCCCTTTTCAAATAAGAGACAGAGACAGTAAAAAGAAAGTACACAGGTTTCCTTATAAATGGAAGCTGACACTGTACTGAATTCATAATTTTGTTGTTGATGAGCTTGAGAAGTTTCTAAGTTAAAGTCCTTCATTTCTGCCCTGCTACAAGCACTATTACCTAAGAAAAACTTCCTTTTCAATACTTATCAAATCTCAAGCTTTACCATTGAAGATGGAGACAAATGAATAGTTGTCTTTTTTCCAAATAATGCAGAGGTCAACCCAAATTGACTGTATGTGTCCGTCGGGTCAGAAATCACTGTATAAGTCTTTGTTGATCGTAAAAATCTGAAGCCTCTCTTCTCTTCCTCATTACTGCTTTTCTCCAAGATTTAAGAGAAATAGATTTTGAGAATCATTAGGATTGTCAAGTTAGAAAGATTGGGTTAAAACAGTTGTAGTCACCACAGTGTGGTTAAAATGAGACAAGAAGTTTTCCTAAGTAAAAACTGGTGAAAGTAAAAAAAAAATAAATAAAGTTTAGAGATATTTATTAGGAATGATAATCATTAATATTAACTTGGCCTAAGTACATTTAAATCCCTTTCTAGATGTATTTGCTTCATTTCCCTATATATATATATATATATACATATATATATATATATGAAATATTACAAATACATATATATCATTAAGAAACTTTACTATGTTACTATTAACACTGACATACCACTACCTAAATTCTATATTTACATATATATATATTTATTATTTATGTATCTACTGAATACTCAAATTTATATCAATCAAGTATATTGCAATCAGACACATCACACTCCCTCCTACATATTGCAATACATATTCAATTAATTAAAATCCAATTTTTTGCAGTTCTTTGGTTTTTTTCCCTTATGAGTGAAAATCCTTTACTTTTTTTTCGCCACATTTTGATTTGCTCAAAAATGTTATCTTTCACTGAAATTTAATTATTTAATTGGATCAATTTTTAGCTTAAACAATTTCTGAGCAAATTTTCCTGCAGGACTATACAAGGACACACACAGTATCAGATTAGCTTTTATCTTATAGCTCAAGAAGGGACATTGAGGAACATCAGCAGAAGAAACTAGTTCCACTTTCTTTCCAAAATCTTCCCTTCGCACTATGTGCGCCCTGCTTTTCTCTGCTCCTGCTGCTGTAGCTTATCTCACTAGTTTCGGCCCGAGCCAGATGTGGATCTCTGCTGGACAGGATTGGATTTATTAAATTTGTGAATGATATTATTTCAAGAGATACCAAGAAGGAGGCAAACCGCATTTATACTTAGAAACTTTTAGTAATCTTGGGTAAGCCTGCAAAACAGCAATATCAAAAATGATAATTTCCATTGATGCTGACTGTGTAAATCTCTTTAGAAGAAGATATTACAGACTACCTCTAGATACTCCCACCCCATAATAAAGATCCCCTGCATAATTATGCATCAGAATATATTCCTGGATTCTTTCTAGCCTGTATACATTTTGAACATTTGTATAAACATACCAGTGAAGTCCAGCAGAGATGAACACAGTCCTGATGGTACATCTGGAGCATTCACATGATACGTGAATGCAGAACTTGCCAACATTAAGTACTGTGGGACACAAATAATTTTGGAACTACTGGAATTATTTTCCATCCCACACAGTATCAAATTGTTTCCTATTCATGACTCCAAAGTGAAGAATTCAACATGGAAATACACTGTAAATACATTTGGCCTCAAAATGTATACATTCATGTATTATGTCACCTTTATAAGAGTTCATTCTCCTGGTCCATAAAATTAATAACACCTTTGAGTATCATTTAGTTGTTAAATAAGAAACACCATGATGAAATTTGTGAATTCATAAAGTCAAGCAACACTCTCAGAAGGGACCTAAGAAAAATTTGAAGGAAAGAGTCACTCCAAAATGTGACTCTCAGAAGACAGGTCAAGATTACTCAATAATCAATGAGTGACTAAATCCCATGGGGGCCGGTTGTAATACGCAAGCAAAGTAATCCAGGGCTCTCTTATTTTCAAGTGGAAACTAAAATTATTGAGAAATAATTTATTATTATCAAGAACCACGTCTTAAAATTCTTCTTGTAATCTTGTCCTTTGTAATTTTTTTGATGCCTGAAGATACTGTCATTTTCTATACTATCAATCTTTTCAACTGTACAAGAAATCCATTAACATTTAGACTATGTATCTGTGGATGAAAGGACTTATGGGAAATGTTTGTGTCTTCACAGTGTTTATGCTTTTAAAAATAATGCATTAAAAGATTATATAAAGTTAGAAGCATAAAAGGAGAAAATGTAAACTTCTTACTAACTTTAGTTTTTATAAGGAAAGAAAGGTTAGTTTAAAGGTAAGGATAGGATAAAATATAGAATATATTGATCAAATGTTAAGAAAATTCAAGTACAGTTGAGGAGATTGATTATGATGTGATACATGTATTACAAGTAATGAACCTACAATGATTTATCACTATTATTCAGATAGTAGTTAACATTAGATTTACTTTTGGTGTTATGTATTTGTTGTAATTTTGATCAAACATGTAACGACAAGTTTCCACATTTTTAGATTCACAAAGAATAGTTTTAGTAACCTAAACAGCCAATTAATGTGTATCTTTTCTTGTCCCTCACTACTGAGCACCACTGATATTTTGTCAGTTTCCTCATATACTTGCTTTGCTAGAATGTCATATATTTGGAATGACTTCATATAGCATCTTGATAAGAAGGTCTTATTCAAAAAATAATATTTGTATACCTTTCTTCCATGGCCTGACTTCTGATTTCAATTTCACTGTAAAATAGCAGACTGTTGTCCTGTTATCTACCTGTGATTTTCACAAAGATATCTTGGTTGTTTTAATAAAATGAATTGATTTTCATTTGAAAATTATACACAGGATATCTGAGACAACTGTACTCCTGATTTCTACTGGTTTACTGAAAGGAATAGTTAGTTGTCAAATTTTTTCCTCTGTTTAATTTTTTGACGAGCTTTGCATGTGATATCTGGTAATCTGAATGACTAAGTTGAAGACAACTATCTGCAATGTATAACAATCTTATTGAAATTCCCATCACCCTGTTTAATGAAATTCTACATTCTGTGTAATGTTTTATTTTTCTTCTATTAATGGTTACCTTATAGTATTTCTATAAAATTTCAACTATCTTTTCCTTGTAATTGTGATTGATTTTCAGAGAAATTATGCTGACTCACTATTACTCCAAATCTTAGACGCATGCATCAGTTTAACTCACTAATCCGTTTGTGTTCCAAGTTCTCACATTCTGGCTTTTTTTTTTCTTGATATCAGGCTGCATTAAATTATGCATTTTATTTTCCAGATGCTCTAGTCAGGTGTCTTTAATTGGTGCTGGTGATGGATTGACAATGAGTGTTTAACAGCAACACCCAGGTAAATTGAATCAGTGTGGTGCTGGGTGGGAATACCTGAGGTTTGTTACCAACAAAATAAAAGAGAACAGAAGTAAACCGAGAAGTGCTGTCTGGAGCTGCTGATTCTCCAGGAGGAGCCCATCATGCTAGCCTTTCTGATCAAGGAAGCTCTTGCCGGGCGTGGCGGCGCATGCCTGTAATCCCAGCACTTGGGAGGCTGAGGCGGGAGGATCAGTGCGAGTTCAAGACCAGCCTGGGCTACCAAAGTGAGCTCAAGGCCAGCCTGAACTGCATAGCGAGACCCTGTCTCAAAAAGACAAAAAAAAAAAAAAAAAAAAAAAGGAAGCTCTTGATATCATCAAAAGAGCTTGGGGCCTTCTGTCACTGAGTGCTATGGTTCACACTGGGAGCACCCTGGTCCTTACACTGAGCATCACTTTCTGACTCTGAAGGGGGAGATGGTGCACTGTACCACATCCCGGAGAAACTTGTCACTCTGCTTTTCCTGCTATGGACACAGCCGTTCTCATCACCAGAGGAACTTGGGACTTCACTGATGTTGAGGATGGCTATGGTACCATTTGGGGGAGCTCTGGTTCTTACCTTGAGCTTTGCATCCTTATTTTGATGCAGCTTCCTCAGCCTGCTGGCACAGATTCTTCCTGGCACAGATTTTCTAGCTCCCACCACTCACCTTTGGACCTTGGCAGGACAGATCCTTGATACAGACTTACATGAGACTTGTCATGGGCTCTGGGCCTTCCACTGGATTTATGGGATGTATTGTTCTAGGCTCTAGGTCTTCAGTTGGACTCACACAGGACATTACCGTTGAATTCAGGCCTTCATCTGGTTTATTTTGGTCTTCGATGTGTCCGGATAGATTCCCTGCATTTTCTTTGTGTATGACTTGGGGAGATTACTATAAAATAATCTTATAAAATATAATATATCCCTGTCTCAGTTACTTTTCTCTCATTACTGGGACAAAACACCCAACATTCAAAATTAAGGAAGGAAAGGTTTAACTCATCGTCAGTGGAGGTTTCATTGCACACTGAGCTGACTCCAAGGCAGACTGGCAAACAGCAGAGAGCAGCAGTTCATGGCCACAGCAAACAGCAGAACAGCACGAGCAAATGAGGGGAGCAGTGGCCACAGTGGCGACAGCACGAAAGGCTGTCGTCCTTAGGTTGCATTCAGGCCACCGTCCCCAGGCCACGTGTATCGCTCATACCATAATCCCAGCAGCACTCACTCTCACCCATAGTCCCTAATCCTAACCCTGGATCACGAATTGACCACAAACTCTAGAAGTCTACCCTATGCGTTACATGAGGCTTTCCAGGGACAACTACACACAAACCAATACAATCCTATAATTGTGTTTCCTTCCAAACCCTTTGACTACAAGTCCCAAAGTTTTAAATTACAGTGTAATAACCTCCTTCATTTTTGATATTTCCACCTAAATGTGCCAGCATCTTCTCAAAATACATATATCTTTAAAAATTCTTACCTAATTATAAACATTAGCTTCTCCGTGGGTTCTCTGCCCAGAAAGTGCCATTGTCATCTAATTAATCCACTATTATTCTCCAGCACTGGTCCTTCTCTCATCACCCTGTACCCAGTCCACCAGCAAATTCGGTCATTCTGTTGTAAATTTTTGGACTCTGACACTCTCATTGTCTTCCGTGTTCCCACCCAGTTTGCCAGTGTTGCTCACCTACAGTATTGTACTAACCTCAGTACTAAGCCCTCTGCCTCCCTCCAATTTATTATCTACACAACAGCAAAATAGTCTGCTAAAACACTAAAATTTATTATCCTCCTTTGCTGAAATCTCAGTTTTCTAGCACTGTGGATCAAATTCTTTGGATATTTTTGCCTGTATCTATGTCTATATTTTGTGGCTATTTTTCCTCTTGTCTACTGTTATCTTACATCAAGTTTCATTGTACTCTTTCAAAATATCTGCCAATGTTTTTCCAACTTGAGGATCTTTTTTATGTATTTAGCACAGGGTCTATAGGGTGTCACTACACAAATCGAAATCATAGTGATCTTCCGGTCTTCAGTCTCCCAAGCACTGCGATTACAGGTACACACCACCACACCCAGTCCCAATCACCCACTCAGCACATGCTCTGGGCAGGGTGGGCATGGCATGCGGAGGATGGAACCCCAATCTCTGCGCTCCTAACCAGGTGTTTTAATTCCCTGAACTATCTGGTCAGCCCATTAGGGTCTTCTATAAGCCAGTTCTTCTGTTTAGAACACCATTCAAGACTCTTTTTTTTTTTTTTGGTCCTTTTGAGACAAGGTCTCGTTATGCAGTTCAGGCTAACCTTGAGCTCACTTTTGTAGCCCAGGTTGGTCTCGAACTTGAACGAATCTGCCTGCCTCAGCCTCCCGAGTGCTGGGATTACAGGCGTGCGCCACCACGCATGGCCTACAAGACTCATTTTAAAGATTTTTGTAACAGAGGCATTCTCTATTTTAATTATGCATCAGTTTCTTCTGCATCATTGTACCTTTTTATAGCATTTATAATAGAGCTCATCATTTGTTTATATCTGCTGTCATCACTAGATGTACATCACTTTTATTGCAAAGAACAGCTGTTTTCTTCTCTGCGACCTAAAGCAGAATAAACACTTAAATGTTGTCGAACAAATGAAGGCATTTTCTGCCAAAGAGGAATTTAAGTGAAATTCTTATTATCAAACTAGCTTAGTGCAGTTCTGACCCTATGAAAAGTATGCAGAGCTCAGTGTGTAATCTATGCAGGTAAGGAGCATGTAGGTAAGAAGGGAAAGGAGCTATAATACCACCTCTCTGTGCCTATGTTACACAGAGCATGCGTGGGCCATATGGTCTGTGCCTTTAAATGTGCACTCGGTGTTCGAGACAGAGCTAGGAGCTCACACACAGACTAAGATCTAATAGAAGAAAGGACTGGTGGCAAGAGGGACAGAGGATCAGAAAGTGGAATCTATCAGAGCCACAGAGAGTTGGTAGGAACTAAGGTACAAGAAGTCCCGAGTCATCCTTACAAAACTGATAAGGGAACTTGAAATAGAGTCAGTATCTACAGTTTCCCTCTTATACATTTTATGTGCATACTTAAGTAAGAAAATGTGGTTAGTCTAGCTTGTTTTGTTTGTAACCCTCCCCAGTTTATTTCTTTGGTAATTCAATCACTAATATATACTGACCGGTTACAGAGTGTGATGCTCTCTTAGCAAAATGTAGTGTCTTGTACTATCTGTACAAAATGAAAGTTTAAAAACTTTATATATTATAAGGTTTCAAGCTAAAAACAAATGTATGTTTCTCCTTAGCATACCAATGTGATAAACTATCAGTAACACATTAATCATAGAGAGTGTTTTTAAACCTTTTTTTTTTTTTTCTATATACTAGTTATACTAACAGCTTCTAAAATAAATAAGTTGAATCCTTTTAGGTCATTTCTGCAATTACTGCTGGTTGTGAAACAAAGATACACAAATGACTATTTTCATCCATGTTCTTATAAAAATTAATGATATTAGCACTTCATAATCCAAAGTGCCTTCCGGAATGAAAAAAAAAAAGAAAGATTTTTTTATTTACTTTAAGTTTTTCTTCTTTATAACCTTTCTTCTGTTACTGTATATTTGTGATATATAACACTTATATCCACCGTGAGGAATTGGCACATATATACCTATCACTTTGGTCATCTACACAGCCTGCTTCCTACAATATTTTTCCATCTTTATAGAGTGTGTTTATCTTGTTTCCTATCACCTAATATTTATTTTCCTCCTCATTTACATTTCATTTTGCTGTTTAAATTATTATCAGCACTAATTACTTATAATTTTTATTTAAACATGTTTTTCATGTTAGGGAGCCCACATGATATCTAGCTTTCTGTGTTCAAAATTTTTCACTTCATGGACTGGAAAGTCAGCTCAGCAGCATAAGAGTCTGCGTGGCCTGTTTGTGGTCCCAAGTTCAATTCACGGTACAGAAAAAAGGAAAACCTCACAAAATTTTTCACTTGGTATTATGGTTGAGATTCAACCATTTGTATGCATATGACTCACATTTATCCTTCCCGAGGACTTAGAAGTCTCCCTTGCATATACACAACCCATGTCTTCAGCATTCACCTGTTGACAGGCATACAAGCCACTTGTATAACTGAGATCTTGTGAACTGTGCTGATATCAGCATAGACATGCAGGTGTCACTATAATATAACTTTCACTGTCTTGGGAAGATATCCAGAAGTGCTGGATCTGTGTGGAATACAATTTCTACTTTTAATGTTTTGAGTCATTTTCATGCAGACTTCCATAGTAGTTTTACTAGTTTGCATTCCCACCAGCAAAGTAAACGTTTACTGTTTCCCCACATGTCCACTTGAATTTGTTTTCTGAGTCCTTGATGATAGTTGTTCTTACTGCAGTAAGAGGGAATCCCGGGGATGGTTTGTATTTCTGCAATGGCCAAGGTTGCTGGGCCTTGTTTCATGCATCTATCATCCATCTATAATTCTTCTTTCACAGATATTCAGTCATTTCAATGGTCCATTTTTTTTTTTTTTTGTCTTTTTGAGACAGGGTCTCGAGGTGCAGTTGAGGCTGGCCTTGAGCTCACTTTTGTAGCCAGGCTGGTCTCGAACTCGCACCAATCCTCCCGCCTCAGCCTCCCGAGTGCTGGGATTACAGGTGTGCGCCACCACGCCCGGCTCAATGGTCCATTTTTAATTGATTCTTTTATTTAGGGGGTCTTCTTTGGTTCTTCAATATTTTAGACATTAATCTTATCTGAGGGGCAGCTAGAGAAACTATTCCCATCATATTGGCTGTCTCTTCCCTCTATGTGATGGCTCCTTCTCTGCAGAAGAATCTTAGTTTGACATTATCCCTTTTATTGATTACTGCAACTGTTTATTCATTCATTCATTCATTCATTCATTCATTCATCCATCCATCCATTTATGTACCTGGGATCAAACTCAGGATGCTGTGCTTGCGAGGCAGGCACTTAAGCCATTGAACTATTTCCCCATCCTGCTATTATATCTTGTGCAACAGGGGTCTGTTCAGAAAACCCTTATCTCTGTGTGTTTAAAAGTTTGCTAATTTTTTCCCACAAACTCAATATTTCTCTACAGGGATCCGTTGCTCTCAATGTGCTCTGGGGAGAATTGGTGGCAGGAAGGGAACAATATAGTCAAGAAGTTAGGTTCAGGTGGTGGTCTGTTCGCCTGACTGGCAACGGTCCCCAGAACAACAATGGGGCCTTGAGCTATAGTTATATTGCCCCTCCACTTTTATTCATTTATTTTATTTCTTTTCTTTTGTGTTTTAATTTATTTTAAAGATAGCATCACAATAGATAAGACAATAGGGACAGTACAGATTTCGAAGACCAAGATGCGAGGCACTCTAACATGGGTTTTGTACTACACATTGCTGTCCTGAATATTGTTGTTCTGATCACAGATGCCAGCAAACAGTTATTCAAGGTGAAAGTTCTAACCATTAACTGCTATTTAAAAAAAAAAAAAAAACAAACTGAAGTAAGTGATGAGTGCAGTCATCTCAGGCAGGCTGTACGCACACTGGCATGGTTTTCCATCCTTCCATTTTTCCTGCCTTTTCTTCTTTCTCTCATCTGTGTCATTTAGTCCTTAAGTTCAGTTTCTTTCTATTTAACTATATTATGTCAGCTTCAGTGGCTCCTAATATTCCTGTTTTTATTTCTAGACTTTTATCTTACCTTCAATTTAGTGCAGATTAGATGAGTCCAAATTAATTATTCTGCATATGGATAACCAATTGTCTTAGCATCATTTATTTAAAAAGGCTGTCTTATCTCCAGCATTATTATTTGTGTGTCAGTCAAAAATCAAATGTCTATAGGTGCTTAGAGTTGCTTCTGCGTCCTACATTCTGTTGCATGGCTCAATCTGCTTCTTCTGATGCTATATATACCGTGATGTCTTTATTACTGTAGTATAAGTTGAAACCTAGGATTTTTTAAATTTTATTTTATTTTATTTTCCCTGTTTCAGAATTTTTGTTTGTTTATTTATTTATTTTTATGGCCGGCTCTGCCTGCCCTGAGGGCAGGGCTGGCGCAGCATGTAGTGCCAGGGATCGAACCGCGGTCCCTGAAGCCGCCTGAGCTTTCCTAAGCAGGCGCTTTAGACCACTAAGCCATCCTGCCCGGGCCCCGAAGCCTAGGATTTTAATTTCTCCTTGGTACTGAGGGTTGGCTTGACTATTTATTTTTTCTTGTGGTTTCAATGAAAGTTTAGAATTTTCTTTAGTTTTATGGTAAAATGCTATGGGCAGTTTGATTATTAATTCTGTGACATATACGTTTCATTTTCATTTTCATTCTGTGACATGTTCATTTTGGTGATATTGCTTCTACCATTCAAGGACAGGAGAGAGTTACCAGTTTTTGAGACTTTCTGAAGTGTCTTTTTGCTTTGAGAGCAATGCAGTTTTTGATACAGAAATCTTTCCCTTCCTTTGTTAAGATAAATAGCAGGTATTTAATTTCTTGACACTGCTGTGAATGGGATTATTTTATTCATTTCTTTCTTATTTAAGTTCTTTGATGGCTTAAGAAAGTGCTATCGATTCTTACATGTTAATTTTATATTGCACCAGTTTACTGAATTCATTTATTACTTCTAAGAGTATTCTGGTGAACTTTTCAGATCTTTAAAATAAAGTGTCATGTCATCTAAAAATAAGAATAGTTTAATTTCTTTTTTCCCTATTCAGATCACTTTATGTCTTTCTTGCTTTATTGCACTGGGTAAAATTTTGGGTGCTATATTCAACCAGAATGCTGACAGAAAACACACTGTTTTGTTCTTGATTTGAAATGGAATACGTTGTGATCTTTCTCTTATGTAACATGATGTTAGTGGCGAATTTGACATAAATCATTTTTATCACTTTGAGCAAGGTCCTTCTATACCTATTTTCATCAGCATTTGCACCATGAACGGATGTTGGATATGTCAATAGTTTCTCTGCATGTATTGAGCTGATGTAATTTTTATCATTTCCTCTGTTTAATTGATGTGTTAAAGTTATTGATTCATATATTTTTAACCATTCTTGAGTCCTTTGGACAAATTCAAATTGTTCACGATATAAAATTATTTTATTTTATTATTTTTGTACTTTAGGGGTCTACAGAGTGCACAGAGTCTAACTACTAGATTGAATTTATAATAATCTGCCAGTTTACAGCCTCCCAAGAGCTGAGATTACAGGTGCATACCACCACATCCAGTCTTAATTACTGTCGTATTGAATCTCACAAGCAGGCCTGGCATGGCATGTCAGGGACTGAACCTCAGCCACTGTGCTCTGCCTAACCAGGCATTTTAGTCCTCAGAGTTATCTGGTCGGTCCCTACCTTAAGGTATTTTTAAACAATTACATGTGATAATGCCTGTAAAGATCCTGCACAAATGGTTGAAAAATCTTTAACAAGCCACTGTTGTATTTGAAGAACAGACTCCTAGAAATAAGAGGTAATTTACATTCCCTATAATATATGTTACTGTATTGTTTTAACCAAAATAGACATTATCTTTATATTAGTTTAGTTTTATGAGTCCAATAACATAGACCTTTTCTATCTAATAAATTATATCTTTTGAGTAATTTTATTTTCAAATCAAATGTGAGTACAAAGTAAAAAATCCCATATACTCATCTCCCATTATGCACACATTCTCTTACTGTGAATATTCCACTTCTCAAAGTTATAGTTTTTGAGCATTTATTGATACGTCATCATCATATGTAACCCATAGTACCCACTAGGACTCACTCTTCATTTACCTTGTGTGTTTGAGTTTGGATACATCTATAGTAACATGTACACACCAAAACAGTGCCATTCTATGCTGCATTGA
The DNA here is from genome assembly GCA_004027025.1 of Myocastor coypus. Lineage (NCBI taxonomy): Eukaryota > Metazoa > Chordata > Mammalia > Rodentia > Myocastoridae > Myocastor > Myocastor coypus. The sequence goes on from PVJA010000288.1 coordinate 138,781, forward strand.
CGGAAAAATCCTTTGTGCTCAGCCTGATTAATACTTCCTGTTCTGTCTCTAATACTTCCTGTTTTCTCTAATTGCTAAGTCAAAATATCTGGTTCCTACAATGAAGGAAGCAAGGGTTTATTTACCTCACAGTTAGTGGAGGTTTCAGTCCAAACTCAGCTGGCTCCAAGGCAGATTGGCATATAGAACAGGGCAGCCTTTTATGGCAGCAGAAACAGCAAAGAGCAAAGAGAGGAGCAGGGGATACAGCAGTTGGTAAGCCTCTCTCCCTTCCTTGTATAGTATTCATGATATCAACTCAAGGAAAGGCATAGCATTCATAAGCCATAATGCCAACTTCAATTAATCACAAACTCTAAAAGCCATTCCATGACTACATGAGGCTTTGGGTTGACAAGTAGACACAAAGAATAACGTATTCTAAGTAGTGGTAATCCTGCATGTTTTTACTTTCCCCTTATCATTCCCTTTTACAGAGAGTCATACCTTTGGTAATGTAAACTTTTCAGAGCTCCTTTTTTTAAGTAACAGTGTATATTAAAGATGACTTAATATACTTTTATGACATAATAAATTATTTATTTTATTATTGAATCATGTATCATTGTCCAATTGTATGTCAGCTTAGAAATCTGCTCTTAGTAAAGGATATCTAGACTTCTTCTAAGTCTGGGAAATGTTGAACACACTTGGTATGAGCATAGCTGTGCAGGTTTTTGAAGGAACCTAGATTATAACTCCTTCCGACCAACATTATTTCAGTGAATGTCATGATAGCTGGGTTGTATGGCAAGGTTGTGTTCAGTTTTATAGAAATTTTTAAAAGAATTGTCTAGTCAAATTTCCAATTCCTGAGCACAATAATCAACACCCACAACTTAAGTGAAAAGTGATTTACTTTAGCTTACTAGTGCACTGTTTACAAGGCAGAGACATCATGGTAGAAGGGAGCGACAAAGCACAGATACTTAGTTTATGCTAGTTGAGAGTTACAGCATGTTACAGTAACAGAGTAGAACTGTTGGGTAAGCATTTATACTTCCTGAGGTCCTACCACAGTGACCCACACAGCCACATGAAGAATTATACATCTAGTCTTCTATTTATTAAACCAATGAAGTTGACATATAGTTACAATTACATGTGACAATATCCATTTGCTATAAGTTTCATATATAAACACATTTTCTTAAACCATATTAACTCTGCAAATAAAAAGAAAAGAAACAAAAAGCAGCAAATACATAATATTGTTTAATAGCCAGCTCCCACGCTCAAGGGGCCTTTACTGACCTGTACTCTACCTTCTCATCCATGTGGGATTCTGTGGAACTTCATCCCAGCTTTGCCCAATGTAGAAGCCACATGAACCTGGAACAGCCATGGAATCCTTGGTAGCCTGTGGCGCACCCCTTTGCTGCCTCAGGGACCTTGGTAAGCTTTGGCATGAACCCACACTAACAGATAGCCAGGTTTATCCCCAAACAATCTTACAGAGCCTTGGTGAGCACTGCCACAGCTCCTCATCCATATAGATTCCTTACTCAGCTGCTTCCCACCCACCCAACCATCATGGATTCCATGGTCAACCTCAGACATTTTCAAAGGTTTTGGTAAGCCCTGACCCCAGTGCCTCATCTCTGTGGGACTTTTGCTGAGCTCCTGTTCACCGAACCAAAACACCATCATGGAATCCAAGTTGAATCTCAGACAGCTTGACAGGCCTTGTTAAGCTCTTCCCTGGCTCCCTACCTTTGTGGGAGCCTTGATGGGCTGCATCCCACCTTCTGCTACCATTATGGAAGCCTTGGACAGAATAAACCTTCAACAGTAGATCTGAGACATGGGGAAGTCTAGAAGGTATAAAAATATGAAAATGGAGGAGCCTGTAGAAGATAACAGATCACAAGTAATCTCTCAGGTAAAAATAAAATGATAATGAGATGATTGATCAGCATATCTAAAGAAGACATAGATAAATAATAAAGAAAAGAGAAATGATGAAAACATTGAATGAATAATGCAGAAAACTAGAATGCAGAGGCTGATTAAAATAAATTCCCAAGGAATTAACAATTCCACTGAAAGCTAGAAACATCCCTTGAACAAAACTAAAGATAGACTTTCAGATCTTGAAGACAGCATTGCAGCTACCAGTCATGAAGAAAAAATGTCTTAAAAATAACAAGGAACCAGAAAATGACCTTTTAACAGTTGAAAGTTGATGCAAAGAGAAACAAAGTAAGACTGATAAGTATAACAAAACAGAGAGTTAACATAAAAGACATAAAAATAATATTTGCAGAAGTGGTAGCAGAAAAATTTTCTATGCATGAGAAAACAATCACACATCAAAGAGAAGCATTTGAAATTCCCATTAGCCATAATCAAAATAAATCTATACCCAAGCACATCATCATCAACATCCCAGAAACTGAGTCAAAGGCCAGAATATTAAAAGCTGGTACAGAAAAGAAAGGGATCGCCTACAATGGAAAGCTCATTAGAGTTAGGGTAGATTTCTCAATACAAATTGCCTGGTGAAGAGCCTAGAATAAAATGTTTCAGGTTTTGAAAAAAAAAAAAAAATCCCACTAAGAATAGTGTACCCTGCCAACTATCGCTCAAATTTAATAGAAAGATATGATATTTCCATGACAAAAAATAACTGAAAAAATTTATGACAGCCAAACAAACAATAAAAGGTATTAAAAGACATTTTTAAAAGAGACAAAAATAATTGCAACTTATACTTACCAGTCTTACTTTGTTTCTCTTTGCATCAACTTTCAACTGTTAATTGCAACAGCAGAAAGGAGCCACCAAATAGAGCAAACAAACAAAGGAGAAAAGCAGGGAACCTAGAGCAGAAAAACAACATGACAAAAATAAACTAATGTTTATCAGTTATAACTACCAATGAAAATGGTCTCAATTTACCAATTGAAAGAACCAGATTGGCAAAGTGGACCAAGATACTAAATGCAACAATATTCTGCATGGAGGAAACATATTTAACTCAAAAGGAAATTCATAGGCTGAAAGTCAAAAGATGGAAAATAAAAGTTCATGTATGAGGAACCTAGAAAAAGGCAAGGTTAGCTATTTTGGCTGCTGACAATGTGAACTTCAAAGCAGGAAGCACCAAATGAGATAAACAAGGTCACTACATGATTCTCAGGAGGAAATACTGAGAGGAAGATAGAACAAACACAAACATATGTGCAACCAGTATAGAAGCACCCAATTATGTAAGATAAATTTTTACAGAAATAAAAAATCAAATGAACAACAACACAATTCTAATGAGGAAGTTTAACAGCCAGCTGTCACAAGTGATGGATTAATTAGGAAAAAATCAGCAAAGAAATACCAGAATTTAACCAAACTTGTGGAGAAATGGACCTGATAGACTTTTACAGAATAGTCAGCCAAAAACATCAGAATACATTCTTCTCAGAAGCATATGGGATGTTCTCTAAGCATCTGTAAACTAGATAATATGCTAGTACATAGAACATCCTTAAGTAAATACAAAGAGATTGAAATTATTCATTTTTATTATCTGACAATTGTGCAATGAAATTGGAAATTATTCATAAAAGAAAATCAGAAAAACTCCATAAACACAGGGAAATACCCATCAGAACAATCAATAGGTAACAGATTCAATTAGAAGAGAAATTAAGCAATATTTACAGTAAAACAAAAATATAAGTACAACTTATTGGAATCTATGGGATGCAAAGAAAATAGAGCTAGAATGGAAATTTCTTTCCGTGAATTCTTATTTCAGGAAAGCAAAATGAGCCCGAATAAACAACCTTATGTTGCATTTAAAACTCCTTGAAAAAGACCAAGTGAAGCCCAAAACAAAAGAAGGCAAAAAATTACAAATATCAGAGGCAGAAGTTAGCGCAGTGGAGGCTGACTAAATAATAAAAATAATTAATGAATAGAAAAGTTGATTCCTTGAAAGAATCTAAATTCATAAGTGCCTAGGCAACTTTATTAATAAAAGGAAAGAAGCTGGTACAGAAAAGAAAGGGATCGCCTACAATGGAAAGCTCATTAGAGTTAGGGTAGATTTCTCAATACAAATTACATGGTGAAGAGCCTAGAATAAAATGTTTCTCTCATAATGTCTCAGCTACTCTTGCTGCTGAGACAAATAGCGAACACCCAAGATAAAGTAAGGAAAGGTTTGTTTAGCTCACACTTGCTGGAGGTTTCAGTCTATATTCATCTGGCTCTAAGGTGGAGGGCACATGGCACAGAGCAGCAGTTCATGGTGGTGGAACAGCAACAATGGCAGTAGAGAGAGCAGGCCAACAACAGCAACCAGCCAACAGCAGTAACAGAAAGAGAGTCTGTTTCTCTGTCTGTCTTATATTACATTCAGGCTCTCTTCCTCAGGATAGCTGTCTCAGACCACAGCCATAATCCCAGAAGTACCCAGACTCTTAATCTCATCCTTCAATCACACATAATCCCAGTGGATCATGAATTAAGCTCAAACTTTAGAAGTCCCTGACCCACAATTGCATGAGGCTTTGGGGGTACAATGAGACCATAACACATAGAATGTAAAACACACAAGAAATGGACAGTTGCCTAGATTCACGTGAATTAACAAATCTGAATCAAGAAGATATAAAAATTCTGAATAAACCAGTATTAGTGAATAAAATTGAAAATGTAATATTAATAATAATAAACACCTGTCAAGGAAAGCCCATGTTCTAATAGAGGCACAAATGAATTCTTCAAAAATTTAGAGAAAATTTAATACCAAATCTTCTCAAATCTCTTCAATGATTTTGTAAGGAAAGAATTCCCCTTCACATAATTCTGAAGGGAAGTATGACCCTGATACCAAAACTAACTCAGCCAAAAAAGTGAACTGCAGCACAATATCCTTGATGAATATAGATGCAAAAACAGTCCATAAAACACTAGCAAACAGAATGCAGCAAATCCTAAAGATTACACACCTGACTAAAAGGTATTCACCCCATGGGTGCAAGGATGATATGACATAAGGAAGTCAATAACTAATACACAGAGCCAAAGACAAAACTCACATAATCACCTAAACAGAACCAGCAAAAGCTTTTGACAATGTTAAAGGTATTTTCATGATGAAAATCTTACAAAAATTGGGATGATCCTTTCCTCAATCTGATAAATTCCATCTGTGACAAACTAAAAGTCAACATCAAACTAAATGGAAAAAAAACTGAAAAAAGAAAAAAGCATGACAAGGATGTTCATTGCCAGCATTTGTATTCAGTATAGTTCTATATGTATTGTTCAGAACAATAGACAAAAGAAAAAAAATGAAAGGAATAATGATTGAAAATGAAGAAGTTAAATTACTATTATTCACAACTGACATGATACTGCACATAGGAAACACAAAAACTCCACCAAGAAACTACTAAAATTAATGAGCAAATTCAGTAGCAGTGCAGTATACAAAGCCAACACCCACACATCAATAGCACTCTTTACACAAAAACAATCTCTCACTAATTGCAATAACAGAAAGGACCCTCATCACAATAGCATATAAAAAGTTGAAATACTTAGGAATTAATCTACCAAAGGGTAGATCTGCCCACTGAAAATTACAGCAGTCCGAAAAAGAAGGGATGAAGAAGTATTTCAGAAAATGGAAATATATTCCTTATTATTGGATAGGAGGAACCAGCATTGTAAAAATGGCCATAATCCCAAAATTTCTTTAAAGATTCAATGCAATCGTGATTAGAATACCAATAATATGCCTCATAGGTGTAGAAAGAACATTCCTAAAGTTCATCTGGATCCAAAAGAGACTTAGAATAGCAAATAAAATCCTGGGCAACAAAGGAAAGGCAGGAGGCATAATAACTCCTGACATGAAATTATGCTGCAAAGATGCTGTAAAAAAATTAAAAAAAAAAAAGATCATGGTACTGAACAACAACAATAACAACAGCAGAAGCAGCAACAAAAACAGACCTCAGGATCAACGAAAAAATTAGAAGATGCACACCTAACTAAAAACACACTCAACTGCCAAACGTGTTCACTGGAAGCAAGATAGCATCTTTAAAAAAAAGTGCTTGAAAAACCAGCTTTCCACGTGGCAAGGCTAAAATTAGACCCATGTCTGTCACCATGAACTAAATATCAATGAAAATGAATCAAAGATTTAAATATTAAAACAGAAATATTAAATCTACTGAAGTAGAAAGTAGACAGAAATATTGAAAACATAGAAATAGGCAGAGAAATCATGAACAAAACCAGGCTGTGCAGGAGATACACCAACAAATCAACAACTGGGATCTCAATCTTTTTTAAAGCCTTCTGCTTTTGAAAATAAATTTTCAACAGAGTAAAAAGAAAACTCATGAAATGAGGAAAGAATTTGAGCCAACTGTTCTTCAGACAAAATATTTTATTTGGAACATATAAATAATTTTAAAAAATCAAGACCCCAAATTCAAAAACACAATCAATAATAGACATCTGATCTGAGTATACACTTATAAGTTGAAGAAATACAAATGACAAATAAGTACGTGAAAAAATGTTTCATTTTATTGGTCTTTCGAGAAATGCAAGTTAACACAACACTGAGCTTCCATCTTGCCACAGAAATGTGATCATTATCAAGAAGCCAACCAATAATAAATACTGCAGGGTCTGTGAGAAAAGGGGAATACTTACTTCTACAGTGTTAATGGTAGTGTAGATTTGATACAGCCAGCATAGAAATTATTGTAGAGATAAAAAACCCTAAGTTTAGAGGTCCCATACCACATTTTGAGCAACACAATATAACATAGATAAGACACCCAAATGCTTATCAACAGAGGAGTGGACAATAGAGTTTTACTCAACCATAAAGTGACAAACTTGAGGCTTTTATCTTTCATGGGTAAATGAATGGAACAAGAGACAATATTTATAACCAAAACAAATCAGACCCATATAGGATAGCTGGGATGTAAACACGATATGGTCTTCCTAGTGGAACATCATGAAAGAATAAATAGTCTCTGAAAGACATTATGTATACTGTTAAAGAGAAAGAAATTGTTCAAAAGGACGGAACAACTGGGATGAAGAAAAGCAAAAGAAAGAAAGAATGAAGAGAAAAAGAATATTAGCTTGGTAAATGTACTGCTGAGCTCTGTTGATCTACTGACAGGAGCATTTAATGCTTAATGTTTTTCTTCTTTTTATTTTTATTTTTTAAATATATATATATATATATATATATATATATATATATTTATTTATTTATTTATTTATGTTTGCAGGAGTAGGGATTGAACTCAGACCCTTCCATTTGCCAGGCAAGCACTTATCCTACTGAGCTAGTTCCCTGGTCCCTCCTCTTCTTTTTATTTACTTATTTTTTATTATTTTTGACTAATCTTAATCTGAACAACTCATTTAAAGGAAAATATACAATATAACAGCCATTGTTTTAATTCTTATTTTGTTTAGTGAAATTATATATCATTTCTAATATTTATATTACTATTTTTGTATTCTCTTGAAAAAAAGGTAAAAATTGTCTAATGTAACACAACTAACCAAAGTCCATCCATAGACTTGACAATTGTTTTTCAACAGCAGGTACATCCTCTGGCTAGGAAGTTTTATTAGCTCAAAAGAAATTACCAACAGAGTGAAAATACAATCCACAAATTTCAAAAAGATTTTAACTAATAAGTATTTTTTTCAAATTCTCAACAATTCCAATTTCTCAAACATCCAATCCAAGTTCCTAGTGAGTCTTAAGTGGAACTCTAGACTGTGACTCTCTGTAAAATAAAGAGCAAATTGAGTAACATTACAGTATAATGTAGAAACCAAAAACTCCAATGCCGGAATGGAAGAATATGAGGATAAAACAGAATGGGAGCAATATAAGACTCATCCCGAGTAGTGCACACATTAAGTATTACAGCTTCCTATTCAGAATCTATGAAAAACACTGGTGAATTTGAGCTCTAAAGAGCTTCATATGCACCACCACTGCTACCTTTTTGGGTACATTTTCTCTTTCTTGGGCTAATTCAACTCACAGCTTGGAGTTTTCAGTGGCAGATGTTCCAAAGTCCTGGCGTCTCTCTCTCTCTCTCCCAGTGTGGTGGATTAGTGATGAATTTAAGTAGGAACTCCCTACAGAGTTAATACAGTTCTGGTCATGGAAGACCCACCTGATGCCTTTTGCCAAAACAAAAATAAACGCGGAGCAGAATGGGATGATTTCATGCTGATTTTTCTTGGAAGACCCTTAATCCAGAATTCTGGAAGCCTCTGCCGCAATTAACCTATGGGGGGCTGCCAAAGACTCCAGAAAGCATCTCACCTGCTGCTTACCTCCTACCCTCAGAAAATCAGAGGATGCTGAGCCTTGGCTGCTTTTCTCCCATCTTCTCCTTCAGCTGACCATCATATCCTGCTTGTAGGCACAGATTCTACCCTTGTGCTTTGCAGTGCAGATCCTTCTGTTTTCATCAGAGACTCCCCAGTTTTGTCATGCAGATTCATAAAACATACTTTCATGGGGTTTGGCTGGACTCATAATGGATGTCGTCATGGGACCTCCGCCCTCAGCTGGATTCTTCAGTTCTCTACCATGCAACCAGGTATCCCTTACTATTTGCATTTGACTTTTTCGATAAATATGATAAAATAATCCTATAAATTATATATCCTTCATTAAATCAATTCCCTTGCAAATCTACCCTAACATGTGTATCCACTATAATTTTGGCATCATTTTCAAGGCTTCATGCAATGACCTTTCAGAAGTTCCTTTTCTGGCATTCTAAATCTTTCATATAAATCTGGGTTGATGTTTTCCTGACTCCACAACTTTTTCAAATTGCGCGTTGTTAAAATTAGCATCATGTGGGTAATGCCAAATTCCGCCAATATCCCAAGCAGTAGTCAGGGCCCTTAGACCATGGCAGTGGCAGTTGAGGATAGTGAAGCGAGTCTTTAAAAATCAGTTAGTTAGGTGCCCATTCTTAAGTCAGGGCCCCTAGTTTTCTCTCTTCAAATGAAATATTTGATATTTGCAGCTCAGGTTCTATGGTGGGTTGGGGGATCTGGCTGATTTATGAATGGTCCTCAAGTAATCTTTCCTTATGTTCTAACAGAAAGTACAGTGGTACTTCAGTTCATGAAATCTCTTGTGAACAATTTTCTGGAAAAAAAAAAAAAAATACAGAAGCATTTGGCAAAATTTTGTTTTTCTTTGAAAACTCTTGCATCTGGTGGCAAGCAGAGGAGTGATCATCCTTTCCAGAACTGTGGAGAGAATTAGGATCATGCGTTGGGTACCACCACCTCTGGTATCCATTTTATTTTCTTTTTAATAATGTTAAGGTCTTCAGCAGCCATACCATATTTGGCTCAAATATTACTTAAGACTTCTCCTAGGTCAAAATTAAGTTTTTCCACTGGCTATATAGTGATCAGCAACTGGGACACTATAGATAGAGCCAAAAAACTGAATGGAGCATTGATTTAATTTGACTGGATGCTAGGTATAATATGATAATGAGGTATGAGTTTTCTGCTTGATTTCTAATGTAACTTCTATAGTATTTAATGCTGATAGTAAATATATACGTGAAAAGCAACACTGTTTAATGTTCTATAATAATTAGATGTGTTTTAACTGGTAAAAAGTAATAAAGACTATAATTAATAATATATGTAGTACATCCAATTGTTGCATATACCTCCCCATTTCTACTCAACATAAACATGGGTAGACATTAAATGTCATGATCAAAGTCAGTATTTGCAAGTGTTTTCAAGTTAAAACACAAATTATCTGTCTATCTTCTCACTACAAACATTTTACAAATTTTTAAAGCTCAAGTTTAGAAAAAAGGGCAGTCATTTTTGAGTTCAAAAACATACAGGTAATAAACAAATATTATTGTCACTGTTTTCTCACAAGGTATAATCAGGGAAATCTGTCACTCTGTCTTACATTACTTAAAATTCATTGTCAGTAAAAAAAAATGTATATTAATCTTGTTTCTATCAGTCATCAAAAATTTAGAGATTATTATGACTACAGCTTGAAGAACTTAAAATAAAATTCCAGACTCCAATACAGGGCTCTAAGAGCCAGTGGATTACAACTGTGATCCCTTAAAACTAATTTCTAAACTTACATGTCAGCTCTGGTGCTAATGCTTTAATTATACATGCTCTCATTTCTCAAAAAATTTATTCTTGCCTAGAGGATGCCAGATCCCAGGTAATCATACAGATAAAACCTAAACCTAAAACCTATAAACCTATGTTACTTTTAGTTCCCGTTTACTGAGATCCACCAGATCTTGTCGAGAGAGAGAGAGAGAGAGAGAGAGAGAGAGAGAGAGAGAAAGAGTTATATGACACCTACCAAAACCTTAACTATATACAGTGGATCTTTAGTGATACTACAGCTGGTTTCTCCTAAATAATAAAGTAAAATTAATAAAATGGGCCATGCTCCAAAACCAGATGGCATTAGATATTCCAATGGCAGCATAGGAAGTTATTTATAAAATATAAACATTGCATAAGCATTTTTTTATTTTTCTGCTAATATCTCAATAGCTGTTCAAGATGTTAAATGACAAGCCAATGATATGTGAGACTCTAAAATCCCCTGGATCTTATCATAGTAATCTTTATAAAATGTCCTATTGGTAGAAATCTGTGTTGACTGTGTTCATAATTAGCCTGTTGATGCTATTATTTGGCTCATGCATACTTCACTGTTTTTTAGCTTTGTCTTTTCTGAATTTAAAGCTATACCACTATCCAAGATGAGAATATCTGCTATCTATTGAGGGCCTCTAGATAGAATGTCTGGAGAATATATATAAATGCTGCTCAACAACTGTGACCCCCACTTAAGCTTGAATCAGTCACTGCCCATCATTCCCTCGCAGCAATTTGAGTAACTTCCTCAGAGGAGGACATGTTGTAGGCAGCTGTGTTAGGTAGAAATGCTAGGGATAGTCAGTCAGGGATAGGTTTTCACAGGAATCAGCATGGAAGAGGCGATACCTTCCAAATGTGCCAGAGAGAGAAACACTCCTGCTGGGGGCAAGATCTTCAGATTAAACAAATACAGACACATACCTCCCTAGGGATGAGCAGGAAGGATTGATACTCTAAATATAAATCAATGACCATGCGAAAGCTAGGAAGAGTCACTAAACCAACCCCCTATGGGAAAATCCCCTGTTCTGTCCTCAGGCCTGCTTGCTACATGACACGTGTCCCTGTGTGATACTGACTTAATCAATTTTACCAGAAGAATTATGCTTATAAACTTATTGTTGGACCTTAGTTTCATCACACTTCATGCCCACCTAGGGAATTCCCATGTGTCCCACCTTACACCTGCCTCACCTCCTGGTTTTGCTCTAGATCATTTCCAGAAAAGATTCCTCAGCAACCTAATCGGGTCCCCTTTTCTGTCCCTCTGTAGGACAGAAGCTTTCTTTCCCCCAATAAACATATTCTTCTCCTAAAATATGACATAGAGTTTTTCAAATACTTGTCTTGTGGCTACAAGCGGTCTGCAGAATCCATGTTGCAGCCAATATGGTGGGCTCTCGTGAAGTTTCCTCCATCACCATAAGAAGTTCTCTTTAATTTCAGCACAGGGCATGGACAAACTGTATGGAAATTTTTTTTCTAGAATGCAACACACCTGGACTCCAGTCCAAGTATCAAGGGAGTCTTGCTCTTAACTGAGAACTCCTGACCTTGACCTTTACTGTCATCATTCCATGCAACATTCTGATCTCCTCTGTGCCAATCAGAAACACCCATTAGGCTCTGCTGTTAATATTCTAAGGTCACATCTTTAAACGTTTTGAAACTTTTCCTTCAAAGCAGTTCAAACAATTTTTAAGTTCTTGGTCAGGTACAGGTACAGCAATGGTCCCATATCTGTGGTACCAACTTTCTATGTTAGTAAGATTTCCTGACTGACATAACAATATAAAGACACAATTAAGAAGATGATAGTTCAGGGCTGGCCAAATAGCTCAGTGGTCTAAAGTACCCTTTTAGGCAGAGGGCAGTGGCTGTGGTTTGAGCGCTGGTATACTGTTCCAGCCCTGCCCCTGGGGTGCACAGAGAGGAAGATTGAGACTAGGTATGGTGGTGCATTCCTGTAATTCCAGCACTTAGAAGGATGAAAACAGGAGAATGACTACAAGTCTCATCTATGTAGTGAGGCCCTGTGGACCCTGTACTAGATGCATTTTTAAAAAGAAGATAGTTTAAATTTGGCTCACAGATTCAGAATTCTGTTGGTAGGTTTTGCAGATTCCAATTCAGGCATATCACACAAGCAGGTGTGGCAAAGCAAAAGATCATGTACAGACTCCTGATCATAACTCTCTGACTGACCCTGAGACACCCAGGAGGTAATTTGTTAATTTAATGAATCCAGTGTTTCTTAATCCAAAGAAACTGAAACACCACAGGTAACTATCTCAGGGGCTGCAACATTCTCTTAACTCATAGCAACAAGTTCTGACATAACCTGACCATTATTTGACATTGTCAGATTTAGTTTTGGGGCATTTTAATAGGTCTTTAGTGCTATCCTGAATATTTTTTCATATGATTACTCCCCATCTATATATTATCTTAGACTGGTTCTGTTTAGGTTTTTGATACATAGAGAATAATAATTGAATGATAATTAAAGCTTAGAATCAAGTTAATTTGTTAATGGTACATTGTTTGAAAGAAAATTTTCTTCCAGTTTTATGTGGACTATAGTCATAGCACTGAAACATTTCAGGAATGAAAGACATTGATTTTACTTGGTTTATTTTTCTGATGAGATAAAGGTCAAGTTCTTTAGGAGACTCACCTAAGTCAACATGACTGATTAAAGTAAGAATAAGATAGAATCAATTCTTATAAACTTTACACTCCATCTATTAAGCCAAATAATTATACTGAGGAAAAAACTTAGCAAACATTTGCTTATCTTCATAAGAAAGCAAGATTCCACAATGTCTAAAATGCTTCGTGCAAGCCACATGTGTGTAATTTAATAAAGATATGTTAACAGAAAGCTAAAAATTTCCAGTAATAAGTATTAACATTGTGAGTCGGGACTTGCATAATAATTTAAATAAGAACTATGGTCTCAAGATAGAATAAAGGAACAATGTGATTAGAAAGATATAGAGACAGAAATATATATAGAAATATAGATAAATAATAAATTCATTCACTGTTTCATATAAATGCAATTGAAATTTCTTAAAAACTGAACTAGAGAACAAATTACATATTATGTGATAAAGAATACAATAAGCTAAGGAAACTTATAACAGCACAGAACTGTAGACAAGCTAAAGGTGTTTTTTGATATATTATATATATAGTGTATACATTTAGAATTATATAAAAATATTATTTATGTGTGGATAATTAAAATACACTAAATACAAAAATTCATACATTTTTGTATTTAGTTTATGTCTATAGTATAATATGGATTCTAGGGTTCAAAAAACACTATGATAATTCAAAATTACAAAATGATTAGTAAATCACTTGTTTTCTTGTGGACAAGATCCATAAAAATGACATAATTTAGTTGTCATACTAAATGGCAAGATATGAACTTAAAAATTATTGGGGCACAGAAGGGTGGTGCTTTTAGTGTTTCTGTTCTTCTCAGAAGTTCACATTAACGTCAAGATGTGTAAATTTTCACTTCAACAATAGCAACTGTCACGTAGGAAGTCTGCACTCTTCAGGAAATGATACACTCCATGAATTTTTTTTTTGAACTTTTTTATTTTTTCTTGATTCAGAACTTTTGTTTGTTTGTTTATTTATTTTTATGGCCAGCTCAGCCTGCCCTGAGGGCAGGACTGGCGCAGCATGTGGTGCCGGGAATCGAACCGCGGTCCCTGTAGCCACCCAAGCTTTCCTAAGCAAGTGCTTTAGACCACTCAGCCATCCTGCCAGGCCTTGACTCCATGAATTATTACACTTGTTGTGTTGTAGACTTTTCATCAGTTCCCTGGGTAGCTGTAGCCAGTTGTCAGTCTTAAGTACAACTACCACTAGAAAAATGGAATTATTTGCAGAAGTGTCAGAAAAAAATTTTAAAAATGACAATGTTCATAATTCTCTAACAAAAAAAGACACACATTAATTTTGACTGACACTATAAATTTAGGACACTTTAAATAAACCATTCTATGTGTAATATTTGGCAAATCTAATAATTATAAAACATTGTTCTACCTTTGGATATGCTCTGTTTTCTTATCCTATCTCTTTTAAATTGCTAAGGTAAGCATATGAGAAAATTCTAATTAAAAATACATTGATTAAAAATTCATTTTGCATCTGAAAAAAATAGAAATATGTGAAGTGACCAAATATCGGAATAGGTCTGTAAGGCAGATCATTTGTATTTTTCAAATTTTAATTTAATGCAATTATTTAACAATTTGAACAGGTGTGCAAAGATAAGATGACAAATTTTTTTAAATTCTTTTAAGTACATATTGGGTATTGTGGTAGTTAAAGTTAAATTATAGTAAGGAAGTAGGAAGTGTTCTCTGACAGTGTGCCTTTAGGGAGAAGAAGACTTTATGACTTGGTTTTTAATGGCCCTTATGATTTCTGAGGGGAGTCATAATTTTTTAATCAGACACAGTTGCCATTTAATAAAAGCCAACTTTGCTAGGTTAGGTCAGTGACAGTATGTTTAATGGCTTCCTTGATAGTTTTCTGCACATTTTTTCTAAACTTATCTACATTTTGGGTAATTTTTAATTTTATAGTTAACCCTATTGGGCAAGGGAATAGAATCTACAGGTTATAACAGAAATTTTATTAATAGATGCCTTTAGGTTTTCTGCCCCAAAGTGAGTATGAAACTATCCTATTAACTGTGCCGTTTCTCATCCTTCTTTGTAATCTTTACAATAAAGAATTTAAAAAAGAGAGAGAGAAAGAAAAAAAAGAGCCAATGTTTTCAGTGCATAAAATTAGATCACGGAATATTTAGGAAATTACATTTAAAAAATACTGCAGTTTTGTTGACGTCTCATTATGATAGTGTGTCTTCCTCTTTTGCTCTGTCTGTGGTAATTCTAAATGGCCAAGCATTTTTCTCTGAAATTACATGATGCTTTTCTCTTTCTATTTAAATGTATTCTGAAGTTCATTGTAAGGCAGATCATTTGTATTTTTCCAATGATGCCCTAGTGTGACAACATCTTTAAGAAGGCATTTGCAAAGACTTTTTGAAAAAAATCTGAAAACTGGGGCCAGCCAGATAGCTCAGCAGATGGGTCCAGATTTTGATTCTTGTAATGCAGTTTTGGCCTCATACTAGGGGACACACTGTGACAGCAGTTGAGACTATGTTTGGTGGCACCAACCTGTGATACTAGCTCTTGAGAGACTGTCAACAGGGGGATCACGATGAGTTCCATCTAGTAGTGAGATCCCAAACACCCTGTAAACCTTTCCCTTCAGAGAAAAACAGAAGCAAGCTTCATTTTCCAGATGATGAAGTCCTTAGAAAGAAAGAAAGAATGAGAGAAAGAGAGAGAGAGAGAGAGAGAAGAAAGAGAGAAAGAAAGAAAGAAAGAAAGAAGGAAAGAAAGAGGAAAAAGATACATAAAGAATTGTATTTACCCAGTCTTCTAAAGTTACATTGGGTATCTCACTTTTCTAACCTTTAAAATTTGAAAAACAAAAGTGGGGTAAGTAATCTCTTGGGTGGGAGAGTTTAATTGGTATTAAACTCAATTTGAGCAAGGATCTCAGATTTCCTCATTCTGGTTTGACAATCATAGAGGCATACTCCATTGCTAAGGAGAGGGTTCCAATTTAAGACGGTCAAGCTGGGTCTAGATCTTGGATGACCTTGAAAAGAAAGCTGTCATGTTCATGCGAAGATATAAATGTTTGTTTGGCTCAGGAATTGGGATTTGAGCTTGACTGTCAGTTCATCTAGGCTGACTGATCCATTCTAATGTATTTATAATCACTAAGTGAAACATAGGATTTATTTAAGATAAATGTCTGGAGATGTTTGTCAAAAATTTGTATAACTACATCAGTTGCATACTTCAGGCATATCCCGAACTCTAAGCTCTATTTCTATATTAACTGAACAATACAGGAATTTTCTTTGGACTCCCATTATAAACTAAGAGAAATGGGCTTCACACACTGAGTTTAACATTCACCAGAATGATCCTTTCTCTTTCACTCTAGACTGCAACACTGATAAGGAATTAAGGTTGGGAACTTTAATTTCACAGAGTCTATGCTAGAATGAATTATACAGCTGTAACTTTTCCACCTTCTTCCCCTGTCCTATTTTACCACCTGCAGCACTCTCAACAGAAAAGTCTTCCTGCCTGGGAGCCATCTGCAACATAACTCATTTCTTCAAGGGGTGACTAGATTCAAGTGCATTGTACCTTCCAATGTGGCATATATTTCATTTATAGCTTTTAAACAATCTGTTTTCTTTTTTCACATCAGCAAAGATTTTAAGTAGCAGATGTCAAAAGTACTTAGTTCTTTGCTTCTTGAAATTTCAGACATGTTAAAAATGAGATTTTGCTTCTATATTGTAAATTCTGTGTGAAATATCACAATTCAATTATGTTTCCTCTATGGACAACAGTGGACCGTGTATGAGAACAATTTTGAATGCATTATCCAAAAATTAGCCTAATTTTTTTTTAATCTTAGCTGCTCCAGGATAAACAAAACTTCAGGGCACTGATGCTGATGTCCTAATTCTTACTTTACCCGCTCTGCTGGAAAAATATACACTGGTAGGGGAGCCCAAACCATGGTAATGGTTCAAAGATTTCTTATTTCAATATTTACATTTTGTGGGCTTATTGTGGATTTTCTTTTTGTTTTAATGAGCATTGAAGATAAGCTGGTTTCACTATGGTAATGCAAATGTTAAAATGATTGTGAACGCTATGCCATATGGTGCTTAAATAATGGTAGAGATAGATTGTTGATCAGCAGATACATTCTCATTAGATTCTCACCATTTTTAGCACCTAACAGATGAATTTTCTTAGGAGCAGTTTGTTCTAAGGATGGCTTTCTTGGCTGTCATAGAAGGTTTAAAGTTTCATGAACTTTTTGCTGTGGCATTGCATATTGAATAAAACATCTATTGTACTTTCCAAGGTGCATACCTTCTAATCTCTAAAGACATTTCAATATTCAGATAGTCTAAATAGGAAAATAATGCTAAGACGTGGCATACTATTATATGACTTGAAATGTGTCTTGTTATCATTTCTTAAGGGAAACAGTAACCTACATGTTCTCTGATTATTAATACTAAGACTTCCCGTGAGTAAGGCTGAGAAGAATGGGGTACAGTGTTTTTCCATGACCACAGAATGATTTACAGCTATATAATGACTATTCGACCCTAAAAGTAAGATGGTTACGAGGAAAATAAACTCCTGAAAAATTATAAATATATGCATTCTTCAGCTGATGGGTATCTGGGTTGTTTCCAGGATTTTGCTATAACAAATTGTGCTGCCATAAACATGCCTGCAGGTATACAACTGTGGTATGAAGTTCTCAGTTCCTCTGGAAGAAAACCCAGGAGGGCAATAGCTGGCTTGAATGGAATCTCCAATCCTAGCTTTTGAAGAAATCTCCACAGTGATTTCCATAGTGGTTGTACCAGTATGCGCTCCCACCAACAGTGGAGAAGGGTTCCTTTTTTTCCAGTCTCTTCAGCATTTTTTATTGGCTTACTTCTTAATGTTAGCCATTCCTTATGGAATAAGATGGAATCTTAATATTGTTTTAATTTGCATCAACTGAAGGATGGCCAAGACAGATGTGGCATTTTTACACAATGGAATACTATTCAGCTATAAAACTGGATACATCTGAATCTCTTGTTGGAAAACGAATGCAACTGGAGAACACGCTTTTATTAGAGCTGCATGTACAAACATTGTATTGTGTCCTTTCTGTGAGAACCTGAAATAGAAAAATGGAAGTGGAAGGGTACAATAGACACTGGTAAAAAGGAATGAACTTCTTCAAAAGGAAAGAGTTTTACTGAATTGAAGGACAGGGGAGAGAGCAGGGAAAGAGATTTGTCTATGTAGGTAAACAGGATGGTTTGGACAACTGTGCTGTGTATTTGTGCTAGTCTATGGAAAGAAGCAGTTAACGATTTAATTTGTTTTGACTCCTTTTTGCAATTGTCTATGCTTTTTCTCTTCTTAATTTCTTACACATTTCTTTCTTTTGTTCTTCTTCCAATTTTATGTGCACATCCCTGGTAATATAAATAACGGGTTGGAAGACAAAACCATGCATTACAACAAATACTGTGAACTGCATATTATTTTGTTAAGTTAAATTCTTTATTGTTTGCGATTTTATCTTTTTCAGTGTACTGGCTTTAAAAATGCTTAAATAAATAAAAATAAATAATGGAAATGCAGCCACAAAATTACAAATGCTGATCATAACCCTCCATCCATTGTTCTAATTCATGAATATGCCATTGTCTTATATGTTTAAATTTTGTATTCAGAAGTCTATATATCCTAAAGGAGTACATAAATCTCTCTACTATTTTATATTTCACTCTTGGAGTGACATATTGTCTAATGCAAATGAACAAATCTAATTATACACTAACTTCAATTGAAATAAATATTGATTAACATCAATGGAAAAGTATTTCAAAATTTATGCTGAGAGAATATACTAACTTCATTATTAAGAGTTTGAATGCATAAAAGCTAGCCATCACTATTAGTGGATTATTAATACATTATTATTATTAATTGTATTATAAGATTGTCTTGCTTCAGAGAAAGTCACTGAATTTCTTCCAAATACTGATTTTACTGATTACTAAGATGGCAATATGTCAGCCTCCTCTTTCTCCTTAAATTTATTATTCTGCTTTGATAACTTTTCTTAAAGAGTAAAACATAGAACAAAATTTCAGAACCACTCAGTAAAAGGGTAATGCTGATTAATACATTTCATATTGTTATCCTTAAATTACTTACTCAGAGTATAAGATGCTGGCAATTAATTGTTCAAACAATATTAACACAAACCCTTGTTTTCAATGAACTAAGAGAATTAGTAGTATAAATATCTTAGCTAATATTTATACTTATACCCATATAAAACTATCCTTATACATATATAATTTTTCTCTTCTTTCTTTTCTCCATCCCCTATCATAATTTTTTTTTCCTTTTGAAGTTTCTTTCTACTTTACAATATCTGTTGTACATTTATGGCGTTATTTACTTTTTCAGCCTCTCACATTAAGAACACATTCTGGCGTTTGCATATGTGTATTTCTGGCTTGTTTCTGTTATGAGAAAGGTCTTGAGTTGCATGCATTTCTCTACAGAAATCTCTAGCTTATCCTGCTAATGGCTGAGTAGTATTCCATGGTACGGAAAGACCATATCTCTTTTATTGGATGCCTTTTTAAGATGACTAACAATCATCTTCTTTTTTCTTAACTCTATGCCTCTCACTCCACGAAT
Source organism: Myocastor coypus (assembly GCA_004027025.1). Taxonomy (NCBI): domain Eukaryota; kingdom Metazoa; phylum Chordata; class Mammalia; order Rodentia; family Myocastoridae; genus Myocastor; species Myocastor coypus. Next base: position 158,403 of record PVJA010000288.1, read on the forward strand.
TGTCATCTGGTGCCCTGGTTTCCCAATGCACTGACAGAACTGAAATGGCAAGCAGAGATGCTCCTTCGCTCGGTGACCACCTCTGAGCATGTATACTTCTCTTCTGTATTGTCAAATGATTTCATTTGGAGACAGCATCTGCCTGTACTGTTCAGGCCAAGGTCGAACTCACTATGAAGCTCAGGCTGGCCTCAAACTCACAGTGATCCTCCTGCCTCAGACCCTCAAGTGCTGGTAGCTCAGATATGTACAACATACCCAGTTCAAACCATCCTTCCTTCCTTTTTTCCTTCCTTCCTTCCTTCCTTCCTTCCTTCCTTCCTTCCTTCCTCCTTTCTTTCTTTCTTTCTTTCTTTCTTTCTTTCTTTCTTTCTTTCTTTCTTTCTTTCTTTTTTTTTTTGTATTTTAGGGAAAGGTCTACAGGGTGTTCAGGATGTCACTACTAGATCGGACTCTGGACTCACAGTGCTACACCTGTCTAAATCCTCCCAAGAGCGGGAGTTATAGGCACATACCACCATGCCCAGTTCAATTGCTGTCTCAGCATGCCCCAGGGCTGGAGGATATACAGGGATGAAAGCGCAACCCCTGCACCAGCTTGCAGTGCGCCTTAGTCTGCTGAGCTATTTGCCGGCCCTGAAACAATTCTTTTTTGACTCAACCATTTCCTTTAGCATATACAAATCTGTAGCACTTTTTTTTTTTTTTTTTTTTTGTCTTTTTGAGACAGGGTCTCGCTATGCAGTTCAGGCTGGCCTTGAGCTCAGTTTTGTAGCCCAGGCTGGTCTCGAACTCACACCGATCCTCCTGCCTCAGCCTCCCGAGGGCTGGGATTACAGGCATGCGCCACCACATCCGGCTTGTAGCACTATTGTAAGGAAAAATAACTGATTTACCACACATTTTTAAACTAACAATGTTTTATAATATTTTACTTTACCTTTCCTCCATCTACAAAAACAACTCTGTAATGACTTATATTATGATCACTGTTTGCCTAAAAAGGAAAACTACACGTTGACTTTTTTCCTTTTGTAGGGAAGGCTTTCTGAGACAGGGTCTCCTTGATATGAGATCTAATCTGGCCTTGCGAAAATTTTGTGGCACAGAATTGTCTTGAACTCCCAAGGACCCTCTTGCCTCAGCCTCCCAAGTGCTGTGATTATAGGTATGAAACACCACACAAGGTTTATAATTTTTTCTTAATTTCATGTTAGAATGAATATTTGCTTCTATTCTACCACAAAATTTAATCGTTATTATCATTATTAATGATAAAACCAACAACATTTAATTCAATTTTGCTCTTGAGTCCTTATTTGGAATTTCAGCAAAATTGGAGATAGTGAGCCCTGCTTTATACATCTTGTTGCATGTCTTTGCCACTTTCTTCTAAGTCTCTCTTTTCAATTTCTGGAATGATAACGATTAGAAAATGTTTATTTTATTATTATTTTTTAAAAGGATTCCATGCATTATTTTATCCATTTCCTTGGCTTTGAATTCCCACAATATGCTGACATTTTATTTGCTTATCCCTAAACTTGATCTTCAACTCCAACTTCTCTTTCAATAGCTCTTCTGGGAGAAGCGGTGTTGGTCTCAATTTTCGGTGAATCTCCTTCCTGACTCATTTCTGTTTCAGAAACAATGTTTTTTAATACTTCAAAAACCACTTTCTCACAACACAACATTTTCCTATAAGAACATATGTATATATCAGTTCAGTATTATATTACATAAAGCTCTTTTTTCCTCATATAGAGAGAAAAGGTAGTTCATTAAATCAGTATGCAAAATTCAGATGTGTCATAATTTTAGCTGATTTTAGGTGAGGTAAACAGTTGATTTATGTATTATTAAAACAATACCTGTTCATTGTTGAGAACTTGCAAAACATTGCAACTGCTTTTCACATACTTTAAAATAACTGTATGTGTCGAGATTCTTTAATTGAGAAAATCCTGCCTCTACGCTTAGTATTTCTAAACATAGTTGTGGGATAGTGAAATAGATGATTACAAATATGTGATCTTCAGGAGATCAAAATGGTTCTCATAGGAGGGCCATTTAAGCCATGTATCTTTAATCAAAAATCAAGTCAGGGGGCTGGACCAAGTTCAGGAGAAAGACATAACCAATGATCCTCAAACAAATTTCCTGTACTGTAAGAAATCCATACATGTGAAGTTTTCATTCATCATTTCTCCTACATAAAATATTCTTTAGCTCTTTCTTACTATTAGAAGCATATGATTATATGATCTATAAAGAAAATTTGTGATTATCAGTATCCAAAATCGAACCCTTAAGTAAGACAACTTTAGGGCCCATGTAATCTTTCTCCTGAATTTGGTCCGGCTCTTGACTTAATTTTGATTACAGAAACATTCATAGTTCAAATGGTGCTACTTATAAGAATCATTTGGATCTCATGAAGCTCACATATTTTGGGATCCTCTCTTCCAATATCCAGCTGCCATCTTTGGAAAGAATAACCTTATGGAGATGAGACACGTGGGTGCTCCAGTCAAAAGACCCATCTGAGTACCCTGTGAATAGCTGGCATCATCTATAAAATATGTGATGAACATCCAGCATACCATGCATGTTGACTGAAACTGAGTCTTCATATGACCCTAGCCTATTACACTGCTATTACATGAAGGAATACATGAAAAGTAAAGGTGGACTCAGCCATGAAAATATGAGTAATGGAATAAGTCATAACAGTTTAGATCTAGGTTACTTTGGTGTCCAGTGATTATTCATGACACGTAGTACATGACACTTAGGACAGACAATGTTAAAATTAATAGAAATATACAATTGAGCCGGGCATGGTGGCGCACGCCTGTAATCCTAGCACTCGGGAGGCTGACAAGTGGGCTCAAGGCCAGCCTGAACTGCATAGTGAGACCCTGTCCCAAAAAATAAATAAATAAATAAATAAATAAATAAATAAAATAATGCAATTCAAAAAACTTATTTAAATATTTATTGATTCTTAAAAAGTTATGAATCATTAGACTTGTCATAGATTTTTTTTTTTTTTGGAATAGACAAATTCATTAGAAATTAAGAATAGATTCTGTAAGATGAGAGATCACAAACAGGTTGTCCTATATTTTAAATTTTAAAAAAGGATTTAAGAAAATATATAGCTCCATAAATTAAAATAAATTTTAAAGACCCTTATATAGATTTCTTGAGTCTAAGGAAATCTATAAGCCAAAAATTATCATCAGTGGATGCAAATTTTTATGTACACATCTGCTATATAGTTAGTTATATTTTCATTATTGAGTACTAAACATAAGGCCTTGAGCATACTAACCAGAATCTGTTTCAAAAACTGCAATCTATTCTAATATTATATTCCTGGTGTTTTCTGATAAAATATTGCCAATCCTGCTGGCCATTTTAATGAAATTTTCTGCTATCATTTTTCAGTTGTAAACTGTACCTTTTTGCATATGAACTTATTCATCTTATATATTAATGATATGACAGCTGATTATTCAACACGGAGGGTGTCCTATTGTTTCAATTTTCTATTTTTGTTAATGCATATTTATAGTACATCACGATTGTGGAGAATTGGTGCTCATGAATAATCTCCAAATTCCCTCCACCTGTTGATCTTCCCATTTGCATATATTCCTAAAAATATATTTTAACTAAAATGTGTAAATGTATCAATCTAATTATTTCAAACATTTTTTTTCTTAATGAGCCTTTTTTTTTTCTTGTTTCAGAACTTTTGTTTGTTTGTTTATTTATTTTTATGGCCGGCTCAGCCTGCCCTGAGGGCAGGACTGGTGCAGCATGTGGTACTGGGGATCGAACCTCGGTCCCTGCAGCTGCCTAAGCTTTCCTAAGCAGGTGCTGTAGACCACTGAGCCATCCTTCCGGGCCCTTAATGAGCCTTTCTAAAGATTCTTTCTTTGGGTCTTTATAAGAAGATACTCAGCCTTCTAAAGCTTGAAGTGTGATGTGTGTGGGCTGAAATTCCGAGGTGTGGTAGTACATGACAACATACACTTTGTTGGAATTCTGTCTCTGGGACGTTTTCAGCTTTGTGCATTCAGTACCTCAGAAACTGTGGACCTTAATTTACCTTGCTCAATTCAGACCTCCTTCCTTTTCTCTCTAGTGCCCATTATCCTATTCTTGCTATTGGTAAATACTTCGATAGCTTCCCTTAATGTTCTGTTTGCTGGGTAGGCCTCACTGTAGGCAGAAGCTGGAAATAAGAAGTGATCTTCTAAATGAATCACTGTGAACTTGAAATCTAAATGGCTCTTTTAAGTGTCTTCTGTGTATCTGAGAATGATGACTGTCAGCTGCTGCAGAGGTTGTACTTGCATGCTATTGTAAAAAACAATATAGCAAATGTTTATTTTTATAATAGACTTCCCTCACTTTCAATTCTAACAATTCCTGGGCACAGTGGGGGCTGCCCTGTCTCCTCCCTGCCTCCTGTCTCCTGTGGGTGTTGGACTTGGGTATGACATCAGTGGGAGTCACTATGCTCTTGGATTTCTTTTAGCCCAAAGGCTAGACCTAGAGTGGGACCACTTTTATCTTTCTAGTGAAACAAATGGTTTTTTCACACTTTTAAAAGAAGGTAAAAAAACTGTGTTTATATTTTGATTTTTGGATATGTCACAAAATTTGAATTCTTGAAAATCTGAGGTTTTTCTGTATTATTGAATATCAGAATAGAATTTTAATCCATATAAGGTGAACAAAATGTGTGTGAAAAGGTTTCTTTCATATGCATAAATATTTCAAAGCCTACATATAATATATATATATATATATATATATATATATATATATATATATATATATATATAGTATTTTAGGGAAGAGTCTACAGAGTGTTCAGGCTCTCACTATTAGATTGGACTCCTAGTGATCTGTTTATTTATAGACTCGTAAGAGCTGGGGTTACAGGGGCACACCACCATGCCCAGTCTCAATTGCCTTCTCAGAGCATCCTGGGGGCAGGGCTGTCACTGCAGGCTTGACTAAAATAAAATGTTTATATTGTGCTCTTAACATTTTTCAGCCTTCCTTTGTTTTGCATTAAGAAAATCCAGCATCTTCCTGTTTGTACATCGTTGTCTATAACTTAATCTGTGAAAGCTGCAAAGCTGAAGATTTGAGACATTCCATTCATTGCGTACTGAACTAAAGGTAACCAGATGATTCCTATGAACTACAAAATAGTTCAATATACATACAGCAAACTTAGTTTGTCTTATGTAGTATCACCCTGTATTCTCAACTGAATATAAATTTAACATAATAGAACAGTAAAGGAAGTTCATACTACCATACAGCAACTCTATGCTTTATTGAATGTCAATGGGAAAATCTGTTGTAAATATTTATCCTGAAAATAATAAATATGTGTAATATATAGGATATATATATATATATATATATATATGTATATATATATGTGTGTGTGTCCATTATGAATTCTATCCAGTTTACTAAAATAGTATCATTTGCTTAAATCTGTGAAGTATGTGTGCACCAACTCTACTGCAGGATTTTTAATAAAATACTTATAATTTTTCCTCACAAAATGACTCTATCCTTAATATTGAATTTTCATTCGAGTTTACAGAGCCATAGAACTACCACTTACTTCAAAGAGAATTTCTCAAAACTCAATTTGATTTCATAAATTGTATGTATCTTTATTCTAATTAGCTTACTTGCTTTTTGAAGTAATGGATAATAGCTTATCACACTTGTACAATTTAGCTGATATAAAATTCTGCAAAAGATCAACACAGCTCTAGATTAATTCCTGAGTGCCCAGGAATTCATAGAATTGAAAGTGAGAGAAGTCTATTATAAAAATAAACATTTGCTATATGTTTTTTACAATAGCATGCAAGCACAACCTCTGCAGCAGCTGACAGTCATCATTCTCAGATACACAGAAGACACTTAAAAAAGCCATTCATATTTTAAGTTCACAGTGATTCATTTAGAAGATCGCTTCTTATGAAATCTGACCAACAGAATTATAACACCTTGGTAGATAGCATGTGTCAACAGCAGTTAATGCAAGTTATATGTGCGTGTTACTTTTTTGGTATACAGAAATCTACAGCAGTTTCCAGGAAGTCCTGATCCTCACTGATGTAGAGTGAATTAATAAAGGGAAATATTTTGTGTACATTTGTGTGAAAGAAATCTGTACATATATTTGCAATATCGCCTCTGGCATCAGCCCCTCGGCATACCCAAGCTAGCACAAACTTGAGTCACGCTTCCTCCACAGCTCAGCTCTCACAAGAGTGGATTTGAAAAGAAGAGAAAAAGAGAATTAAAGTCCAAAACAAAGAAACACAATTAACAACAACAAAAACCTCTACAAGAAACATTTAAGAAGAGTGGTACCAGTGAGATAGCTCAGCGGTCTAAAGCGCCTGCTTAGGCAAGCTTAGGCAACCACAGGGACCACGGTTTGATTTCCAGCACCACATGCTGCACCAACCCCAACCCCCGGGCAGGCTGAGCCAGCCATTACATAAGTTACTAAAGTTTAAAAAAATGTAAGAAACATTAAGGGCACTGAAGATTATACAAATTTAGAAATTAAAATTAGCCCATACTGTCAGTATAGACACATACTGATTTACGGAGACACTGTCTGTAAATCACATACTTAAAAAAAAAAACACTAATATTATTTCTGTACAGACATACATGTCTAACTTCCCAAGATATCCGTTACCTGCCTGTTCACAAAGCATCTCTGTGACATTGACATCCACTTCCTGAGTTCTTATACTTGAACACACCTAGGCTCAGCTCATCATGGCAATCTCTACCTTGCTATCAGTGGCTTGGTTCAGTTCAAGGATTCCAGTTTTATACCAGTAAAGTAAATATCACATGTATATATAATGTATATTTTATATGATATAAAATATATAGAGACAGACACAGAGGAAAGATTTCACAGGAAATGTGTCATACAGTTTAATTGTGAATCACAGATGTTTGGGTTGACAATTTAGTTTTCAAATAAAAGCATTTAGCAAACTTTTGCTTTGGTCCATAATTTCTACATTAGGAGCCAAGTATCACCCTGGCCATCTTTGTCAAAAAATAGAAATGCATCAGTATCCCCACCAAATTGTAAAACAAATCAAGTTCATAAACCAAGGATCATTATGTTTCTATATAACCAAGGACACCATTCTTTCCTGGCCAGGGCTATCTTTTTGTTCTGGCAGAATTGATAGGGTAGTTGTAAAATATAGACTAAGGATATGATGCTTCAAACTGCTACACTTCACAGAGGTGATAGTTATAACAATTGTGAGACTTGTGGTGCCCTAAAGGATGTCAAAACAAATTCCAGAGCAGATGATGCTGGAAGAATTTATTGATCTAATCAAACAACTGTGATGCTGCTGACCTTCAACCTTCAAAAACTAATGTGTGTGCTTATTCTTAATCTATCATTAAGTCTATTTCTTTCAGACTAGAGAATCCTGCTGATCCAACCATGTACACTTGGACACCAAAAGTGTAAAACTTATGTTGATATATGTTTCAAATACTTTATATTTATATTCATTTTGTCATTTTTGGGGATATATATATATATATATATATATATATATATATATATATATTTCTCAACCTCTTTAGCTCCGTCCTTTCTTGATCAATTCTCATTTCCAACATGTCTACTTTTGTGTTTCCACCATATTTATTTTGTCTTCTATATTTAAGATTTAATGTTTCTCAGTTATCAGAAACAATAAGATATTTAACTCTCCATGTGTGACTTTTTTCACTTAACATAATGGTCTCAATTTCAATCCATTTCCCTGCAAATGCCATGATTTGGCCATACTTGCAAATCTTTTACACAGACTTAACTGAAGCCCAATGAAAATACTAGTAGTGTTCTTTACAGAGCTGGGAAAATTAATTCTAATTTTCATGTGAGAATATAAGATTCAAAACCAGTTCCAGTCCTATTCAGCTACATTATCTTTGATGAAGGAGGCAAAATCTGTGTGGTTAAAAAAAAAATGCCTCTTTAACAAAAGTTGTTAGAAAAGTGGCTATCCATATATTGAAGACTGAACCTAGACTGGTATTTCTCACATTCACTAAATCTAAAGTCCTAAGTGTAGACAAAGACTTTCTGAGCAAAATCCAGTTATATAAGAAATATTACCAAGAATCAACAAATGAGATCACACCAAATTAAAAAGTTTCTATGCAGGGGGCCCTGCAGGTTGGCTCTGTGGTCTAAAGCGTCTGCTTAGGAAAGCTTAGGCGGCTGCAGGGACCGCGGTTCAATTCCTGGCACCACATGCTGCACCAGCCCTGCCCTTAGGGCAGGCTGAGCCAGCCATAAAATAAATAAACAAACCAAAAAAAAAGTTCTGAAACAAGAAAAAAAAATAATTGAAAAAAATGATAATAAAATTAAAAAATAAAAAGTTTCTATGCAGCAAAGAAAGACAATAACAAGGAGAAACAACAGTCTGTAAAATGGAAAAAAATATTTCAGCCAGCTACTCCTCAGATAATGGACTAGTACTTAGAATATGTAGAGAATTTTTTTAAAAAGTAGACTCATTAAATGTAAAAACTGAGTAAAAAATGTGCATCTGAAGCAAATAGATACTTGTCAAATGGGGAATGCAAATAGCAAATAAATACATGGGAAAAAATTTCAACATTTCTGGCCGTATAAGAAATTCCAATTAAAACACCACCATGATTCCATCTCACTCAGGAAAGGATGGCTATCTTCAAGCAATAACAAATGAGGCTCTGAGGGAAAAACAAAAACTCTTCTTCATTGTTGTTGGGAGTATAAACTAATACAACCACTTTAGAAATCAGTATGGAGACCCTCATCCACAAAGAACCCCTAAAAATAGAAATTCCATGTGATACAGCTGTTCCCTTCTAGATATCTTCCCCAAAGAGTTGAAGACATCACATCATGGTGATGTATGCGTATTTACAGCAGAGCAATTTATATCTTCATTTTGGAAACAATCGCCATGTCCACCATGTTAGGTTCTAAAATATCTGCTTAATTAAATGCCTAATATTACCACTACCTAATCACTCAAGGAGAATACAAGGGGAAGTTGGTTATTATCACGAGTGACCACAAATGTAAATTTCAAAATTTCTTTTTCATACTTTGACCAACTTCCAACAAATTTTAGACTGTCTCTCTGTGGTTACTTTTCTTCAGTATCTTATTAACAAAGTTCTTTTAAGAAAAAGAGACATAACAGCTCTGTAGTTGTCTTGTTGCTTGCCTGTAAATGAATTTGTAGGACTTTTTTTCTGAGGGGAAATTTTAATATACTTGTCTGTTTTGCAAGTATTCATCTAGATAAAACTATGTGATTCACAATAAATTCTTTAATCCACAGTATAATGCTACTGTCATGCATAAAGTACAATATGTCACAAAATTCTGAAAGTAAATGAAGAGCTATAAATGTTCCCATCTAACTCTATAGGGTGCAGAAGACTCAATCATCGCTTAGGATAATACACTTAACATATAGGCTAATGGTCATTGAAAATGTGATCTGGTACAAGTACCAGTGTCACTACAAATAGGTAAAAATATAGATAACATGTACAGTGTTTTATAACCATATCTAAATATCCTCTTTGTCATCATCTGGGTGCATACCAGATGCACACTTCTAATTAATGCCATCTTTCTTTTCATTAATTAAGTTTACTGGTAAGTTCTAGATATACATAACAATTACATCATCATATGGAATTTATACTTGTACATGATACAATTTATTTTATTCTCATTTCCCTACCCTCCATTTGACTCATTTCCTTATTTACAAAAGAACTGTTTCCATGTTCTTCTTGTTCTCATGATCCTCTTTTTCATTTCCTTCTTTTCTTTGCCTCCTTAGATCTCCTTCTCATTGAAAACATTTTCTTCCTATTATAACTTGAGGTCACACTATGAAGTAAAATGAACAGAACACACATGTGTAAATGCCTCATTGTCTCTCTGGTGTGAGAAACTGGAAGCTTAAATAAGGACCACAACGTGTGGATGCCGAAGTGGTGCAATCTTCTTATTTGTCTCTCATGAGACATGTACAAGTTTGGTAAACTGTCCATACAGACAGAGCAATAAATTTCTATCAAATGCATACTACCCTATTGTTTTATAGCAATAATGTACCTATTTGTTTATTTAACATATATCACAGAGCATAAATATAGCACATTAATAAAGGTAGCCATAAAACCAACTGTTCATTTTCCTGGGAAGTCCAAATACACATTTTAACAATTAATTGACACATACCATACAATTCATCTACTTAAGGGACATTAATTTTTTTCGTAAATTCACATCACTGTAATCATCACCACAATCAAGATTGAGAGCATCTGTCCTTTCCCCAAAACTTTAGGCAATTACTAAACTGCTATCACTCTATGTAGATTTTTCTGTTCAATATATTTTATATTAATTAAATCATACACTATGTGATATTTTCTCATTGCCTTTCTTCACTTCTAATATCTTAAAGGTTCATCGGTGTTGTAGCATGACTCAGTATTTGATTGTTTTTATTGCCAAGTAATATTCTATTGTAGGTATTTAAGATATTATCGTAGGCAACTAAAAGACATTATTAATCCATTCACTAGTTGATGAATATTGAATTATGCAACATTTGTTAATATTATAAATTTTATACGTTGCCCCACTATCCATAATTGAGTAGTTTTAATTGTGGGCTTCTAAGAGGATTTGGAAAAATCAGAAATTTCCTGTAGGGTTTTTGAAAATTTTCACCCAGCAAATGCAGAGTTTTTGTGGTCCGATTTCCCAGCTTCAAGTAAAGCTACACTTCATGAAAGCAACATACTAATTGTTATGTTTTGTATCTAGGTGTCTCCTCAAACCGTATGTAGTTATTGTGGTAGCTTCCAGTGCGGGAAGATTATGGGTGTGAGTGCTACATCTGCCCTGGGGAAGATAACCTGCATTACGATGTAAGGAAGGGGCAGAGCCTCACCAGCTGCTAAAGGTGCTGCTCCTTTTCCCTATAGTCTTTGCTGTTTTCTGCCACCATGCTGCTCTCTACCAGGTACTGCTATGCCTTGGACCCAGTTGATTATGGACAAGAGAAGAATAACTGAGCGTTCTATATTCCTGGCTATTATGTTTCATAAGCACACTATTGAATAGGGAAGAGGAAAGAAAAAATACCATAGTAGTTCTAGAAACATCTCCTTCACTAGTTCCAGTGCTGAAATGCTTAACTGTAGCCTTCTCTTCATCTAGTTTGTTGCTTCTTCTGTCTGCAGATTTTTCTAGCAAGTTCATGCTCATAATCCTTCAACTAAGGCAATGGTCAGTAGGGGTAACTTTCTCCCAGGCAACTAAAAGAGTGATCTGCATTTCAGTCAGTGTACGAAGACGGTATTTGCTGCATCTTTCCTTGTTGTCCTACATTGGTCCCTGTGCCAGAATCCTGGGGAGATATAACTTACAAGATATAGCTTATCTCTCCTGAAAGAGAAATAATAATAATAATTAATAAAAATGACACTAGGTTTATTGGTGTATTTTATTTTATTTGTATGGGAACTTGAACTCAGGAACTCATGTTTGCCAGGAGAGCCCTATGCAGGTGAGCTATATTCCTGGCCATTATGTTTCATAAGCACACTTACATACACACACATACTAATACCAATACCAATAGCTGACCTATCCCCAATGTTACTTTCCCTATTAGTGTAATAAGACAGTACTATAGAATTAGGACAATAAAATAAATGCTCAAATTATGACAGCTTGAAGAGTGCATGCAGTGGTTTTATGGTGCTGTCATGACCAATTCCAGGTAGTCAAAGTTGGAATCACAAGAGACTTATTGGTACAGATAAGGAAAGCCAAAATAACCCATTGCCATTTATTTACATAGTCAACAAGGTTCTTTACCTATTTTCTATCTGAATAAGGAAAATGAGAGAAAGGAAAGGTAATTTTACAAAGAAATAACAGTGTACAGATAGGGGTGAAAAGGCTTATCAAAGTTTATGGAAACTCAAGCTAGTGCCACTCAGAATGAGTTTGATTTGAATCAAATTACTCCTGGGTCTATTGCCAGCCCGGCCCCTGGGTGAACTGAGATGATAATTAAGACTGGGTGTGGTGGAGTGTGCCTATAATTCCAGCCCTTGGGAGGCTGTAAATAGGCAGATCACTAGGAGTCCGATCTCGTAGTGAGACCCCAAACACCCTGTAGACACCTTCCCTAAAATAAAAAAATTAAAAAAATAAATAAACAGGAATTAGAATCAAATTGCTGTATTTAACAAGGAAAAGTGGAAAGCATGCAAGAGACTCAGATCCAACATCTGCTCTATCAAGAGTCGGAGGTGAAATGCCTTAGAAAATGTTAATTTGAAGTAGATGTTCTTCTCGATGCCTTGGACCCAAAGGCAAAGTGCAGAATTTTCAAAAAAATTCATACATATTGATAGGTTCTGGCCCTAGTATGAATTGCTGAATTACTATGGTGGTCATCTAACATGGCTGAAGCCCTTATGACAACAGCTTATCTTCCCAAAGACCACCTCCCCCTTATTCTCCAACTCAGCCCAGGGTACAATTTCCTTCCACTTGTCCCGCCACCTCCGGGAAGGCCCCAATCAGCTCCTCGGGTAAATCTAAGCGTCCTCATCAAATCCCATCCCTGGTAAAAGGTCGTAAAAGCTTCAGCCTCCCTTTGTTCCAATTCAGAGAATTCCTTATCTTCCCCGAATTCTCTCCCTGTCCTCCAGGAGAATAAAGCCCTTTTCTCTTTTTCCTTCTGCCTGTTTCTCTGCTGCGACACCACAGAAAACCTATCACATATATCTGCCCGAGTGTTACCTGGAGGGTGTCTTTATGTCGAGAAGACTCAGCCTCTGCTGTCACCCAGAGAATCTGTGACAGCTAAGGAAAAGCCAGCAGAAAGATTTTTTCCTTTTTCTTCTTGGAGTAATAGGAAATTCAGGGAAAGAAGGGAGTCAGTCTCTCTGACCTAAGCCTGGTGTCATGGATAAGAAACGAAGAGACGAGCGAAAGCATGGGGAGTTTCATTTAATCAGCATTCTGGAATACATAAGAGAAGCCACCAGAGGAAAAAACAAACAAACAAACAAACAAAAAAAGAGAAATAACATCATTGCATGTTTGTATTATTCGATGAGTTTATCATAATTTTTCCCCCATTCTTAGTGACTGTAGAGACAAGATGTGTCAACTTGTGTGTGGTTGTAGTTGTTTCTGGAGAGGAAAAGGACAAGTTTCAGCAAAGTGTGAAAGAGGAGGAACTTTAGGATCCTATACAGAGCAGGAACAACTTGTTTAAAACATTAAAGCAAGGCAATGGGGAAGCAAACGCAGGTAATAGGTCTATCAAAGCCATGTCACCTTTTAGAAATCACAGGGACCTTTTTCTTCAAAGAGTAAATTCATGAAGTTCCATAGATCCCATCATTTTTACTTTATAGTCCCTCACCCAAAACATTGCTCATAGCCTAGGGAAATCCCTTAAAAACCATTAAATAATACCAATTTTCTATTTGGCAGTGAGTCATGATTGCTCCCCTATCCTGTGAATTTCAAGGCAAAAGTCTAGAGCAGTGGTTCTCAACTGTAGAGGTAAGGAATTAACATCTTAGATAGTGAAAGATAAGAAACAGAGCCCAGAGACAGCTGTAATGGGTTACTTGTAATGGTAACTGTAATGGGTTACTTACTGAAACACGGGATTCAAGGAGACAGAAAACAGCTTGTACTAATGGCTCCTTGATCATTGTCTCTTCCTTTGTTTGGGAAGATGCTGGTTGTTTTATCCCCTTCTTGGAATGTTTTCAATTAGCATATGTATTAACCTGATGTTAGGTAAATGGTGATAGAAGTAGTGGTCTCTACTCTGCACTCCCCAAATTTGTTATGCAAATTCCTTGGGCTGTCCTTTAGTATTCAATAAAAGTAATATTCTGTGGGTCGAGGCTCACTTCAAAAGAGGCCAATCTCGGGGAGTCCTCTGAGCTAAATTCATCGGGTTTCTCATCCATCCTTTTGGCACTGACACAGAATATCACAACACTCGACCTTTCTAATGCCGTGACCCCACAATACAGTTCCTCATGTTTCGGTGACCCCAAACCAAAAAATAATTTTGGTGGCTACTTCAAAACTGTAATTTTGCTACAGTTATGATTCAGAATGGCTTTAGGCAACCCCTGTGTTTTGGTCGTTCGACCCCCACCGGGGTTGCGACCCACAGGTTGGGAACCACTGGTCTAGGGAAAGGTAAAACTTAGGAGAAATTCTCAGTATCAGCAAATACCTATAAGGTTTTGGGGAAGAAGGCAGCGTACTTGGGATGTGTTCATTTCCATGTCAATAGTATCATTTGAGTTTGCAGTGATTAAATATTTCATTTGCTAGGTCTTTATCTGGTGCAAGTTTCACCATGGAAGACTCACTCATCTATTTAATCACTTGTTCATTGCTGACCTTGGGCTTAATTTATGGTCTCCCGGGGCATCTAGGCAAGCTCTAAAGTAGCAATGAGCACAGAGGAGGAAGTGCAGCCCAAGTGCGCCTGCAGCAAAATGCCATAAAGAGGGCTGGGGAGATGGCTCAGTAGAATAAGTGCCTGCCTGGCAAGTGCAAGGTCCTGAGTTCAATCCCTGATACCACAAAAAAAGAAAAAGAAAAAAACGCCATAAAAAAGTGCGAGCATAAAAATCTTGTTATGTGAGGTATTTATAATACTGACATTGGATGGCATTGTTCACAGAGTTTGTAAGTACATTTTTATAAAATACAATATGCTTTCATAACTTTAAGCAATGATTTTAACTTACATTCTCGTAGAGCAGTCACATTTTAAAATATTCAAGCACCACCCTTGTTAGAGCACTGTACAATACGTACTTAAATCAAATGACTCAATTAAAGGAGCATAAAGTGAATTATGGCTCTAGTTGTTGCACATACGTGCTAGGCAGTGCTTATGACTATTCCCAGCTCCACGAGACTCATAGCCTAAGAGGCTTTCATGACTTTACTTCTGACCAGTTATCTGACTCTAAGTCCAAATGTGCTTTACTGTTAAAATCCTATTTTCAGTATTAATAGGCAAGGAGACAGACACATGCTTTAGGTGAGACACATCTGTATGCAGAACAGTCACAGCTGAGATCAAGGTAGCAGAGGAAAATGATGGAATGAGCACTGTGGGCTCCAGGAGAAAAACACTGAAGCCAGTCAAGGCAACAGAGAGGAAATTCAGAAAAAGAAATGATAAGGATGGAATTAAGCAGGGTAAGGAGAATAGAACATGAATGAAGAAAGGAATGGGGAGAGAGAAGCAAGAGAAGTGGGATGTGGGAGTAGAGGGGAGAGGCAAGAGGAGAAAGAGTAGAGCACCTGCCTTACCCAGAAGTCTCTCAGGCACCACTGAGAACCCTTCCACGGATCTCACTGCCCAGTCCTCATGTGGCATCTAAGATTTCAGACAATGCAGTAAACCTTTTTGACAGTTTCATTTTTTGCAGCAGCAGAAAAACATTTCATTGCTTATTAATTTAAAATTTGAAGTTTGAAAAGTGCTTGAAAATGTTTTATTTTTAAATACTTAAATATCTCTTTCTCAGTAGGGTCTCTATATGTAGTTGAGGCAGGTCTTGAGCTCATTGCAGTCCTCATACTTCAGCCACTGGAATGCTGGTTGCTGGCTAGGTACACTATCTTCCTCCTAAATTGATTTTAAAGAAAAAGACATCATAGCAACTTTTGAAAGTCAACATTTCTTCACTTACTCTTCCGTTGTATGAAATATTTTTCTAACGCCATTTTAGTTGGGGCAAAGTATTCCTATGTGCTATAATTTACTGAGATGTTGTTCTTATTCCTTGACGTGGATTTCAGGGCATGTCATATACTGTTTCTTTAGCATTAATAATGTGAAAAGAACCCAATTTAGTGACTTTGTAACTTGAGTAGTCTTCGTCACTCATCAAAGTACTCTTCAAAACGTTACAGAATTAGAATCTTAGCAATATACAAAAGGCCCATAAGTAGTTGATTCTATACCTTTCTATAATTAATGAAGTACATTATCCACCTGAATGATACACAACTGGAAAAAAACAACTTGGAGATTAAAGGAGTCTTTAATAACTTAAAAGAGATCAAAGAATAAAAAATTGTTTTCATGAGTGTTTCCTTTAAATATCTTTAAATAATATTCTAAGTGCCCTGTGATTGCTTGGATAAAAAGAAATGATTAATAGTACTGAAGACATATCAATAGACTTAAAACCAAGCAGCTGCTTGATTAAAGGCCTTCCTTCTTTTCTTTCTACATTTCTCTGAGTATCATAAATAGATTACTTTTAGAGTTGCATACATAATAACCTCATGCCAAATTATCTAAATCATCTCTTTGATATGCTTTGGTGGCTTCTGTGCATGGCAGGCATAGCCCACATAAGGAACATTGTAACTTCTTTTCAATGGAGAAGGGTTTATCTGTTTGCCCCTAAATGCATCTCAGAATCTATTTTACTCTGTTTCTCACATACTAAGTGTCAAAACTACAGTAAATAAACTCAATATCCTTTGAACAATTAAAGGTAATACAATCTCTCCAAATGTATTTTAAATTAATAAAATTACATCTGCAAGTATAATCAATTCAGCTGATTTCTAAGAATACCTTTTACATAAGCTACGCACAGAAAAAGCAAATGGGAATTTACATAACTGATGAAATAAAGTTTTACTTACCAGGGATTATTTTGTTAATGATTTCCCTAAGAATAATTCTAAAAACTGCTTGAGGGCATAAATAAATATAAAATGTCTCAAAGTTTTGATATTTGACTCAAAAATTCATGTTTTAATTATGATGCAAGCTCTATTTTAATATTGGACTTTAATATGGCCCTTTTAGGATTTCCTTAGTGTACCCCTTATCTTTTTAATATATGCTTTTCCTCCTTCATAGCTTAATTTTTAAAAGTACAATAATTTGTTCCCAATAAATGATACCTTAAAATGGAATTTATTTAGAAGATAAATCAGTCTTTAAAGAACTGTCTGTCCTTCGCGAGTGAGAAACAGAGAGACAAAGAGCGAACTGAAGTTGATCATGAGGATAGCCATAATAATTTAGTGAAAAGTACTTCTCTGCTCTGCTAGAGAACTGATAAAACATGTTTCATAGAGTGATTTAAAATAATCATAGGAAGCAAACTTGATATAATTGAAAAGGTGAAATGAAATGGAAGGACAAATTTCAGGTATGCATGTGACTAGAGATCAAAATAAATTTGAGATCCCTTTTATTTTTTATTTTTATTTTTTATTTTTTCTTGTTTCAGAACTTTCTGTTTGTTTATTTACTTATTTTTCTGGCCGGCTCAGCCTGTCCCAAGGGCAGGGCTGGCGCAGCATGTGGTGCCGGGGATCGAACAGCGGTCTCTGCAGCCGCCTAAGCTTTCCTCAGCAGGCTCTTTAGACGACTGAGCCATCCTGCCAGGCCCTGAGATCCTTTTTTTAATGACTAGTTCTTTCTGCATTGCTGAGAAATTCCCTGATTGTATTTAAAATTTTTAGATTCATTTAAATAATGTGTACCTACTATCATTCAGTCATAATCATCTTACATTTGATGAATCACTGAAAATTCATTGCTGGCTTCTGAGAACTAAATTTTGATTACATCAGAAAACAATATTTTCGTTTTTGATTCACGTTAAGGCCTTTGGAAAATTAAGTTTCCCCTGATCTGTATCTAGATGCATTCCTTGCTTCCTTGAACATAGATAAGATTCTCTGAGGCACTCATGAATAGTTTGGTGGCTCCCATCGGGGTCTGACATTTCAATATTTCCTGCTGTGCTTGAGAGGGAAGCATTTCAAAAAATTAAAAGCACTGATAAGCAAATCCTTCATTAATAAAACACACTATTAAGCTTGCAGCTCCTCTACTTACATTTTCCTATTTTATCTAAAATTAATTTGCAGGTGCCCTGAACTTCTTTGAAGATTTTTTGAAAGAAAGAAAGAAAGAAAGAAGGAAAGAAAGAAAGAAAGAAAGAAAGAAAGAAAGAAAGAAAGAAAGAAAGCAAGCGAGAGATGAAGTTAAGGGCAAGAATTTTTTTAAGCCTCCATCTATCACTCATCTCTGCTCCACAGATCATTTTCTCCTTTATTTAATAATTGATGCAGCTACACCAGCATGTTTAAATCCTCAACAGATAAGAAATAATTAAGTTAACACCACTCAGAATGATATGTAACATCTCAATCAGTGAGAATTTCTGAGTAATAATGAGAATAAAAAGACTGGAAGCTGTAGTGTATATATATATTTTTTCTTTTTAGTGAAAATCAAAGGCACACTGATACAGATGGAAGAAAGGCCGCCCTTTTGTGAAGGTGTTATAGGTTAAAATAAGCGCTGCTGGTGACAGTGACCCAAGGACAACACAGTGGCACACAGACACTGCTCGTCTCCTGATTTTGTAGTTAGTTCTAAATTTGAAAATTAGACTTTTCCATGGATGCTGAACTGCTCTTTATTTCAACAATCATACTGATAATAAATTGCTTAGATGCAGTAGGACTCTAATAGTTCCAATCCTCCTTTTCGAGCTCATAGGGGCACAATAAAATTGAAGGCAGAAATCTTCTTCTCCTCTCTAACTTCTCTCTGTCGCTCCCCCCTCCTCTGAATCTGGCTGTGCGTCTGCGTTCACACACATGAATATTTTTATTTCCTCTTCTCCCCCAGTGCACTGAAGCAGTTCTGTTCCAGTCTTAAATGCTTAAAAGCACTCCCAAGCCTTGATAAGTACATGGCTGCATGTCCTGTTGATCAGTCTATGTAAAAAGAATGTGTTATGTAAAATGGCCCCACAAGTACAAAAAGCCAAATGTCCTCCTTATATTATTTGTGACAACTCCTGAATATTTAGCTGATCCAATCAATTTCCATGGTTTCATATGACACCCTCATTTCTTTATGCATTGCCTAAGAAAGGGGCCAAATTCAAAGGAACCAATGAAAGTCTCTGTAAATAGCAGCAGAAAACAACTGTTCTCATATTCGCTGCTATTGCCAACACTAATTATCCTTAAAATTCATAAACGTTACTATATGTCAGACAAACTGTTGACCATTACAAAGAGTTACTACTGTTTGGCTTTTCATGAAAAAAAGCATGGCCGATCCAGCTTGCTGGTCTAGAGATTAAATTTCTAATAAGACTTAGACTGTCATCCCTATCTTATGTCCCCATGGAAAGATCTAAAAGTACACATTAATCTGAAGGCTCCAGGGGCCCGGTGGGATAGCTCAGTGGTCTAAAGCACCTACTTAGGAAAGCTTGGGCGGCTGCAGGGACCGTGGTTAGATCCCCAGCACCACATTCTGCACCATCCCTGCCCTGAGGGCAGGCTGAGCTGGCCATAAAAATAAATAAACAACAATAAAAAAATGTTCTGAAACAAGAAAATACAATAAAATAAAATAAAATAAAATAAAATAAAAAATTCTTTAAGAAAAAATCTAAAGGCTCCAAATTGCAGTACAATTAATATCTAGAGCCCTTTTGGTATTCCAAAGCAAAATTCTCAGTCTACACTAAGCAACCCGAAAGTATGCTGGGCATATGCAAAGAGTAAGCTTATGTTGATGGAAGCAACTCATAGCTGTCATAGGTCGAGGGCACCAGGCAGGCAATGAGGCTGAAGCCGCTGCTCAGAACTACAGGGCTGGCCAACCTACATGCTATGTAGAGCTGTCCACCCCTGATGTGGGCCGTCTGAGCCCCAAAGGAAGGGATCAGAGTGAAAGCAAACAGGGTTCTAGTGCCACAGTCACTGCGTTTTTCCAGGTCTTCTGCTCTAGCTGAAGGGCTGAAACACAGCTTCGTAACACTATTCAAAGCAAGACAGGCTCAAATAGAGATCAATTGGAGAAATTATAAGAGATAATTTAGGTGGTTTCTCCAAAGATGAGTGATCCGTTCTCCTAAAGTAACCACTGGGCAGGGCAGGGGACAGTACAAAGAAAATGTTAGGCACACTGGTATCATTTTAGTGCTTCTGATGCATCTCTGTAGGGGGTCAATCTTTCACTCATTGGTGTCCTAGGTTTACCTAACTCTGGAGTAATGCTGGAATATTTCTGTCCTTGCAGCTCTACTTTTTCTTTTAAAGTGTATAAGATATAATAAAAATTAGAAATAATACAGAATTTCCAAAAAAATATAATAACAATTCAACTATGGTTATTATATTATATATTGTTTTCCTCACAGTAGTTATTCAATAAAAAAGTAGTTGTTCAGATTATGACATGTAAGTATGCAAGAAAGTGGTCAAAAATGTAGCTGTTCAAATGTTTTGAAACACCTAGAACTGGTGGTTATTTGTCCAAATTGTGTATTCATATTTGTGCAAGGTTTTTTTCTGTTAGTGATTTTGATCCACTAATTGTTACAACCTAAAATGAAGGAATATCTTTCTTATCTTTTCCTATGTACCTCTAAGGACCTGAGAATGAAACCACTAGTGAAAAAATGTTTAAAATCTAACATGCGCTGTAATTTGCTACAAAAAAAACAAAGAACAGCATCAGTCCTATACATAAAATAGGTTTTGTAGAGTTAGAGGAATACAATATATTAGTCAGCAGTCTTCAAAATAAACAACACACTAAAACCCACACTTCAAAAAATAAAAAAGAAATGCTAAGATTGCATATGAGTATCTGCAGGGAGAGAAAGACCGATGGGAAGATTGAAAGGCATTTGTTCACTCTACCATCGGTGCTTGTGGCTGTAGTCACTGTTACGTCAAAATACTTGAGAAATGAGCTTAAGCAAAGGAAAGTATGTCATGGCTCACTATTTTAGAGTTTTCAGTCCATAGCTGGCCATAGTCTGCTTCATGGAATCTGGAGCTCTTCTGAGGCAGAACCTCACAGTGGAAGAACCTACTGGAACAAAGCCGCTGATCTCATGGAAGCTGGAAAGGAGAGAATGAGAGGAAAGCTGGAGTACCAACACATCACCCCAAGACATACTTCAAGAGAAAACTTCCTACAGGTAGGACTTACATCCTAAAGTTTCCATCATTTTGTAGCACCTCCATCAGTTCTGGAGGAAGTCTTTGACATATGGCCTCTAAGGGACACTCAGTTTGCAAATTAGAAAATGAGATACGGTGGATTGATAGTTAGTGGTAGCTTGTAACACCCAGCTGAAGGACACAGCATGGTGCTGGGTTTCAGAGGCCCACTTGCCAATTGTTGCTAGCAGCAGAAGAGGCATAACTAGACAGGAAGTTTCCAAGCTTGTCTCACTTACTCTTCTGTCATTGCTGGGACAAATACCTGACACTCAAAATGAAGGAAGGAAAGGCTTGTATAGCTCTCCGTTACTGGAGCTGAACACTCAGTCCATGCCCAGCTGGCTCCAAGGAGGAGCAGCACATGGCAGAGGGGCAGTTCATGGCGGCAGGAAAGAGCAAGAGCAAAAGGGAAGGCCGGCAGCAACAGTGGCCGTAGAGAGCAAGTCTGTCTGCCATCCGTTGCATTCACCTTATCCACCCCAGGACAGGTACAGTACTCACACCCATAATACCAGCAGCATTTATACCCATAATCCCAGCAACACTCACATCCATAATCCCAGAAGATGGTGAGCTAATCACAAACTCTAGAAGCCCACCCATGACTGCACGAGGCTTTGGTGGGGCAACAAGACATAAACCATAGCAAAGCTGTAAGGAGCTATTTATTTTCCTGGAGGAGCTTGTTACACTGTTTTTCCTAATAAACTCATTGAAGGACCTCAGGACCTTAATGTCACTGAGAATAGCTACAGTTCAATTTGGGGGACCTGTTGTCCTTACCTTGAGTGTCACTTCCTGTCTCTAGAGGGGAAGACTGTACACCACTCAGTCTCCTAGAGAAGCTTGTTGTGTTGGCTTTCCTGAGTGAAACTTGGCTGTTATCATAAGAGGAGCTTAGGACCTCAGTGCTGAGGATGATTGTAATACTTTTCAGAGGAGCTCTGGTTCTTACCTTGAGCCTTGCTTCCTGGCTCCAGTGCAGATCCCTCAGCCTATTGGCACAGATCATTTATCCCATTGGCACAAACGTTCTAACTTCCATTAATGATTTTTGAGCCTTTTCAGAGCAGAACCTTGATAGAGACTTATATCAGACATTGTTGTGGGCTCAGGGCCTCCAGCTTATGGGAGGCATTGCTATGGGCTCTAGGTCTTCAGCTGGACTTGTGTGGGATGCTGGCCCTCAGCTGGATTATTTGGGTCTTTAATGTATGGACAGATTCCCTGCATTCTCTTTACATATGACTCTTGGGTGATCAATATAAAATAATCTTATAAACTATGTGACCTCTATTGTTTTTCCTTGTAAATCCCTGAGTACAACTCTTGATATGATTGGAATTATAAGGATCCAAAAATTTCACCGTTATTAAAAATCATTTACAAAGAATTATCACTATTTGATCTTTCATGGTCTGTCCAAGCATGCTAGTCCAGTGATTGAATTTATTTTTTTTAATTTTAATTTTATTTATTTATGTATTTATGTATTTATTTATTCATTCAAAACTGAGGATCAAACTCAGGACCTTGCACTTGCCAGGCAGTCACTTGTGTCCCTAAGCTATTGCCCCAGTCCCCATGAATTTAAAAGATGACATAGACTTTAGTTGAGAATTGATATTGCAGTTGTATACATATGGAGAGTTCAGGGCAGCCTTAATCATCTTTTGAAAACCTGGGTCTGTTTTCTCTGAAAGCACTGACTAGTTGCTGGTGAATAAGTGCTATTCACATTACAGAGAAGAACTTAATTTCCTCTGAGAGTATTAAGTTAGTGGTTGCTCTATCTGAATCTCACCTTCACTGCAACATCCAGATGGGTATTTGAAAGTAGCTATGTACTTAGCCTCAAAAGTTTGATATATAAAATTACCTACCATGCAAAATATTACAATGAGAATTTCTCCTTTTAGAAAAAAAATTGACCACAGTGTATGGAAAAGAATTGATTAGAAAATCAAAAGATAAAGATTAAGCTTGCCAGCTTACACTAATTGGATGTTTGCTAACTTGTCCTTATTTTCTCTGCATCAAATGTTCTAGAAATTTAAGTGTGCGATGTTAAGTTGGTGATTTTAGGGAAGGTTAGCATATGTCTCATTTGGCGTATCATTCCACAATCTTCAATTAGCCACATATAGGGGTATTCTGAGAGACTGAGGCAGGATAACTGTGAATTTGAGCCCAGCTAGGGGAATTTAAAGAGTCCGTCTTCCAAAAAGTAAATATACACATATAGTTCAGATCAAAGGTCCTCATCAATCCAGAAGGAAACAAAATATTCTGCAATCTCACTTTTAAAATTGCTATTATTTTTCACATATACCCTAAATGCCATAAAATGAATGCTTGACAGGAAAACTTGGGGCCCTTGTGTCTAACTGGCAAAACTACTCTTCTATCTGTTGAAATTCCAATCAAAATCCTGCCCAAGTATCATTTCTGGGAAGTCTTTAAAGAACACATACACAGAATAAGCTTTTCTTCACCCAGGCTTTCATTATAGAGTATATGACTTTATTAAAACAAACTAATTGACATATGAGTAAGTATTTTTCAAAAGATTGAAAAGTCCTTAAAATCACCAGACTGTCTAAATTTGATCCTGATATGAATATGTCAACACAACATGGGGTCTTATCAGAAATGTGGAGACTCAGAATTACCTCTGATTTTTTTTTTTTTTTTTTTTTAACCAGGATTGAACTCAGGACCTTGCACTTATCAGACACTTATTCCACTGAGCTATTTCTCCAGTCCTCATCTCTGATCTTCTTTGTAAAAGTGTATAGTTATGAAGCAGAAAGGCTATTTTGCAATAAGTTATGAAACATGACTTTAGATGTGTGGTGGTGAATCTATAGCACACTTGGGCCACAGCGTGTCATTTGTTATCATTGAAAGCTTTCAAAGATCTATCATCACTGCTATAGGTGTTGGTATTACCAGAAATAACCAAGATAATATTTATGGCTTAAACAGACATATTATTTTAAGGAGATATTTATCAACATTTCAAAATCTATATCCAAGGCATAAAGTCCCCTTTATCTTTCTACCAACATTCTAATTTTTTTTTTCTCCAGGTTATGGTTTATATATCAATTCTTCATGTAACTGAGAGTAAAACATAAACTATGTGATACAATACATTCAACGGTAATTTAGGAAAATTCATACCACAAATATCACTGCTTTGCTAGAGGTTAAAATCCAAAATTTTGGTGTCATTTTGGCATGCTTCATCCTCCTTTCCAGGATCTGTAGCTAATGTCCAAACACAGAGTGAGATCTGGATTACAAAAACATCAACTCTTTAAATATAAGATTGGTGCACATGGTTTTTTTCTGTGCTAGATGGAACTCTAATGATGGTGCCCGGCTTGTTGTTTTCTGTGAGCTGCTCTGTGAGCTGCCGTATCACCTTACCAATTAACTTTTTGTTCAGAATTAGGTGCCTAGCACATCCGCCAAAAGTATTTGTTGAGTTTGTGCATAAGTGATGAATTCAATTAGATAAACAATAGGCCTGCATTGGAAAGGAAAAGTTAAATGAGAGGACAGAAATTTTATAAAACAGAATTACCAAAACAGGGTTATTTTCTTCAAAGGTGTTTTTCTTTTACTCTCTCAAAGCAGTAAAAAAGAAGAACTTACATTTTTATTGCAGGAAACATGAATTTAAAAACTTGATATTTTAAAATAAGATTAATCACTATTTTTTTTTATCATGAAAACTGTCATTATCAAGAAGTGGTCACTGAAGAGAAGTGAAAATGATTAGAAAAATAATTTGATGCCAACTAAATTGGGGCAATGTCACTGTGACCTATTTGCTTATTTCAGGTACTCTAATGCCTCATTCATGTCAAGAATTTAAATCTAAATCCCTTCAACCCATCCCTATTGAAATAAATTTTTGGCCAAGGTCAAAGAAATGCCTCCTCAAATGTGATACAGTATTCCATTTTAACTCTAGAAATGTTGGCAGAGTTTGACATTTCTCTCAGGTGCTTGTAGGGGTTGCGTTTTAATATCATTTTTCTTAACATGTTGGCTATTATTTTTACATAAATAGTTTAGCAGCAGGCTATATATTAAATCCTGAAGTACACTATATTCTTAGTATTTCTGAAAATAAATAAAAGCCCACAGAAGAAACATTTATGAAAAATGACATACTTTGCTATATTTTCAGCTGAGCAAACAGAAGTTTATTAAAGAAAACATGAGGTGTTTTTTTGTGGAGGAAGATAATGGCCCAAATCAACATGAATCTTATTAAGTTTTGGGAAAAAAAAAAAAAAAAAAAATCTCTGGATCTCGTTATGGTCCGTTTCAGCAGCTCTGGTGACAACTTTAATGATAGATTCATTATGGCTCAGGGTATGTTTGTGTTATATGTTTGAAAGTAAGCGCTTGGTACAGAGCTTTGCTGAGACAACATTCAGATGACAACTGGCATTGGGGAATGAGTGAGCAATGGCCTCAGATCTGCAGACTTGTAAGCCATGCCCAGTTCGGGAAAGCGCTGGAGTCAGCTCTGGTCAATGTCTGTCTGTAGGAACTAAGAATACGCCTGTCACTGCAGCTCCTGAACGCTCTGAGAAATATATTAGAAGACTGCCAAACTGTCTTGACCTAATTAACTGGAATTCAAACTGGGCCAGCATTTTATGGACTCTAAATGCTTGCGTGCCTGTGTCTGGCTATTTTCAGCGTGTAGTGACGACTTACTCGCATGGGTGAAGCCCTCTGACATTTATAAGACCATTGAATTGAACTTGTTGTACTTTAGAGTATCCTGCTGTGGCACCTTCTCACCGCAAAGATGAGGAGCCAGAGACACGAAGAAATGAACTTCAGTTTAGTTTTAGTGGACTCTCTGAACAGTCACATGGTAGAGCGTCACATCACAATGGCGGATCAGAACTTTTTTCCGGGGTCGCGTCCACAGATAGCATTCTCCTCTCATTCATCTGTGATCTGTCTACTGATATTTCTCAGCGGTCATAGCAGCACTCTTCACAGTACTATCACGAAGGGTGGATCTGAAATCCTCACTCTTTATCCTCAATGTGAATCACTAACTAGAGCAAAGGATAGTTTAGTTTGGAAACGCTTCCCCTTTTGTTTCCATATGAATGAAATGGCATTTTTCAGAACTCAACATTATTGACTTGTATTTGCAACTGAATTAAATAACACTCAGTTGATCTTATCACCTGAAACGGGAAAGTCACAGAGTCATTTTTCACCCACTGGGCTGAGGCAGTAACTCACAAGGTTGCATCTTGGTATGATCTTAGAAAGATCTCATGATTCTCCACTTGGAATGAAATTCTTTCAGCTTCTGAATTCACATTTATTCTCTACTTCCCCGTAGAAGATGGAGAAAGCATCTAGATATTTTTAAATCTATTTTATAGAATTCTTGGTGAACGTGACTGTGTTTATTTGAGTCCAACATCCTCCTTTATTTGCCACTCAGTGAAACTCAGTCCCTTTAGAAATTACATCTATTTTCATCTTTCTTACAATGTCTCTCCTGCTGCAGATAGTACCAAAATACTGCCTTCTTGAAAGAGTATTCCATGGAAACTCCAAAATATTTGCTCCTTGACCTATATGCACTTATAGTTAATCATGCAAGTTTTATTCTATGCTAAACATTGTTTTAAATAGCTTGTTTAATTTTCACAGAAGTCTTACCCTATGGCTCTAAAATTTTCACCCTCTGGCAGAAAAGAAAGCTAAGAGCTCAGATTCTGAGAAGACTGACAGAGAGCACACAGCTGAAAGAGGCTGAGGTCCTGTAGCTGCAGACTGCAGAGGTGAGGCTCACTGGGTCTGGCCATTTCTCAGGAAAGCAGTGACTTTGAAATTCATCTGTATTTTTTCCACTGAGGTTCCAAATCTACCAGTCAAGTATTTTAGGCCTAACTCTATGAATATGTATTTCCTGGAAGATTTGATAATTTGATTCTGATAACTTCTGAAACTTGTTAATTCTCAAGGTCACATTACATTTTAATTCTGTCCTTCAAGGAGCTAAATAACCTTTCCTAGTCTGATGTTATTAACTAAGTAAATGAGCATGTTTGGAGGTGATTGATGGAATTATTAAATAGCACTCATCCTAGGCCTAACCCCATCAGTCATGTTGCGTGACTCCAATATGGAACTGTTTGGTCTATGACTGTGAAACAAATTATATACCTGTTATACCTGTTTACCAGTAATACTAGAAGCTTCTCAGCTCACTCCAATCTTTTCCTGAAGTAAGGAGATTATAAAAATATATTCCAAACTTTAAAAACATTTTTCTAGTCTAATTTATTAATCAGACTCTCAGTTTAAGAAAAAAAAAAATCCTTAAACTACAGAGATTTTTTTTTTTTTTTTTTTTTTTTTTTTTTTTTTTTTTTTGTCTTTTTGAGACAGGATCTCTCTATGCAATTCAGGCTGGCCTTGAGCTCACTTTTGTAGCCGAGGCTTGTCTTGAACTCACACTGTTCCTCCTGCCTCAGCTGGGAATACAGGCATATGCCACCAGACTTGGCTGGGAATTTTGAATTATAACATCCATTAATTTTTAAATTATTCCTAATTTTAACATTGATAAAGGCAAGCTATCTGATAGTACCTGCTTTCTAATTAAATAATCTTTATAGTACATAAGTATAGCATCTGTCTATATAGTATGCAAATAATTTTATAGTATATATTTACAACACAGATTTGTGCTCCTTCATGCAAAAACATGAACAAGGTTCCTCAAATACCTGCTTATTGTGCAGTTTTGAAATAAAAACAAAAAAACTGTACTGGAAATTAAACATTTTTTCCCTAAAATTTCTCAGACTAAATTTTCCAAAATATAAACTGGGAGTTGTGGTACATATTTGTGATTCTAGCACTAAGCACCAGAGGCAAAGAATCAAGTGAGTTCAAGGCCAGCCTGAAGTACAGAGCAACTCCTCTCTCAAAAATATGGAATGAATAATAGAACAGACTTCAAAACACAAATGCAACGTATTTTATGTTCATAGGTTTTTAAGGATCTACAAAAATATCTGGCCAAGAATATGACTCTAATTTCACAAAACATATGTACTTATTTGATAGAAAGTCAGGTAAGGTTTTTAGTTAGCAAAAAACAATTTCTTGTTTTTCTTACATAGACGCTCACAGTAATTCAATTATCTGGTGAAGTGCTGAACTTGCTTACCTTTTTTGTTTTTTCGTTATTTTGACTTTTTCTGTCTTGTTTGATTTGGTTAATTTCTTCTTATTTAGCTGGCTTTTTAATACAATCTTCTCGAAAATTTGTCAGTTCCTTTTGCCGCTGATAATTGTGCCATTGAATGAAACAAATAATTTAAAAGGCTATTTTACCCTCACCTTTCTCACAACTTTTTATTGTGATCCTGAGATCAGGCTTTTGTCTAAAATGAGGGGCTTTGTCGATCAACGGGAAAACATTCTCTTATCTTCTTGAATAAATTAAATCTGAATTTCACCTAGTTTTCCTCTCTCATAACTGATTTAACCTTCTGTGCACGATCTTGTTTTTGTTTTGCCTTGCCTTCTGGATGGCATGGAGCAGGTTTCCAGAACTCTATGCTATGCTCATCTTAGAATTTAATTGGTCACCAAGTTAAAAACGGGGGTAGAACCCAATAAGCTGATGGTGAAAGTTGTGACTGCCCTAAACCTGATAAGAAAATGTACGGGGAGTTTTAAATTGTGATCGCTGCCAGCATAGCCCTAGGTTTCAGCAGTGACAAACTGTAGTTACAGATTCCAACAGCCCCTGATGAAAAGCTGTTCTCATTCCCTAATGCTTTATGGGAGAGCTGCAGCTACTAGGATATTTTTCAAGCAGAAAGTCATCATCATGACAACGCCAAGTAAAAGAGGGCAAAAAAAAAAAAAAATCTTTCTGGTAGGGAAATAAAGACATCTTAAGCTTGACTTCAAAAGCTCTCTACAGCAAACAGTAGCTGTGGAAATACCGTTTCATCTTTGCCTCTGGGATATTATTAAGCTTTTCTAGTAGCTCTAACTGCAGGAGAAGGGATTACAGAAGGTGCTGCCGTGGAGCTGTCTGCCATACAAATATGAGGAAAAGCTGCGACCCCAGATTTGTATTAGAGCCAGTGATTAGCCAACCCCAAGAAACTGACCTGGTAATGAATACTACAACACACGGTTCTTCACACCGTACAAATACACACACGTAAGACACTGGCATTTCTTGCTGAAATGTCAAAGACTCCTCTTTGGTCCAAGTTTGCAGAGCACAACAGGAGCCAGTTGGAGCTTCCTCTGCTAATAGCACGCGCAGTCCAGCGACGCCGCTCACTCCGCGTCAGCTACACTTGTGTCAGCATTTCCATGATGCATGCCTACAAATGTTTCAGCTCAGTGGCGAGGGACCGGAGGAAAAGGAGGAGAAGGGGAGGCCGGAAAGAGCAAGATGCATCATCAGTATGTATCAGTCACCATGACAAATGTCTTTATCAAGTATTAGAAACATACTGATAAAAAACATTTTTAAAAATTAAATATTAAAGTGCAATACATGCTTCCGTGATCCACTTCATCCTGCCATAAAAACTATATACATAGTATGTATTTATAACACATATATTAAGATTTCAACAGAAATCAATAGTCAAAGGGGGTTATTATTACTATGTATTCAATTTGACTTTTCATTATGTTGTTTTTTCCAAAATAATGACCTGAAATGTTGAAGTACATATTTTACAAAAGAACAAACCAATTTAAAAAAATATAAAACATGAATAGGTACATGGGATTCATCATGTCCCTGAGGATTTATAACTGATATATTAGTAAGATTTTTTTTCTCTTAGATTACATGATCCCAATATTGCTGTTTTCTAATAAGGTCAAATTAATATTGGTTACAAATACTTACTAGATGTCTTTACAGCTTGTGTTTTGTTCTCACAGCTTAAAATGTGAACATAAATCTAAAGGGTGTGGTATGTGCTTGTGTATTTTATTAGTAATAAAAAAATGACATGTGTTTAGCAGATAATTTTTGCTTTCCAAGGTGAAGCAATGCCAAAACGTGAGGTGATAGGCCTGACATGCACAACTGAAATAAAATCGCCTGGTGCTTTAAAATGCAGAATGGAATTATTTTTGAAAAGTATTAATATTAACTTGCTTTGACTTTGGAAAAAACTGGTACATTTGACAACCCTTCTAGAAATGAAATTGATTATGATACACTTCTGCTTTAAAAAGCCTCTAGTAAGAAAGTTGCCACATAGAGGTTTAGATTCCTAATTTTCTAGAGTAGCTGAAAGCATTCTGATCGTAGGCCTTGTCCAGATCATCAGCCTCACCATGATTATATTCTTCAGTTTTATGTTTTTCGCTTTATTTTTAAATTAAAGTGCCTTGACAATACTTATAACAATTATCCAGCAATAGAAACTGTAAAAAAAAGATCCCATGCCACTCACAAATTTATGCTGAAAATAAATGCTTTTAAACAAAAATATGACAAGAACTTCACTGATTTATGCTGAAAATAAATTTATGCTGAAAATAAATTTATGCTGAAAATAAATGCTTTTAAACAAAAACATGACAAGAACTTCACTGATTATTTTATGTTTTTACTTGGAGTTGTACTAAGTTCATAAATTAAAACAGGATGCTGTCCACAAATATGTTTAATGGGAATCTAAGGAAACAGCAGTAACTAAAAATATATTGAATGCACTACTTGAAGAAAAAAAGGGAACCTTTTCAGCTATTCACTTAATTCAAGAACAGTGATGTCATTCTGCAATATAGACTCAACTTATACTGCCTTTAGGTCTTCACAATACTTTAAGCTTCTAAAATAACAATTTTTAAAGCATAAAGCTTGTTTCACCCAATCAGAAGACTTATAAATATCTATTGAATACAGGATTTTAATTTGTTATTTAAAAAAGCTGTATGTTGCCATGAAATATACCCCTGTA
The DNA here is from genome assembly GCA_004027025.1 of Myocastor coypus. Classification (NCBI taxonomy): domain Eukaryota; kingdom Metazoa; phylum Chordata; class Mammalia; order Rodentia; family Myocastoridae; genus Myocastor; species Myocastor coypus. The sequence goes on from PVJA010000288.1 coordinate 189,660, forward strand.
CATTAACTGAAAATAATCAATTGCATAATCAAATTATCATTTATTTTTTGTGAAGCTGAAATTATGTTGTGCTTCTGAATCTATTTAAAGTTCTTGGTTTCTTTTTAAGATGTAACTATTTGCATTCCATCTCTTGACATGAAGCCTTAAATATAAAAATGTTTTGATGAATAATAAATACAAATATAAATGAATAAACAATCTGATGCCAGGAAAGAGACAGATAAATATTCAAAGGAGATGACTTGGTGTTTTGCTTCTTTATTGCATAATATATTCTGCATTTGGCTTAGTCAACAAATAGATGAAAACAAAAAGAAAAGTCAAATAAAATATTTACTATACAGATAAGCCACTCGTAGTTGCTCTATTTTCTGTTGAGTCTAAGGTGCATAAATACAATATTCTCTGCAGCAGAGGATAATTTTAACTTGGCATTTTATTCCTATAAAATAGTAGGGGTCACTTATGAATTGTGGGGGTTTCCAAAGTAGTTTTTAAAAGCATTCCTTTTGGCAGAAGAAAAACAGTATTCGATTCCCCTGTGGCCTTTGCTCCTCAATCACATTTATTGCCTGCTTCAGGACCCGTCTGGGAAGAGTGCTTAGCAGTGCTCCTGTTTCACTGAAGCAGAAGCGCTCGCCATAGGCAGCCTGGTTCAAGGGATTTCGTGTCCAGGGATCAAAGCAGCATAGCAAGTATTTTCTGGCTCTGAACTAGAAAACTTCACAGAAAGGAGCTTGTTTGTATGATACACTAGGAAAGCCGAGATCTATAATCAGAAGTACAGACTCCATCACAGCTTCTCTGTTTGGCTGGGAAGGTCAAGGGTCAGACTGATGAAATGTAAAAGGCAGAGAGTTAAAGTTTTCTTCCTACTGTGTTCAGATGTTCTTAGGATTCCAGTGGAGGCAATCTTTAAAGGAAACATGGCAGAGCTTTGGAAGGTTTTGTGGTTGCGACCTAACAGTAGCCCATAGGCTCATTGGAGGGGCCAGGGCAAGCTAGCCTGTGGTCAATTTTTATCCTGCTATTCTTAGATATCCTAAAATTACAGACCTTAATCTCTGAGGTAGGACTTTAACTCCCACCATGCAGAGGTACCAAAAATAATGCACAAATGGTTTGGTCTTAAAATAAGGTAGAAAAGACTTATGTACCCATGGCTTCTAAAATGCTTCAAACTCAGCAATAACTTTCATTTTAAGATTATTTATAATTTACACCGAGCTTAAAAGTGCTACATGATTCAGTTTTTAAAACAGCCTGGGAAGTGAATAAGGACACATTATATACAGTCCCTTCTTTAAAACAAACAAACAAACAAAAAAAAATAAATAAAAAAAATAAAAAACAGAAAATTAGGTTTGCAAGGAAAAAGACTTTGTTTGGCAGACTGACAAGAAATAGACACAAAGTTCTTGACTCTCATCTCCTATCTATGACAGAAATCAATAGGTGCGGTATGACAGAAATTGTGCAATTTGTACTTAGAGTTTGTTCAAGCAAGCCTTCATATAATGTTCCAGACCAGTTCGTGCAAGAAAGAGGTTTACCATCCTCCTTGTATGAGGGGAAGAACAGTGAAGTTTGCTTTGCAGAATATTTGGACTTCATATTCACATTTCAACAATACAATTTATATACAAGAATATTGCAAATTCTAAGTAAATTGAATGTCAAACGAGTTTCATTTCCATACACAGAATCCCAATGCATGCTATATGTGGCATAAGCACTATGAAATCGATATGAATTTAAAAATTGAGTACAAACCAAGGGGCTGGGGAGATAGCTCCGAGGCACAAGTGCCTGCTGGGCAAGTGCAAGGCCGTGAGTTCGAACCCTGGTCCCACAAAAAAAAAAACAAAAACAAAATAAAAATCGAGTACAAACCAAAACAAATGTGAATGGCAATACATTTCACAGAACCACATCAAAGAAGGAAAAATCAAAACCAAACTAGCAGAGGAACAAATAGATAAATCACATTGTTGGGGCCCGGCGGGATGGCTCAGTGGTCTAAAGCGCCTGCTTGGGAAAGCTTGGGCGGCTTCAGGGACCGCGGTTCGATCCCCGGCACCACATGCTGCGCCAGCCCTGCCCTCGGGGCGGGCTGAGCCGGCCATGAAAATGAGTGAATAAACAAACAAAGGTTCTGAAACAATAAATAA